>JAGFNQ010007873.1:0-328772 GCA_024364735.1 Boesenbergia rotunda
ACAATCATGCCCCTCAGAATTAAGAGTAGCTTGAGAAGATAATTGTCCTGATCTTGGGGCATTTATTTGATTCATTTGATTAACTATTTGTCCAAGGCGTCCTCCCATGTCTTGAAGCTTTTGTTGTAAAATTTGTTGAAACATCTCTTCTACCCTTTGTTGTGGCACATTTCCCCCACTAGAACTTCCATATCCCCCTTGGTTAGTGTTGGGACCGGGTGCATGTTGACATGGATGCGGATTTGTAATTTTAAAATTTATTACGTGCAGCGGAAGATTTAGCATAAATAATTTCCCAAATTATTTAACCACACATCTAAGCATACAACTTTATATTGTGTAGACATGATCATATATTAAAATTTTGCAGAAAGTAAACTAATTTACTTAATACCTCGCGTAACTCGAAGGAAGGGACGAGATCCAACCGTAAGCGTCCCTTGGAAGCTCCGCCTCTATTCGCGTCCACGCCGAGTTTTCTTCGGGATGACTTCGCAAAGCCACGAGTTTCGTGCCGACAAGAACTACTAGATTCTCCAAAGGCACGACAAGAATACCAAGAGAGAGATGGGAAGACTAACCACCAAACGAAGAACGGAATCAAGATTCCGGGAGGAAGGAAGGAGTTGCGCCCGCTTCTTCTTCTTCTTCGGCAGCTGCTTGGTGGATGAAGCTCACGGCAACAAAGGGGTCCTCCTTTTAGGGCCGGCGGCACTAGAGGAGGGAGAGGGAGAGAAGGAGAGAGAGAGAGGGCTTATTTCTAGATCTCTTAGATTAATTTCCAAGCCTTGCCTTGGTTCCTTTATATAGTAGCCTCTCAATCGCCAAGTCTCCTTTTTATGGAATAAATTTTCATAAGAAATTTATCATATAAATTTTTCTATGAATTATTCCATCATGCCAAGTTTTTATCATAATTTAATTTATAATAAAAACAACCATGTCTCCCTTTTTATTATGGAATAAATTTTCACAAGAAATTTATTATATAAATTTTTCTTATCATGGAAAAATCAATTCATAATTGATTTTATAAAATAAAATAAACTATTCAAAGTTTATTTTAATTTCCATGAAAATAATAAACCAAACTTCGGTTTATAAAAATTTATATATATTATCCATAATTTTATAAAACAAACCACGCTCGGTTTATTTTATAATTTGAACCAAACAATTTGGTTCTCCCCTTTTAATGTGGCCGGCCAAACAAAGAGGGTGGGGACCCTCTTTGGCCGGCCAAACCCAAGCCTATACCATACGAATTAAACTCATTTAATTCGTCCAATAAGTCTTCAAAAGACTTAGCCATTTTATGCTTCCGATGCGTCTCTGAAAAATTCAGATTCGACTTATCTCTCTTGATCGAAAAATCTAATTTTCAACTCGTTTTAAATCCCTCGGATTACTCGTAGTGTGTGTGACTAAATAGGCTTTCAATTTATGTTGGCCGTCTATAATTAACCAATTATAGAACGATCATGAGTGGCACCTAGTAGTACATCATGATCCCCAATTAATCGAAAGATCAACGGTTGACCTCAGAAATTATTCTGAAACCCTTCAGCAGCTATAATGAATCGTGCCCCATTCCCTTCACCATCTTATACCCACTTGGTTCAGGACACGGTCTATGTGTGTCAGTCCCCACTAGGCTGACTACGTCACACCTAGCCCAAGTAGTGTCTTTCTCGTCCAACGGATTCTAATTACTCTCATGTTTCTGAGAGATTCATACTCTGAACATGTGATGCTCTGGCCAGAGGCTTCGAGTAACAATCCGACGATAGGCCTTGGGTATACATCTCCTCGCAAGGAGTGGTGAATCCTTTGTAGGCTGTTCAAACATCTTCGGGCACTTCGGCTTATACCCAACCATCCTGGGTCCACACCTCCTTAGAGATGCTTGCTTAAGATGTCAAAGTATAAGTCTCCATGACCAAGATGACTTGAACACCGCAAGTCAAAGGAACATCGCACTTAAGCTGCAGTAAGAACTTCATTGACATATCTATATGTAGATTACCATATGAAGTTTTACAGCCAGTCACTCCAATGAACTAGTTCCCTTAACTAGCATTCATGTTTATCTCCGGACATCCCAATGTCACCAGCCAGTGAGAATCAGCTGATTAGAGAATAACCCATGCTAGTCTCAACAGAATTGATAGTGTCCGTATTTATCAATTCATCGACTAGGGACAATTTCAATACTTCACAATTGCACATGTAGAGATAATCACTAGTTGTGAATTCATCACAAATTCTCTCATGCTGTGAATTGTATTGCGGACATTCAGTAAATGAGTTTAAGATCTCAATCAAATACACAAACATGTATACTCAAATAGTGAATATTCATTTATTAAAATAAATGATTACATTCATAAGGCGATTGCCTTAGGACACTTCTCTCACAATACTAACAAACTCCCACTTGGCCTAATGCCAATCGCTACGGTATCCAATACCACAGGCTCTAACATGACCCTCAAACTTGCTTTGAGGCAAGGCCTTAGTTAAAGGATCCGCTAAATTCCTTTCAGTGGGAATTTTCTCAATTTGTATATCATTCCTACTTATAATCTCTCTGATCAGATGATAGCGGCGAAGAACATGTTTGGATCGCTGATGAGACCTTGGTTCCTTTGCTTGTGCAATAGCTCCATTGTTGTCGCAGTAAACCGGCACTGCTTCATCAATGGTTGGAACCACACCAAGTTCTGAGACAAACTTCTTGATCCAGACTGCTTCCTTTGCTGCTTCCGAAGCTGCAATATATTCCGCTTCCGTGGTAGAATCCGCTACGGTGTCTTGTTTGGAACTCTTCCAACTTATTGCGCCTCCATTCAAAATAAATACGTATCCGGACTGAGATTTGGAGTCATCCTTATCTGTCTGGAAACTGGCATCTGTATACCCACGTATTACCATATCACCTTCTCCATATATTAGGAACACATCCTTAGTTCTTCTTAAGTACTTAAGGATTGTCTTGACAGCCGCCCAATGATCCATTCCTGGATCAGACTGGTATCTGCTTGTGACGCTCAGAGCATACGATACATCGGGCCTAGTACATAACATAGCATACATGATAGATCCTATCGCGGATGCATAAGGAATCTTATTCATGCAAATCCTCTCGTCTTCTGTGCGCGGACACATAGACTTTGAAAGGTTGATCCCATGCCTGATGGGAAGGTAACCTTTCTTGGATTCCGACATGCTAAACCTTTTTAGCACTCGGTCTATATATGTAGACTGCGAAAGACCAAGCAACCTTTTGATCTATCTCTATAGATTCTAATCCCAAGGATATAGGTTGCTTCTCCCAGGTCTTTCATGGAGAAAGTTTTGGACAACCAAATTTTAACCGACTGTAAGACTGATATATCGTTTCCTATAAGTAATATGTCATCGACATATAATACTAGGAATACGACTGCACTCCCACTAACCTTCTTGTACACACAAGGTTCGTCAGGATTTTGTGAGAAATCAAACTCTTTGATTGTCTCATCAAAACGGATGTTCCAGCTCCTGGATGCTTGCTTCAGTCCATATATGGATCGTCGAAGCTTGCATATTTTGGTTTTGTCAACCGATGTGAAACCTTCAGGTTGTATCATGTATACATCCTCAAGCAGGTTTCCATTAAGGAAAGTTGTTTTCACATCCATTTGCCATATCTCATAATCATAATGAGCTGCTATGGCCAGGAGCATCCGAATGGATTTAAGCATAGCTACTGGCGAATAGGTTTCGTCATAATCAATTCCTTGTTTCTGACGATATCCTTTTGCCACTAGTCTAGCCTTAAAGGTAACAACATTACCTTCCATGTCGGTTTTCTTCTTGAAAACCCACTTGCACCCTATGGGCTTAATCCCTTCAGGTGGGTTAACCAAGTCCCATACTTGATTTTCGTACATGGAATCCATTTCCGACTTCATGGCTTCAAGCCATTTGTCCCTTTCTGAACTTTTCAGAACATCATCATAACTGATAGGTTCGTCGTTCGATTCACTTACGAGAAATCCGTATCTCTCTGGAATATTGCGTGTCCTATCAGATCTACGAAGAAGTGGTGTTGTTTTAGGTTCAACCGATAGCTCATCATTATGAGTTATTGGTTGTGGGTCTAGACTAGGTGTCTCTGTAATGTCTATTGGAGTTTCTTGAACTTCTTCAAGTTCAATACTACTCCCACTGTTTTCTTGTAAAAGAAATTCTTTTTCCAGAAATACAGCATGCCTTGAAACAAACACCTTTTGTTCCAAGGGATGATAGAATTGGTAACCCTTTGTTTCCTTAGGGTATCCAATAAATAGACATTTATCAGACTTAGCATCCAATTTGTCTGATACAGTCCGCTTCACATAAGCAGGACAACCCCATATCTTAAGGTGAGTTAAGTGAGGTTTCTTACTATTCCACGTCTCATATGGAGTAGTAGAGACTACCTTGGTCGGGACTCTGTTTAGCAAGTAAACAGCTGTCTTAAGCGCATAGCCCCAAAAGGATTTTGGAAGAGTTGCATGATTCATCATAGATCTAACCATGTCCATCAAGGTTCGGTTACGCCTCTCAGATACACCATTATGCTGTGGTGTATACGGCGGAGTCCATTGAGACAATATCCCATTGTCCCTAAGATAATCTTGAAACTCTTGACTTAAGTATTCACCACCCCGATCGGATCGAAGTATCTTAATACTTTTGCCAAGCTGTTTCTCTACTTCATTTCTGAACTCTTTGAATTTCTCAAAAGCTTCAGATTTGTGTTTCATCAAGAACACATACCCGAATCGTGAGTGATCATCGATAAAGGTAATGAAGTAGCTATAGCCTCCTTGTGCAAGAGTTGACATTGGTCCACATACATCAGTATGTATTAGACCAAGCAATTCTCCCACTGGATTACCTTTTCCGGAAAAGGGTAATTTGGCCATCTTGCCTTTTAAGCATGATTCGCATGTATCAAATGACCGGGTTCAAATGATTCCAGAATTCCACATCGATGTAATTTGGTCATGCGTTTCTTACTTATATGGCCAAGACGACAATGCCACGTATAGGAGTCTATTTGATTATCTATTCGAGCACGTTTGTTGCTAACTTCGATATTGAAAATGTCACCGGATAAATCTAACGTGTAGATACCATTGCACAAAGTTCCGGTCCCATAAAGAACACCATTTAAAGTTATGTAACAACAATTGTTACTAAAAGTTAAATGATAACCCTTTTCATTCAAGCATGAAATAGATACAATGTTCTTTATTAACGAAGGAACAAAATAACAATTATCCAATTCTAAGACAAGTCCAGTAGGGAGCTTTAGCAAATATGTTCCGATGGCAACAACAGCAATCTTTGCTCCATTTCCAACTCGCAAATTCGCTTCTCCCTTGACGAGTCTTCTTCTATTCCTTAGCCCCTGTATGTCATTACATATATGTGAGCTACACCCAGTATCAAGTACCCAGGCGGTTGAGGAAATAGAGTGACATTCAATAACGAAGATACCTGAAGAGGATGGGGCATCGGATGCCTTCTTCTTCAAGGACTCAAGATAAACCTTGCAGTTTCTTCGCCAGTGACCCTCCTTGCCACAGTGATGGCAAGTGCCTTTTGGGGTCTTTTCAGTCTTTTTGGCCTTTTTCTTCTTTCCCTTATTCTGTTCTTTGGCCTTCCTCTTAGAGCCTTTCTTTGAGGAACCAACTAACAGTACCGTCTTCTGATCCTGCTTCACAGAAGGCTCTATAGTCTTCAGCAGGTTGAGCAACTCAGGAATGGTAGTCTCCAGCTTGTTCATCCGATAGTTCATCACAAATTGTGAATAACTTTTGGGCAAACAATGCAGAATTAAGTCAATACTTAGTTCATGATCCATTGCAAATCCGAGTGTGCTTAGTCGCTCAATGTACCCCAACATCTTCAACACAAACTGTGAGACAGAAGTGCCTTCCTGCATCTTAGAGGTGAAGAGGAGTCTGGAGACCTCGAACCTTTCGGATCTCGCCTGCTCGTCAAACAGCTCATGAAGATGGAAGATGATGGTATAAGCATCCATATGCTCATGCTGCTTTTGTAGCTCAGGTACCATAGCGGCTAGCATGATGCAACTCGCAAGTTCAGAATCGGTCACATGTTTCTGATAGGCCACTAACTGGTCTGGAGTTGCATTTTCGGGAGGACGGTTGGGAAGTTGATCTTCAAGGACATAAGCAAGCTTTTCTGCCTTGAGGACTATCCTCAGGTTTCGAAGCCAGTCCATGAAGTTTGGCCCAGTCAGCTTATTGGTGTCCAAAATGGAACGCAAATTCAGAGAAGACATGATCAAGTGATTATCCTAGAAATACAAATTGAGCTTATGTGAGAAGAATGATAAAGAATGCATCAACATACATTAATTAAATCCTATTTATTTTTCGAATTGAATAACCCTTTTTATCAATTCGGGAGATCGTAGGAACATCTCCAAATAGGTTGATATCCAACCATAGATAAGAACAACCATGGCTGTGGCCATCAAGTTATTCTTAGCTATGAAGGTAGGTAATTATACCGATTACATATCACATATATGTAACTATCACTTTATGCTATCAACTAATTGAATGTTTGCATAAATCATTGGGTTGTTAACTCATTAACAAGTATGCAACAATATACATAGCACCCAACTGCACCTCTCTTTACATCGACCTTGGCTGTGGCACAACAAATCGATGCTCCAAGCTTAAGGCTGACCCATTAATCAAGAAATAGTTTTAATATGGTTGGAGCTCATTCAACCGTTTAGTCAGGCTTGGATGTGTCCAACAACCAAAACTAAGGATTGACCTCTGACTCCAACTATATTAATCATAAACTAATTCCATGGTTTGAACATGTTGAGGTTCAAGCGGGCATGGATGTGTCCATCAACCCAAACGAGAAACAAAACTCCGGTTCTGACCATATTAATGGAAGGTGTTGGCCTTAATATTTTGTAAGGGGTTTTGGGTCTCATCCTTTTCTTTCTAAGCACATTCATGACATATAATTATGTCATGTACTAACGATTTCCTTAATAAAGTATGTATGTGACTTAATTTATCAAGTCTCATTAATTGAATTAGGAACCGGATTTCCTAATTCTAATTTCATACTTTATTTAAGGAATTGTTTTGGGAAACAATTTCCTAAATTGTCATAATCAATTTCGGAAATAATATGTTTAAGACTTTGATTTCTCTAAATCAAATCTTATTAAATTAAGAGACAGATTCCCTTAATTCAACCACATATTATTTTCATGAAAATCTTATTTAAGGAAATAAACTCTATAGGAAACAATTTTCCTAATTAATTTTGGAGACAATAATATGTAAGAAATCAAATAAGGAAATTATCGTTTGAGAATCACCTCAAAATTTCCAAGATTTGATCACATATTTTATTTATGGACTAATTAATTACAATAAATTATTTTCTTTGGGTGGCTCCCCGAGGCTCAGATACCCAAAGAAAAGAAATTTGTCGTAAATCTAATTTGGCCCGCTCCCCGAGGCGTAGCCAAATTAAACTTGACAATTCTTATTCAAAATAGGAAATTAAATTACAACAACTAACTTTAATTTGGGTGGCTCCCCGAGGCACTCCCCAAAGTAAAGAATTTTGTTAATAATTTAAAACCAATTCAAATTTAATTGTCAATTAATGATCCATAAATTTGTCTAGACTTTCTTGAAAGAAAGTGCCCAAAATTGCGAGCTTTCCATAATAGGTTTTCAGAATAATTGTAAGTTTTTGGTACAAAGAAAACTTACATATTTCCAAAATTGGAAAATTTCCAAAATAGGAAATTTCTAAAATTGGAACGTTTCCGAAAATGTGAAGTTTTCACAATTATCATTAAATTTCAGAAACTAGGATATTTCAAAAGTTTGCGAAATTTCATGAGGATTTCCAAACTTTGAAATTCCTAAATCTAAAATTTATCATAATTGGAAAGTTTCCATAATTGGAAAATTTTCCAAAATTAAGATCATGACAAAGTTTTTTGCAAAACAATTATATGATTATGTCGAACACCAACCGGCTCTGATACCACTGTTGGGACCGGGTGCATGTTGACATGGATACGGATTCGTAATTTTAAAATTTATTACGTGCAGCGGAAGATTTAGCATAAATAATTTCCCAAATTATTTAACCACACATCTAAGCATGCAACCTTATATTGTGTAGACATGATCATATATTAAAATTTTGCAGAAAGTAAACTAATTTACTTAATACCTCGCGTAACTTGAAGGAAGGGACGAGATCCAACGTTAAGCGTCCCTTGGAAGCTCCGACTTTATTCGCGTCCACGCCGAGTTTTCTTCGGGATGACTTCGCAAAGCCACGAGTTTCGTGCCGACAAGAACTACTAGATTCTCCAAAGGCACGACAAGAATACCAAGAGAGAGATGGGAAGACTAACCATCAAACGAAGAATGGAATCAAGATTCCGGGAGGAAGGAAGGAGTTGCGCCCGCTTCTTCTTCTTCTTCGGCAGCTGCTTGGTGGATGAAGCTCACGGCAACAAAGGGGTACTCCATTTAGGGCCGGCGACACTAGAGGAGGGAGAGGGAGAGAAGGAGAGAGAGAGAGGGCTTATTTCTAGATCTCTTAGATTAATTTCCAAGTCTTGCCTTGGTTCCTTTATATAGTAGTCTCTCAATCGCCAAGTCTCCTTTTTATGGAATAAATTTTCATAAGAAATTTATCATATAAATTTTTCTATGAATTATTCCATCATGCCAAGTTTTTATCATAATTTAATTTATAATAAAAATAACCATGTCTCCCTTTTTATTATGGAATAAATTTTTACAAGAAATTTATTATATAAATTTTTCTTATCATGGAAAAAATAACTCATAATTGATTTTATAAAATAAAATAAACTATTCAAAGTTTATTTTAATTTCCATGAAAATAATAAACCAAACTTCGGTTTATAAAAATTTATATATATTATCCAAAATTTTATAAAACAAATCACGCTCGGTTTATTTTATAATTTGAACCAAACAATTTGGTTCTCCCCTTTTAATGTGGCCGACCAAACAAAGAGGGTGGGGACCCTCTTTGGCCGGCCAAACCCAAGCCTATACCATACGAATTAAACTCATTTAATTCGTCCAATAAGTCTTCAAAAGACTTAGCCATTTTATGCTTCCGATGCGTCCCTGAAAAATTCAGATTCGACTTATCTCTCTTGATCGGAAAATCCAATTTTCTACTCGTTTTAAATCCCTCGGATTAGTCGTAGTGCGTGTGACTAAATAGGCATTCGATTTATGTTGGTCGTCTATAATTAACCAATTATAGAATGATCATGAGTGGCACCTAGTAGTACATCATGATCCCCAATTAATCGAAAGATCAACGGTTGACCTCAGAAATTATTCTAAAACCCTTCAGCAGCTATAATGAGTCGTGCCCCATTCCCTTCACCATCTTATACCCACTTGGTTCAGGACACGGTCTATGTGTGTCAGTCCCCACTAGGTTGACTACGTCACACCTAGCCCAAGTAGTGTCTTTCTCGTGCAACGGATTCTAATTACTCTCATGTTTCTGAGAGATTCATACTCTGAACATGTGATGCTCTGGCCAGAGGCTTCAAGTAACAATCTGACGATAGGCCTTGGGTATACATCTCCTCACAAGGAGTGGTGAATCCTTTGTAGGCTGTTCAAACATCTTCGGGCACTTCGGCTTATAGCCAACCATCCTGGGTCCACACCTCCTTAGAGATGTTTGCTTAAGATGTCAAAGTATAAGTCTCCATGACCAAGATGACTTGAACACCGCAAGTCAAAGGAACATCGCACTTAAGCTGCAGTAAGAACTTCATTGACGTATCTATATGTAGATTACCATATGAAGTTTTATAGCCAGTCACTCCAATGAACTAGTTCCCTTAACTAGCATTCATGTTTATCTCCGGACATCCCAATGTCTCCAGCCAGTGAGGATCAGCTGATTAGAGAATAACCCATGCTAGTCTCAACAGAATTGATAATGTCCGTATTTATCAATTCATCGACTAGAGACAATTTCAATATTTCACAATTGCACATGTAGAGATAATCACTAGTTGTGAATTCATCACAAATTCTCTCATGCTGTGAATTGTATTGCGGACATTCAGTAAATGAGTTTAAGATCTAAATCAAATACACAAATATGTATACTCAAATAGTGAATATTCATTTATTAAAATAAATGATTACATTCATAAGGCGATTGCCTTAGGACACTTCTCTCACAATACTACAAGTTAGCATAGGAATTTGATTGACTTTGAAATGATGAAGTAGTCGGCTGAAAAATATTTCCCTACTGTGGTTGGAATTGGGGCTGTTGGGAGGGCTGAAATTGTTACTGAAAATGATGAAAATTGAGCTGGAATGATGGTTGAACTTGCTGAGAATTGTAGCCCTGGAAATCCTGGATCTGAGGTTGAAATTGTGATGGTGAAGACTGAAATTGAGTGGGCTGGAAACTCTGATCTTGTGGCTGGAAATTCTGGTTGCAAGGCTGAAATTGCTGTGGAAATTGATATGGTTGCTGGAAATTCAAACTATCTTGGTACCCTTGTTGAATTCCTTGAAAAGGTGATTGATTTTGTTGATAGGGTTGCTGAAATTGTGATTGGAATTGCTGAATTGGTTGCTCAAAACTCTGGAATTGTGGCTGCCCATACTGAAAATCTTGCTGAAATTGCTGAAATTGTGGCTGAAAAAATTGATTTGTTTGCTGAAAATTCTGGAATTGTGGTTGAAATTGCTGTGGTGGCTTATTGATAGGTTGGTTCTGCTGAAAGTTTGAATAGGGCTGCAGAAATTGTTGGAAAGATTGACATTGTGGCTGCCCTTGCTGAAATTGATAGTTTGGTTGCTGAAAATTTGAATGGGATTGCTGAAAAGATTGGTTTTGCTGCTGAAGCTGTTGACATGGATGCTGGTAAGTAAATGAATCATTGTTGGGTCTTTATTGGGATTTCAAGTGCTTAAGCAAATTTTTTAACTCCACCAGTAAACCTTTGAGCTCTGGTTGTGCAATTGAAAACATTTTGATTTTGTAGCCCTGTCACAAAACAAACAAGAAAAATGACAGCAACCGTATACAAAAGATAAAGCACAAGAAAATAGAATCAAATGATATGTCCATAAGCACACAAGCAAAAAATCAAACAACTCAACTAGTAGTTCTCCGGCAATGGCGCCAAAAATTTTGATGGACCCGAACTAGGTTGTCACAAATGTGGGTCTCAAAATTTAGATATGTGTAAAGTTGGAAACCCTTTTGCTAGCAAAGATGGAAACGTAGTAAAGGGGCCACAGGTCATATTTTTTCTAGGGCTAGTTGAGGTTGTCTAATTCGAGCTCGGGTTTATGTGTCGTTGATATTTTTCGGGTTTCAAAGAAAACGTGGGTTTGTATTGCAAATAGAAATGAAAATGCAATGAAAAAAAAGGGATTAGCTAATGAACTAAACGAAGTGATGGCAATTAACAACTCAATCAATAGAAAACCTAATTAACCAAAGCAACTTAACCGAATTTAGAAGAGCAAATTTGAATTCAAATGCAACTAGATACTACACAAAGTAATAAAAACAGTGGATGAATTTTCAATTGAACTAATGCAAGAACTTGCCTCCGGAATCAAACTCAAAAACAAGCAAATGAAAGCTAGCTACAGAATTCAGAAGAAAACTAATGCATACATGATGAGAAGGTTCCGAAACAACCAAATGCAATACTAACTGATTTCAAACTCCAAAACACACTAAAAGTTGCAATTAACTTAGTACCAATCAATTCCCAAGCTTCTCTTGATACAAAGATGAAAGTTGACACCAACTTGATACCAAAGGAAGAAGGTAAAGGTCTATGTGCCGAAGATGGAAGCTAAGTACCAAAGCTGTGGCTAACACTTCGGAAATAACACTGATGCAACTCAACTTGGAAGTCAAAGCTATAAATGAAGAAATTGCAGGAATTACAGCTAACAAATTTCAGAAACCGATTGGGATGCTACAACCAAACAACAACTGAAATCGATTGTTCCAAGCTAATGTCCACATAAGATTCTTAAGAACTAAAATTCACTTGATGCAAATTCAGGAACTGAAGATTGAAACATTGCAAAACTAAAACTAAGTGGCAGAAATTGAAGTTGATACGCTAGAACAGGAAAATGAAACAGTGCAAAACTGAAACCAAACTGATACGCAGGAATTTTACTATGTAACAAACTGAAATTAAATGTAATAGATCACTAACAAGATTCTATCTGATCCTAATGCGGAATTGAAAGGCTACTGACTGCAGAACAATTCAGGAAACGAAATTAAAACAGCTGATACAAGTGTAGAAATGAAACAGAATTCAGAAATCGAAATTACAGCTAACAAATGGAAAAACACTAAGTAAACTAAGCCTCGATCCCTCCCTTAGTTCAAGAACTCCTTGCTCGTCACGCAAGGGTGAGCCTCGAACCCCTAAGCTCAATAGATCTCTGAAACATGTGTCACCGTGACTGACTCAATCCAAACTCTGCTCCAAGATGAATTTCCCATCCAATCTCCTCGATCTTGATATGTTGAACTGCGATGACGGCTTGGAGATGATCTGAGCACTCCAGAGAACCCCTCCGAATAGCTCAGATGGATGAAGGATGGAACAAAACCGAGATCCGATCAGTGAAGGGCAGAGCTGACGAAACCCTCAATCAACTCTGTTCTTGGGTGAATTTGAGCTTGAGACTTCACGAAAGCTTCCTCCCGGAGATCTATGACTTGATCCAATAAAGAAATCGAGTGGTCGCGCCCTTAAAATTAAGAATCTAGCTGAAGAACAACGAAGAAGAAGACGTTGCGGCGAAGAAGACGCGACGAGCTGCAATGAGGGAAATTTCTGATTAAATACTTAAGAATGAACGGCTGAGATTGTTTTGGTTGAATCCAATGGTTGATCTTTATCCGATCTGAACCAAACTTTGATGATGTTGATCAAGGGTCAGGATCTGCCTTGGGGTAGCTCGGATCTTCCAGATTTGCAATGGATGGCCCAGATCAACCTGATCTTTGGATGGACAGTCTAGAGCCCTCTGAGCTTAATCCAACGGTTGAATGATCTCTGATTGGGATGAAAATCTCAGATCTCGACATCAGTGCTTGATCAGCCCTAACCCTAGCTCGGATTGCCTCAGATGGTCCCAGATGGCTCAGATCTAGCCGTTTTTGAATCGGACGGCTTAGATTTGTCTAAAACTTGATCACTCGATCCGGGTCCACTTCTGACTCAAATTTGACCCAGCATAACCTAGGTCCATGATCCTTTCATGCCTACAAAAATAGATCAAAAATTTAGTGGCTAAATAATTCAAATGTGTAAGGATTTGTAATTAAGTCCAAAATAAAAGCAAGTCCTAGAACCTAGGGTAAATTCACAATTTAGCAAGTAAAATATGGGTCAAACTTGGATTTTAGCAACTAAAATAATCAACAAAATTATACCTATCAATGCCCCTACTCCATGACTGTCCATAAGATGGACGATCCATATTCGTCGGTGGATTAGGCCTCGGAAAACTTTCGACTATGCTTAACCTCCTTGTGGGTGGAGAAACCTCACTACAAACTCACCAAGACGTCTTGGTAGTGCACAAGAACTCTGAGCACAAGGAAGACTGCTAATAAGTATTAACCAAGCTTATTTTGTCAACCCTAGCTAGCCAAATCCAGCTCCCTTAAATAGAGCTTATGTCTGAACTAACCGTTACTAGTCGACTGGTGACAATTCCAGTTGACTGCTCCAGCCGAATTTGAATGTTATAGCCCAACGTTCGAATTCCAACCGACAACAATCGACTGCACAAAAGATCAATCGATTGATCTTTTTATGACCTCTACTAGTCTACTGCTCCCAGCAACAGTCGATTGCCCAAACCCTAAACCTAGGGTTTCCCCTCCCGAGTATAATTCACTCAGCACTCGGACCCTCATAACTCACCTAACTATTCTTGCAGTCTCGACCTATTGTCTTTAAGCCTTCTTCGACTTTAACACTCGTCCCTCGGATGCATACAAGCCTGCGTCTTATCTCCATATGTCATCCTTCACGTATGCCTCGAAGTGCGCTTCCCTCAACTCATCGTTCCTGCCTTATCCATGGTCTCTCGGATGCACCATCCTTCATTGGACCCAAAGCCATCAAGCTGAGTATATGTGTATCCTACAGAACCTGCACACTCACATACACATATCAAACACAAGGGTAAACCTAACATAAACTCTTTGCCCAAACATCAAATCACATGGTTCCACAGACCATAGATTGCCTCAACAGGGATCCCTCTGTTGGGACCTTTCCGTTTAGCTGGGGGGGGGGGGGGGGTAAATAGCTACTTTTCGATTTTTCATCCTACAAATGTTAGCAAGCACAAGCGGAAATCTCAAATATAAACTAAAACATTGCTAACACATCACCTTTACGTGGTTCGGATATGAAACTCCTACTCTACGGCTGTCCGTAAAGTGGACGATCCTGATCCATCGGTGGATGATTCCTTGGAACACCTCCGGTTAGCTATTGTCGCTCCTTGTAGGTGGAGAAACCTCGCCACAACACCTTGACAACGTCTGAGCACGTTTAGGCTACTAACAGGCTTTAACCAAGCTTGTTTCGCCAAGGAAGAACAGTAAAAAACGAGCCCTCTTAAATAGTGCTCGATACTGTTCTGACCATTACCAGTCGACTGGTGCACCACCAGTCGACTGGTTTTCGCGAATTCAAATGTCACAGCCTAACGATTTGCATTCTGGTCGACACCAGTCGACTGCCCAATCAACTGCATCAGTCGACAAATCCCAACATCCGTCGACTGATCTCTCTGTGCTCTACCTCAGTCGACTGATCAAGCATCAGTCGACTGACACCTAAGGTTTCCCTTCTCGAGTATAATTCTCTCAGCACTCGAACCCTAGGATTTCCCTTCCCGAGTACAGTTCTCTCAGCACTCGAATCCTCATGACTCAGTTGACTCTTCATTCAGCAGCCTCGACCTGTTGCCTTCAAGCCCTCTTCGACTTTCGCTCTCGTCCCTTGGATGCATGCAAGCCCACGGCTTGTCTCCCACGCCATCCTTCACGTATGCCTCGAAGTCTGCATCCTTCATCTCATCGTCCCTGCTCCAGCAGCCTCGACCTGTTGCCTCCAAGCCCTCTTCGACTTTGGCTCTCGTCCCTCGGATGCATGCAAGCCCACGGCTCATCCCCCCATGACATCCATCGCGTATACCTCGAAGTCCGCTTCTCTCGACTCATCGTCCCTGCTTTGTCCACAGTCCCTCGGATGCATGCAAGTCCACAACTTGTCTCCCATGCAATCCTTCATCGATCCCAAAGACGTCCAACTAAGTCAATGTGTATCCTGCAAACCTACACATTCACATACACATATTAGATCAACATGAAACTATAACTTAATCATATTGATACACACATCAAAACCAATGATCTACCCGATCAAACTTGGGTTGATTGCGCCAACAATCTCCCCCTTTTTGATGTGTGGCAATATGTTTATGTTAGGTGCCAAAACAACAATAACAATTGAAAATTACAGACATATCATTGGTATCATTCCTAACTTAAAACCACAAGTTCTCCCCCTTTGACATCATCAAAACGATTGCCCCATGCAACACTTATCATTGGTATCAATAAGAACACCTTTCTATTTCTGAAAACCCTCAGAAATCAGAGAACAGTAGCACCAGTCGACTGCGTCAGTTACCAGTCGACTGGTGCCTGCAAACTGCAAACCCACAGAAAGATCAGTCGACTGCCCTTACGTATCAGTCTGAACACTTTCAAGCCCTAAGCCAAATTTTAGAAACCCCCCATAAATTCCACAAAATTTGAAAAAATCTAAAATTTTGCCAACATATTTCTTATGATGTATTCTAACCTAGAAAAAAATATTTTCATGAAAATACCAAATATGTTTGACTTTTTGATCAAAATTCCAACTCTTTTGAAAACATTCAACTTTGTATCATCCTTTCATCTTAGGTTTGAACCCCTATGTTCTCCATGTCTATCCCATACCATTTAAAACATAGAAATGTTTTCAAATCTCCCCCTTTTTCTCACATGAAAACCCAAGATAGAAAAAAGTGATAAAAGCTCCCCCTTTATACCATAATCATTTGATAGAAGATATATTAAAATTCATCATGCAACCATAATAACAAGGAAATAACAATTTATAAAGCAATACCAAGCAATTCATATAACAATGAATTTCATAAGGAACCATAAGTGAGTGCTACAAAAATCTTCAAATATTACAATATAAACTATAGTGTTTGAGAGACAAATGAAACATGCTCAATCTAACACACTCTCAACAATACTACATCCGAATCATGTTGAGGCTACAAATCATCGCCTGGAGGTGGAGGAGGAGGGGTCTGATACATAAGGTTCCAGTGTTGTATCATCTCATACATGCCATCCTGTTGCTGCTAGAACCTCTGAATGTGCTCCGTGAGACTGTGAACCTCCCCTTGAATAGCAACCTGCCACTGCCGGACACTCTGGAAGTCCTCCCTAAGTCCATGAACCTCTACCTCTAGCAGGGAGAACCGCTCCTCTATAATCCCAACAGGAGCAGTAGTAGGAGCAGCAGCAAGAGCAGCCTCCTTATCATCATCAGAGCTAGAAGAAGCATGACGACGTCGCTAGACCATCACGCCCTGTCGCCTCTCGATCCCAGCCAAGGAGAGCTGCCGAAAGACTATCTGGTCATAGTCCTTAGACAGCTGATGGACCTGACCTCTAGCGACTCTAATACCTCTAAATGAAAAGAATTTGGTCAAAATATGACCGAATGACATGTAGAGCTTCCTATTGACGTCATGCGAAAAATGTACAATAGATGTGAATACATGACGGGCGACGTCAATATCTATCCTTCTCTCTAACACATACATCATTACCAAGTGAGGTAGCCGAATCTTTGACCTCCCCTTAGTGACAATAAGCAGAATGCAATCTAGGACAATTTTATACTATACGTTGCTAACTTGACTCATGCGCCTAGCTATAAAGATACGCTCTAGAGAAGGTCGAGAATTTTCGAAGTAATAACGATGAATTTGATCAATGGTGACATTGGGTAAGGTCAATAGCTTAGTGACATTGGGGAAACATGTAAATGGGTTATCCGAAACCCTACACCCTAAAAATGATCCTAATAATGCAAGTGTAAAAGGAATGGTAACTCCCTGTACCATAGACTCATACGCCCTATAATTGGTATTAACACATGTAAGATTAGCATAAAACTCCATGCATAGGTCAAAATTGACATAATGCTGACAGTATACTAGCTTTTCTAACCCAAAATGCATAATAATCTCAATTATATGAGGAGTAATCTCCTAGAAGTATGTTTGATTGAGATATCTACAATTCATCAAAATAAAGTCTGCATTCTCACATATCCGTCGGTAGGCCTCGGAACAAAACCAAGGTACCACCGGATCTATGGACTGCTGTTGGGATGATCCCTCACCACCCCTTCTCTTTGCCCTAGCCCTAAATGCAACCACCATTTGTATGTACCAAAAATGACACAATCAAGAAGAAAAACAAGGTAAACATGCACAAAATGAAGAGTTAGTCATGAATCATAAACCAAATGGGAGAAATATAGCAAATGATTCATTACCATTTCACCAGTCGTTGCATGATGGCTAATGATCAAGGTTGACTCAAGGAGGGTATTTTTCTTGCCCTAGATTCGGATCAAAGGTGAGGGAGGGCTAGAAACTCGATTTCAGGACCTTGGGAAGGCTTGGAGTGGCTAGAGAGGTTGAGAGAGAGAAATGGCAGCAAGGGGCGCCGCTTGAAACCCTAGGTTCCGCTGCCCCTGCGCGTGGTTTTCTTTTAATGATCCGCGACATCAGTCGACTTCCCCAGGGCCAGTCAACTGATGAACTAAATAGAAAGATCCGTCGACTGATGTGCAATCAGTCAACTGCTATATTGAATATCCTAGTTTCTGATTCGAACTGGATCAGTCGACTGCCTCTGCATCAGTCGACTGATACCCGATATTTCAGCATTTCTGACCCAACTTCAGAAATGCACCAGAAACTCTACAAATCTCCAAAAATCCTCAAATATTGTGGAGAGATTTGTGATACCCATATCTACTTGAAAAAAATACATTCACACATGTATCTATCATCAATCCCATGATTGACACAAAACTCAAAACTATCTAAATGGTTCAATTGAACCTTGACCTAAAGTCCTAGTTTTGATCTCGATCTCCTTGATATATCTTCTTATCCCTAACCTCAGTGCACCCTTATCATTGGTTTACATGACATATCCACATTAAGAACCAATTTTCATGCAATATGGCTTCATTGTCATATTTTTGCATGATACCTTACTTTTAATGTGTCAAATCCCTAGGATTAAGACTCAAATTTATCTCCAAATCCTTTGGCACAACCCACAATTCATCTAGTCATTTTGGAGAAGCCCTCTTGAGATCCATTGACCATGGATCCCAACATGACTCCTAGAGCTCCCCCATGAGCTCTTAGCCTTAGTCACCCCTCTAGGTGACTCATCTATAATGGCAAGACCGCACCAGTGAACCTCCGGTACTTCTTGACCTACAACCCTAACTTTCTTAACTTTATACACCTTGTCCTTGGTTAAATTCTTCTTCTCTCCTTTAAATGGCTTTCCCTTGCCATTTTTATCTTTCCCCTTGCTATAATCATATGGCATTCTTGTTGGGTATAGCTTGGCGGGTTTCCCTAGCAAATACCTAGTCGATCCGAGAGACCTCCCTATGCCTACGGATTAAAAATTTAATCCGAATAGAGAGCCATTTCCCATTGACCATCTTGTGCCGTATCGAATGATCCAAATTGCAACTTAGCTAATTACCAAAATTGGCCTTGCAATTTGCTCGACCGTTCAACCGCGGAAAAGGCGACGAGTTGATCGCCGGCTTTTGTGTTTATGGTCGGGGTCCAGTTAAGAATTTATTAAATATATTTTTCAAGCAAAACAATAAATTCTAACACATAAAATGACGAGAGATATCAACATGGCACATAAACGACACAAGGATATACAAAGGAGCGTTTGGAAAGTTATACCTTTTGGATCACCTTGCGGTCTTCTACCTTATGTCCCTCCCTTCGTAGATGTCGTGTGGACAATAATCTACCGTGATCCGAGATCACCAAAAGCTCCAACCAATCCCCTTCTCCAACCGGCCGATAACCCTAAGCCCTAGGGTTTGCGTCGCCGACGCCTCTTCCCTTCCCTTTGCGCCATCGTCCACCGGAGCCAACTCCAAGCCCTCAGGATCAGCAGTACACCATGAGAGGAAGATGAAGAAGAAGAAGAAGAAGGAAAGAAAGAACCTTCTTCTCAGCCACAAAAACCCGTACAACCCCTTCTTCCCCTTGCATGTGGCGCTGGCACAACCCTAGGTTGCGCCGCCTGCAGCGGCCCACCGGCCCCTCTTCCGACCTCCCTGAGCACCACGCAAGGTAGAGGACTCCTCTACCTTGCTTCTGTAAGCCTCAGCCGGAGTTTGGTAGAGGAGGAAAGAAGAACCGAGGAGATTCCTCTTCTTCTTTGTTGCGCCTGCCGAGAGAGAGAGAGAAGGAGAGGGAGAGGGTGTTTTCTTGGCTCTAGGATTGATTAATTGGCTTGGTTTTTTGATCTCATAGGTATTTATAGGGCTAAGGTAGGGACCAAGTGGAGGAGTTGGTTCTTGGCCCGCTAATGGAGTCAAACCCGATCCATTAATTAAGATCCATTCTACTAAAGGATCTTAATTGAACTCACCTCACCAACCCGCATATTTTCATATGGGCTCCAAATATTACGAGTCGTTCATCCCCCCATATTTAAGATCACGCATGCCCGTTAATTAATTAAATTATTGACAATTTAAATTAATTAACTTCTGGATCCTTGATTAGTACCACTCAACCTTATCAACGTGTCGGATCAAATCCACCTGCAGGGTTTGGCACGATGAACCTTTTGAGCTCATCAAGGGGGCATCATCATCCTGACTCACTAGGACACGGATTCCGTCAATAATCATCAGTACATCATATTATTAATATTATTTTCCAACTTACCGAGTCTGTCGATCTAACAGAATAGATCTCGCCCTTTGATAAATCAAAGAAATAATAAATAATAATATATGCCCAATATTATTTTGGGATTAAGGGATCATCCTCCATAATAACAACTGAGGTCCTATCCAATTATCTAGTCAGTACAAATCGGATAACCTCGGGTTTCGGTCCTGCTCAATGTACTCATAGCACACTAGTGTAGTCCTATGGTCAAGACCAACCACACCTGACTACTCTACAACCATCCCGATGGGTTGTCCAATTCCATCTAGGTTGTGAGCCTCTATTTATGCTAAGTAAGGCACTGATAACATGATCTTCCATGTGACACCACACACCATGTTATCTACAATGCTAAGCAATGGGACTTCGTGTATGTACTATTATAAACAAACACCTAGTGTAGTGTGATTCTCTTTTCATAAAAGATGTTTATTTAATAAAAGTCATGTCATTCAGTATACACATCTTACAATTCTTACATATGACTTTTTTATAGCATTGGAGAACTTAGATTGGTATCCTAGACCTAATCTATCATTGTCGGAGTTTTGACTATCCAACATCATGCCTAAACCCTTAGATCCACTAGTGAATCTATCTAGGGTTTTCTCCAATTTATCAAGCCTTTCCCTCAAGGCTTGATTTTCCCTCTCTAAGTTCTTAACCTTAGTATTACCATGTCCACCTTAGATATTTCTAGATCTACCCATTTGTCTAGGCATGTGTCTTCCATTCTTTGGATTAATGTCTTGGTCCTTAGGTTTAATGATTCTAGGCTTATAATGATACATAAATTCCTTAGTGTTTTGAGATACAATATTAGCCATATTTTTATCACAATATCTAAAACCAAAATTATGCATAGGTAGATAATTCTCATTACTTCTAACATTCATGGAGGAATTTGAGAAACTCTTAAATATAGGGATTGCCTCCCTTACCCTTGTAGCTCCCCCTTGATATGAGCTTCTCTTCTTCTCCTTCTTCTCCCACTTCCTCAAATGCTCCAATTTCTTGAATTCTCCTTTCCTTGAGCATTTGGTGTGGTATTGTCCTAGCTCACCACATGTGTAACACCTAATATGTTTTTTCTCCTTCTTTTCCCTACAACCCATGTTAGATTTTAAATGAATTAACTTGGGTCTAGGGTTTACATCCTTTTTACCTAATGGACACTTGTCCTTGTAGTGTCCCTTCTTGTTGCACCCAAAGCAAATGATGTAGTCTTTTGGCTTTGCTTTGGTGGAGGTAGATACTTCTTCTTGCTCCAGTATCGAGGATGGCTTCTCCTCGCCCTCAATCCTTGAAGTAGAGACCTCTTCTTCCCCCGTTGATGAAGTGGATGATTTTTCAACTTCTTGTGCCACTTCACTTGAGGAGATGGATGACACTTTTTCCTCTTTCTCCTCCTCTTCGGATGTTGAGCTTCTTTCTTCATCCGATTGGTCTTTCTCCTCTTCTTGGACTATTGAGCTCATTTCCTTAGGCACTTTCACTACTTGAGCTTGTATAGGGTTTTCATGAAATGCTAACATCTTGCTCCATAGTTCGTGTGCGTTCTTGTGTTCACCTACACTACTAATTATATCATTAGGCAAAATATAAAGTAATATTGAAATTACCTTTTCGTTTGCCATTTATTGGGTTTGTTGCTCCATATTCCAATATCTTGGTCGGAGCATTTTCCCGTGTTTATCTTTTGGGACTTCAAATGGCTCTTCTAGCGCGATCATGAAGTTCCAATCCATACCGAACAATGTCTTTATCCGCATCCTCCATTATTCGAAATTCTCACAATCGTAGGGAGGTGGAACATTGATATCGTCCCCAAATCTTTCTTCAATCGACATTTTCTCTAGCTTTTTGCTCTCTCGGCGGTTAGTCCGTAGATGAGAGAACCTCGCTCTGATACCACTTGTTGGGACCTTTCCGTTTAGCTAGAGGGGGGGGTGAATAGCTACTTTTCGATTTTTCTTCCTACAAATGTTAGCAAGCGCAAGTGGAAATCTCAAATATAAACTAAAACAATGCTAGCACATCACCTTTACGTGGTTCGAAGATGAAACTCCTACTTCACGGCTGTCTATAAGGTGGACTATCTCGATCCTTCGGTGGATGATTCCCCGGAACACCTCCGGCTAGCTCTTGTTCTCCTTGTGGGTGGAGAAACCTCGCCACAACACCTTGATAATGTCTGAGCATGTTTTGTAGGACCGGTGTCGTCGATAGAGGGTGGGTGAATATCGACCGTGAAAAACTCTCGCGGAAACTTCGTAGAAAAACTCGGATCGTTCTGAACTTAGAACATTAGTAGCACAGCGGAAAAGTAAATAAACAAAATAAAAGCAATACACAGGGACACAGCGGGATTTATTTACTTGGTTCCCAACCCCCCAGGGTCAGTACGTCCAAGGCCTATGTACTCGGCGTGAGTCCACAATTGGTCTCCTTTCTAGAATTTGGCTCAATTGGTATTCAGGATTCACAAAGAACTAGATTTAAGCCTGGGTCTAGAGTTCGAATCCTGGGAAGGCAAAAATCCACGCCCAGGAGTGGGAAGACCTAGTATTGGTAACGGCACGGTCGACGGTCGACGGTCGAGACCGCCAAATGGGCCACCAAATGGGCCGGGTCGTTACAAGAAGTACAAGCACAAGTACAGAAAATTAAGCACGGAAAATTAAATGCAAACCGAACAAAACAAAGTTGAAGCTCGGCCAATCTGGACCTCCGAAGTGGCGTGCACTTCATCCTGGAGCCTCCCGATCATAGAGCCTAATCTTTAGCGCGTTGTCGTCAATCAAAATGATCAGAATGGCTTGTAGCAGTTGTTGTTGAAGCCGAGGGGTCGAAGCCCCTTTTATAGCACTCCTGTGGGCGCCCTGGATGCTGGGGGCGCCCCGATATACCCGGTCAAACCTTATCCCCGCGTCGACCTCGCCGCAGCTGATAAAACCTTTGACCAGGGTGCCCCGGACCTCCCGGGCGCCCTTATGAAAGCTTATCTGTGTTTCGAACTCGAAACAACAAATACAGGTTTCAACCAGGGCGCCCCCGTCGTTCCGGGCGCCCCGCTTGACAACTATTCTGCTTACATCACCAACACATGTTTTTACACTTTGGCTTGGGCACCCCCAACACTAGGGGCGCCCTGGATGATGGGGGCGCCCTGCTTCAGGGCTTCCAGCTGCTTGCTTTGTCTTCCAATCTTGGTACCTGCAAGATACGCAAACACAAAGCACATATACATATAATATTAGCCTTAAGGTCTTGGTTCGGACTTTGGATCTCCACGAAACCCTAGGTCGAACCGGCATAAGTTCCCATCCCCGAGAACTTGCCTTTCACCTACTCCTTTCAGGAGACGATTGCCACCCAATCCTTCGGGTGGACTTTTTCTTAGCATCCGATACTTCCGGACCTTGAGACGCTCAAACCCTGACCCGTCTCTACTCCTGTCCTTAGTCATCGCTCAGCTAAATTGCTCAATCCCTTGGACCAAGACTTCATTACCTAGCAGTCCTTCGCTAGGTCTTCAATCCCTAGCAGTTCTTCGCCAGGTGCCTAGCAGTCCTTCACCAGGTCTTCATTCCCTAGCAGTCCTTCGCCAGGTGCCTAGCAGCCCTTCGCTAGGTGCCCAGCAGCCCTTCGCCAGGTCTTAGGGTTTCGATGCCTAGCAGCCCTTCGCTAGGTGCCCAGCAGCCCTTCGCTAGGTCTTAGGGTTTCGATGCCTAACAGCCCTTCGCTAGGTGGCCAGCAGCCCTTCGCCGGGTCTTAGGGTTTCGATGCCTAGGTTAACTAGGACTTTTCAACTTAGGTCACTTCTCCTTTGCTCCCCTTTGTCTGTTCATTGTATCACTGACTTAAGTATATTGTCAAACATTAAAACACTTAAAGAAGAATATCATTGATACAACTTGCACCAACAATCTCCCCCTTTTTGATGTTTGACAATAACTTAAGTTAGATTGGTTTAAGGGGCTAACTTACCATCCTTGGGATCAAAAAAAGAAAAAAATGATATAAGTTTTGAAACTATATTTTTGATTTTTGGGAGATAATTTTTCTAACTTAAGCACACCTCTCCCCCTTTGTCATACATCAAAAAAAACACAAGAAAATACTTGTACCAACAATGACAACCTTTGGTTCTTTTTGAGAATACTTAGTACAAAATTTTTGAAAGCATTGTATTTTGAATGGTATATTGCATTTTTTGAAAAATGCATATTTTGAAAGAGATGCTATGCGCTTTGAAAAGTACAAGTACTTTGAAAATTATTATGATCTTTAAAAAATGCAAGTACTTTTGTAATTTTTGAAAAATATAAGTACTTTTGAAAAATGTATTGAATTTTTTGAAAAATTAAGTACTTTTGGAAAATGCATAATTTTTGAAAGAGTGTTATTTTAGAAAATATAAATATTATGCATGTTTTGCAAGTACTAACTATTTTTGAAAAAGATGAAACTTTGAAAAATCTAAGTAATTTTTTAAACATAATATTTTACTTGACTAGGTTTCTTTTCCAATCTGACACAATCCTAGGAAACCTTGTTAACTGCAAGGATATTTTCCTAAGTGTCCTGGAAATTCTTCAAACACAAGTAAATATTAATAGAATTTTGCCAACAAAAATGGTAGTACTTTTGAAAATATATGCTAGTATATTTTGAAGAATGTGTGAACTTTTGAAGACCCAATATTTTACTTGACTTGGTTTATCTTCGAGTCTGACACCATCCTGGGAAACCTTGTTGACAATAAGGACATTTCCTAAGTGTCCTGGAAATTCTCCAACCCAAGTAAACATTTTTTCAAAAATAATTTCATAAGTCACACAAATTCTGACAAATAGAATAATAGTATTTTGAAAGACTACTTATGTTTTTAGCATGATTTGAAAATACTACGCATGAAAATATTTGAAATATTCAATAATTTTTTTAACTTGATCTCCCCCTAAACTTGACCCAGTCCTGGGAAGCTTGTTGACCACAAGTACACTTCCTCTGAGTCTTAAGGTTTGATTCAAATCAAATGAATTATCTGATAATTTCAAAACAATTAATTATACAAGAAACTGTTTTCAGAAGATTGATTCATACTCCCCCTGAAATTTGACACATCCTAGGAGTCCATGTAGATTATGAAGTGGACCTTCCTCTGTGTCTTTAGGGTTTATCAAAATCAAACAAGACAAAGCACACTTTTAGAATGTATTTTGAAATTTTGAAGCATATTTTGAAATTAAGGTAATTTATCCGACATAGTTTTCGAAAACGTAAGTAATAGTGTTTAAAGCCCGGTTTTCGAAAACCATTTTAAAAGACAGTGGTTTTTCAAGGACAATTTTTGAAAAAAAAAAAAGAATAAACCACTCCCCCTGTACCCAACATCGTTTGACTCTATGTAAGTGCCTTAAGGAACTTTAGTGTTGTCCTAAGAGGCTTGTGTCTAATTGAGTGAGTCAAACAATTTTTGCAAAGATATACTTTTGAAAAATGTATAATATATATAATCAATCAGACAAGCATGAATTCCATAAAAATATTATTATGTTGAAGTACTATTTTGAACATATTTTTTTAGGAAAATATTCTAACAATTTTAAAAAATTATTTTAAAAAAATATTTTTCAATTTATTAGTCCTTAACATCTCACCCATTTTAGATATATCAATACAACAAGCATGGTTACCTTATAGGTGTATTGTGAGATGCTTGAATCATTTTTCTTAATTCATTATTAATTCTAAGATTCAATTGAAGCTTGTGTTAGATTTGAATTTGACAAGAAGTAACTTGAATTTGAATTTCAAAAATTGGCTTCCAGGTCTTGGCGAGGCACTAGGCCTTCTTTGGACGTAGCCTTATTGGATCATCAACCCTTTCCTTGACAAAGCCTTTTAATGAAATTTCATTTTCAAAATTACTTTTTAAAAAATTTTGGTCTAACTAGTTTGGGTCTTGGATCGGTAGCTTCGGCTAGTTTCACCAGTCTAAAGAGACCAAGTAGTATATACTTGACCTTATTAGAAGAGGTTTCCTAACGTACTATCATCTCACTGCCACCCAATACTAGGTTGATCAAGTTTCAATTATTCTTTTTCTTATAGCCGTTCTATGCATAAAATTTAAATATGAATGACATGTCATATATTTAAAAGAAGTAGCAAATGCATGGCATGGCAATTATGCATGAGTCAAACAAGTCCAATCATTTTATTTAAGTTTCTAATGATGTATCAAATTCCCGATTTGATACATATCGTGTGAACCCACGAATATGTCAACCCACTTTGACATATTTAATATTAATAATTTTAATTGTTATAGTTTAGGTAAAATTTTATTTTAGTACAAGTTTAACTTGTTTAACGATTAGTTGGAGATTATATTGATTAAGGATTAATTAAGAATTAATTGATGTTGAATTAATCGACTTTGAATTAATTAAGATTAAATTATTAATTAATTGAATAATTTGAATTAAGTAAGAATTAATTAACATTAATTAAGATTTAATTTGAATTGAATTTAGATTTTAATTTAAATTTAATTTAGATTTAATTTAAATTTAATTTAATTTGAATTTAATATAATTTGAATTTAATTTAAATTTAATTAAGATTTAATTTGAATTTATTGAATTAAATTAAGATTTAATTTGAATTTATTGAATTAAATTAAGATTTAATTTGAATTTAATTTGAATTTAATTTGAATATAATTTGAATTTAATTAAGATTTAATTTGAATTTAATATGAATTTAATTAAGATTTAATTTGAATTTTATTTGAATTAATTGAATTATTTGAATTAATTTAATTATTTGAATTAATTGAATTATTTGAATTAATTTAATTATTTGAATTAATTTAATTATTAATAATTGTTGAATTAATTGAATTTATTTGAATTAATTTGTTTTATTAATAATTGTGGATTTAAGTTCATCATTTTCATTATTTCAAAAATTTCTGCTTCATCTTTATCTATCTTTTCAAATTTTTCTAACAATTCAGATTTATTTGAACCTTTGTAATTTTTATTAATTATGGCCTTGATCTTAGATAGTTCCATATCCTCCTTATCCTCAAAATTATATCTTTTAGTGTCATCAAAATAGGAGGAGTAATTTGGGCCACTAATTAATATTTTGTAATAATCTTCAAGATTATCTATAATTAAGTTATTATTTAGGAGAATTTTATCTTCAATATTATTCTCAAAATGATCCTCAAAAATAATTTCAGAATTATCTTTAGAACTAACTTCAGACTTATCTTTAGAATTATCCTTAAGGTTTTCAAATTTAAATTCGGAATTATGCTTAAGATTTTCGAATTTGAATTCCGAATTATCCTTAAGATTTTCGAATTTGAATTCAAATTTATCCTTAGGTTTAATTTTATCTGAATTAAAATTATCAGAATTAAGTTTATGAGAATTAAAATTACCAGAATGAAAATTATCAGAATTAATTTTATCAGAATTAAGATTATCAGAATTAAAATTATCAGAATTAATTTTATCAGAATTACAATTATTAGAATTAAAGTTATGATAATTTATTTTAGAAATTACTGAATTGATGTTCTGGATTAAATAATTAATTTCTGATATTTTAGTCATATCTGCATTTTCTAATTTGACATGCAAAACATTAATTTTACTATGCAGAAAATCTAATTTATCAGAAAAATTAACTAAATTATCACAAGGCAATGCAGGAATTTGTAACATCTTTGGAACATAAATCTTGCGTACATTCGCCGAACACTTGTTTTTGTAGTGTCCGTATTTCTTGCATTTGAAGCATCGTACGTGATCCTTGTTTTTCCGGACTCCTGGCGCTAGTGTCTCCTTTGCCGCCGGTGGTGTAGATCGAATCTTACGAGTAGGGCACTGATTTTTATAGTGCCCTCTCTCCCTGCATGTGAAGCACGTGATATGAAATTTAAAAACAGACATTTAAATAAAATATACCTGATTCACCCCTGAGCTCCCCCTCAACTCCTGGCGTCGTTGCTCCGTCGGCAGTTAGTCCGGTGAAGAGCGGCTCGGCTCTGATACCAATTGTAGGACCGGTGTCGTCGATAGAGGGGGGTGAATATCGACCGTGATAAACTCTCACGGAAACTTCGTAGAAAAACTCGGATCGTTCTGAACTTAGAACGTTAGTAGCACAACGGAAAAGTAAATAAACAAAATAAAAGCAATACACAGGGACACATCGGGATTTATTTACTTGGTTCCCAACCCCTCAGGGTCAGTACGTCCAAGGCCTTTATACTCGGCGTGAGTCCACTATTGGTCTCCTTTCCGGAATTTCCGGAGGCGGAGAAAACCCGTCTTAAAGTGTAGAAGTACAAGCACAAGTACAGAAAATTAAGTATGGAAAATTAAATGCAAACCGAACAAAACAAAGTTGAAGCTCGGCCGATCTGGACATCCGAAGTGTCGCGCACTTCCTCCTGGAGCCTCTCGGTCGTAAAGCCTCATCTTTAGCGCATTGTCGTCAGTCAGAATGATCAGAATGGCTTGTAGCAGTTGTTGTTGAAGCAGAGGGGTCGAAGCCCCTTTTATAGCACTCCTGCGGGAGCCCTAGATGTTGGGGGCGCCCCGATAAACCCGGTCAAACCTTATCCCCGCGTCGACCTCGCCGCAGCTGATAAAACCTTTAACCAGGGCGCCGTAGACCTCCCGGGCACCCTTATGAAGGCTTATCTGTGTTTCAAACTCGAAACAGCAAATACAGGTTTTAACCAGGGTGCCCCCGTCGTTCCGGGCGCCCCGCTTGACAACTATTCTGCTTACATCACCAACACCTGTTTTTTACACTTTGGCTTGGGCGTCCCCAACACTGGGGGTGCCCTGGATGATGGGGGCGCCCCCACTGATGGGGGCGCCCTGCTTCAGGGCTTCCATCTGCTTGCTTTGTCTTCCAATCTTAGTACCTGCAAGATACGCAAACACAAAGCACATATACATATAATATTAGCCTTAAGGTCTTGGTTCGGACTTTGGATCTCCACGAAACCCTAGGTCGAACCGGCACAAGTTCCCATCCCCGAGAACTTACCTTTCACCTACTCCTTTCAGGAGATGATTGCCACCTAGTCCTTCGGGTGGACTTTTGCTTAGCTTCTGATACTTCCGGACCTTAAGACGCTCAAACCCTGACCCGTCTCTACTCCTGTCCTTAGTCATCGCTCAGCTAAGTTGCTCAATCCCTTGGACCAAGACTTCATTACCTAGCAGTCCTTCGCTAGGTGCCTAGCAGTCCTTCGCCAGGTCTTCATTCCCTAGCAGTCCTTCGCCAGGTGCCTAGCAGTCCTTCGCCAGGTCTTCATTCCCTAGCAGTCCTTCGCCAGGTGCGTAGCAGCCCTTCGCTAGGTCTTAGACTCCTAGCAGCCCTTCGCTAGGTGCCCAACAGCCTTTCGCCAGGTGCCCAGCAGCCTTTCGCCAGGTCTTAGGGTTTAGATGCCTAGCAGCCCTTCGCTTGGTGCCCAGCAGCGCTTCGCTAGGTCTTAGGGTTTCGATGCCTAGCAGCCCTTAGCTAGGTGCCCAGCAGCCCTTCGCCGGGTCTTAGGGATTCGATGCCTAGGTTAACTAGGACTTTTCAACTTAGGTCACTTCTCCTTTGCTCCCCTTTGTCTGTTCATTGTATCACTGACTTAAGTATATTGTCAAACATTAAAACACTTAAAGAAGAATATCATTGATGCAACTTGCACCAACATGTTTAGGTTACTAATAGACTTTAACCAAGCTTGTTTCGTCAAGGAAGAACAGCGAAAAATGAGCCCTCTTAAATAGTGCTTGATACTGTTCAGACTATTACCAGTCGACTGGTGCACCACCAGTCGCTGGTCTTCGCGAATTCAAATGTCACAGCCTGACGATTTCATTCTGGTCGACACCAGTCGACTGCATCAGTCAACTGATCTCTATGTGCTCTACCTCAATCGACTGATCAAGCATTAGTCGACTGCCACCTAAGGATTCCCTTCCCGAGTACAATTCTCTCATCACTCAAATCCTAGGATTTCCCTTCCCGAGTATAGTTCTCTCAGCACTCGAATCCTCATGACTCAGTTGACTCTTCATTCAGTACTCTCGACCTGTTGCCTTCAAGTCATCTTCGACTTTGGCTCTTGTCCCTCGGATGCATGCAAGCCCACGGCTTGTCTCCCACGCCATCCTTTGTTGTGTATGGCTTGGCGGGTTTCCTAAGCGAATACTCGTCGATTTGAGAGACCTCTCCATGTCTACGGATTAAAAATTAATCCGAATGGAGACTCGTCTCCCTACGACCGTCTCGTGTCGTACCGAACGATCCAAATCACAACTCGGCCAATTACAAAAATCGGCCTTGTGATTTGCTCGACCGTTCGACCGCGAAAAAGGCGACGAGTTGATCGCCGACTTTTATGTTTATGGTCGGGGTCTAGTTAGTAAATTAATAGCTATGATACAAAATCAAATTAATAAACTAACACACATAAAATGACGAGGCAAACGAATAAAGCACATAAAAGACATAATGATAATGAATGGACCTTGGAAAGAGTTATACCTCTCCGATCACCTCGCAGTCTTCTTCCTTATGACACTCCCTTCATAGACATCGTGTGGGCGACGATCTACCACAAACCGAGATCACCAAGGCACACTAAAACCACCTTTCTTCTTCCTCCAAGCAAGAACCACTAAACCAAGCTGTTAGGGTTTCGGCCGGCACCACCTTCTTCCACTCCACCTTGCGCCGCCGGTTCTCCAAGGACTCCAAGTCCCGCCGGCCACCAGGATCACTCAGAGAGGAACTGAAGGAAGATGATGAAGAAGAAAAGGAGGAAGAAACAATCCTATCTTGCCTCCTCCACCCGCCGGTTCCCTCAACTCCCACAATCGGCGCCACAAGGTCTTGCCGCTGATCTTCCTCCTCCTCCTTGCTTGTTTCCGGTGTCGATCCCCTCTGAGAGGAGAGAAGAGATAGATGGAGAGAAGAAGCACAAGAGATGATTGGAATCACCTCCATCCTTGCTTCAATTCAGCCACTTTCTTCCCTTCTACCGGCCAATGCCTATCAAGCCTTAGGAGAGAGAAAAGAAAGAGAGAAGAGAGAAAACTCAAGGGTGTAGCAAATTGTGGATTAAGCCTTGGTTTCATGATCTCATTGGGTTTATATAGGGCTAAGGTAGGGACCAAGAGTAGGAGTTGGATCTTGGCCCACTAATGGATCTAAACCCGATTCATTAATTAAGATTCATTCCACTAAAGGATCTTAATTGAACTTCCTCACCAACCCCCATATTTTCATATGGGCTCCACATATTACAAGTCGTCCATCCCCCCATGTTTAAGATATCGAATGCCCATTAATTAATTTAAATTATTGATAATTCAAATTAATTAACCTCTGAGTCCTTGAGTAGTACCACTCGACCTTATCATCATGCCGGATCAAATCCACTTGCAGGGTTTAGCATTATGAACCTTTCGAGCTCATCAAGGGGGCATCATCAACCCGACTCACCAGGACACGAATTCCGTCAATAATCAACATCACATCATATTATTAATATTATCTCCCAACTTACCGAGCCTATCGATCTAACAGAATAGATCCCGCCCATTGGTAAATCAAAAAAATAATAGTTAATAATATATGCCCGTTATTATATCGGGATTAAGGGATCGTACTCCATAATATACTCTTGAGGTCCTATCCAATTATCGAGTCAGTACAAATTGGATAACCTCGGATTTTGGTCCTACTCAATGTACTTAAAGCACACTAGTGTAATTCTATGGTCAAGACCAACCACACCTAATTACACTACAATCATTCTGATGGGTTGTCCAATTCCATCTCGGTTGTGAGCCTCTTATTTATACTAAGCAAGGAATCGATAACATGATCTTCCATGTGACACTACACACCATGTTATCTACAATGCAAAGTAATTGGACTTCATGCATGTACTAATATAAATAGGCATCTAGTGTAGTTGAGATTCTCTTTTCAAGACTAAGATGTTCATATAAAGAAATTTATGTCTTTCAGTATACACATCTTACATCCTTCACGTATGCCTCAAAGTCCGCTTCCCTCAGCTCATCGTCCCTGCTTCAGCAGCCTCGACCTGTTGCCTTCAAGCCCTCTTCGACTTTGGCTCTCGTCCCTCGGATGCATGCAAGCCCACAGCTCATCCCCCCATGCCATCCGTCACGTATGCCTCGCAGTCCGCTTCTCTCGGCTCATCATCCCTGCTTTGTCTACGGTCCCTCAGATGCATGCAAGTCCATGACTTGTCTCCCATGTCATCCTTCACCGATCCCAAAGACATCCAACTAAATTAATGTGTATCCTGCAAACCTGCACACCCACTGTGACGCCCGCCCTTATATCTACCCTCGGGGCGGGGTCACGTGCACTTAATCTCTAAATCCGCATATAAAATTTTTCTTTCTAAAGTACTAAGGACAAAGTACTAAGCATGCTTATTTAACCTATAACATAATAGGTTTCACTTATCATAAAATCAAGTATATAAGTGATTCAAGTATAACATTCATTAATAATAAATGTTAACACAGTATGATAATGTAGATATGAAGATCTTTATTCCCGAGCCACCACCCCACACATCTTCAGCTCTCCTGCCTCTTCCTTCAGTTCAAGTGTTTCTTACCGCTATCTGCAGCATAAGAAAACATGAAACTAGTAAGCAAAACATGCTTAGTAAGAATCCAGGCCTACTCGCAAAATCCATATCGATACATCATATCATGTACACAGTAATCAAGATAGCATTATAAGCATCATAAGCATTGCTTCACATACCTCTAAGTGCTTCACCGCACAAGATCATATCATAATAGGAAATGTTTTTTTCAAAAGATTCCATAATGGTAAGTACTTCAAAATATCATATCATCATCCAGGGCCTAGTTGTCGTACCACATCATGCGCGTTCCCTAATAAATTGGGGTAGCGAGCCACCAATCTAATTAGAGCAGGACCCTTCCATCCTACCAATGCCATGACCTTAACATGCACATTGGATTTGTTTAACGACCCCCTTCCGAGTCGGGTACACAACTTTCAAAGTAAAGTAATTTATCATGCAATTACTCATATATGTATATGCCTAAAGGTACTCTTAATCACTTCTCAAAGGGACACACCACACATTCGGGTGCTCTTGATCCCTTAGGGACACACCACACATTCGGGTGCTCTTGATCCCAGTTTCAATAGAGTATCCTTTTGTTTCAAGCATATTATCCACACATCATGTTCATACATCATATGTCATCCATGTTCATACATCACATGTCATCCATGTTCATACATCACATTTCATGCATACATGCATCATGTTTTCATACATGTTCATATATTCATCATATTTTATTCATGTTCACATCATATGTCATACATGTTCATATGTTCATCATATTTCATACATGCCTCATAATTCGTACATGCATCATATTTCAATCAAACATCTCATTTAATCATCTCATGCATATACATCTCATATCATTTCACATACACATCACATAAAATAATTTCACCTTCCTAAACCCTAATGTTCATCATATTTCATACATGCCTCATAATCCGTACATGCATCATATTTCAATCAAACATCTCATTTAATCATCTCATGCATATACATCTCATATCATTTCACATACACATCACATAAAATAATTCCGCCTTCCTAAACCCTAATGTTCATCATAGGTAAATCAATCATCCCTAAACCCTCATCTTCCTAAGTTGGCCGAATATTGTAAGGGTAGGGTAGGCTAGGTTTTTGACATCCAATCTTCACACAAATATTTATCCAAGCACCTTACCTACACTACTAACCATTTACTCATCCTAGGATAACAAACAACCCAAAACTCTAATTCAATCCTCTTGGGCCGAAAGTTGTAGGATAGGGTAGGCTTGGTTTTTGGCACCAAATTCTCACACAACCAATTATACAAACATCTTGTATACAATATCATACCATACATTAAACATGGATAAACTTTTGGATAATTCCACCCTCACTAATCCCTTCTCTAGGTCTTGGCCGAAACTTACACAAGGGGTAACCCTAGAATTTTGTACATAACACCATTAAGAAAACCCATACACATTTACATTAAGTTTTAAGGAATGTATTCCTATAACCAAAGGGACCAAGGCCTCCCTCCAAGGGGGTGGCCGAAAGTCTCCCAAGGGGAAACCCTAGTGTTTTGTTCTCCCAAAAAATTTGGAAACAACACCTATGGGTCTAAAATCCCTAGGGCACTAGCATGTATCAAGATTTGACAAAGAAAACTTCACTTGGACCCCTTACAAGGGGTGGCCGAAACTTCCTAAGGGAAGTCTTGTGATCTTTTGCAAAGAAATGCACACAACAAACGTTCAACAACAATTATGCCACAGGCGAGAGGATACTTACATCCTTGCGCTTGAATTTACTCTTCTCTTTAAATTGTAGGGTACCCTATACTTGGAGGGTGAGTGAGAATCCTTCTCTTGGAATCTTCCTCTAAGCCTTCTTGAACTTAGTAGTGACAAGGTCTTTGGAGAGTTTTCTTCCTTCCAACTTTTTCTAGGGCTAGAACCCTAGATCTTGTTTTCGAAAATGGAAGGGGAAGGGAGAAAGGGGGTCTCGGTTTTGGAAGATGAAGAGGAAGAAGAAAAGGAGAGAAGGAAGTTGCTCCAACTTTCACCTATTTATACTTTTCTCATGAAAAGACATGTCTCTTCACTCTTACACACTTAACAAGCATGTTTCTTATTCTCTCAACAAGAAACAATGCTTGGTGTAGTGGTTAAGGCATGGAGAGTGCAACTAGGAGGTTCAAGGTTCAAATCCTTGCTTCCTCCTTTCCACCTCTTCTTTTTATTTTATTTTGCACTAATCCATATCCAACCCCTTAAGCCAAACCCATCATGAAATTTCATAACAATAATAATATCATGAATTTCCTTAACATTTCATAATATTTCATGATAATATTTCATGAATTCCATCACATCTCGTATTCATGAATTCATAATATTTCATAATATTTCATGATAATATTTCATGAAGTCTATCACATCTCATATTCATGAATTCATAATATTTCATAACATTTCATGATAATATTTGTATTCTTCCATAATAATATTTCATCATGAATTCACAATATTATCCACATAATATTTTATAAGGAATTCATAATATTATTCATGGTGAAATTTCGGGGTGTTACACCCACATACACATATTAGATCAACATGAAACCCTAACTTAATCATATTGACACAAACATCAAAACCAATGATCTACCTAATCAAACTTGGGTCGATTTCACCAACACCCTCTTCTTGCTAGTGACATAAGGAGATAAGAGAGATATCTCTCCGATTTTGACATGGGGCGGAGTGATTACTCCACCAGCATCCTATCCACATGGTTACTCAGGAGCAATGTGTGGGATCATTTAGAATCGATAGAGGGGGGGTGAATATCGATAAAATCTTTTTCGGAAAAATAAGAGTAATACACAGCGGAAAATTGCAAGACAATGCTAACTTGGTTTTCTTTTACTTAGTTCGAAGTCTAGATCGGGTCCTACTCCAAGGCCCATGGTCCTTGACCGTTTACGTTGGGCAATTCTATATTTCATAAAAGTATTACAAAGCTGAAGTTCAAATACAAAATTTAAATTCAACAATTAATTAAAAATTATACCGACGACCGGAGAAGATTCGATGATCGGAGTTACGGGTTGTCGTTGGGGCTTGAGACTTGAGCACGGAGCGTTTGGAGCAGAGTGCTTGAATGATTTGGTTGGAAGCAGTTGTGTCTGGAAGCAAGGGGGTGAACCCCTATTTATACAGCATGCTTGGGCACCTGTGTTGAAGGGGGCGCCTAACACGTGGCCTATTCTGTGTGAATCCTCATCTGCAGACTTGGCGAGCGCTTATCCCTTCAATTGGGGCCTGAGTTGACTGGGGCGCCTGTATCAACACAGGCGCCTCATTTGCTGACGTGGAGGCTTTGCTTCGAGACTTCATGGAACACCTTCATCTGGGGCGCCTGTCACCATACAGGCGCCTAATCATACAAGCACCTGACTTCATTCAGGCACATGGGAAGCAGAACACTCAGCCTTTGTTCCAGCAACCAAGGTTAGTTCCAAAACACACATAATATATAAGTTATGTCACGCCCCGAGACCCAGGAGCCGCTGGTCCAATATAAAATTGGATAGCACCTCCCCTGTCCGACGGACAATTTACACATACAAACAACACACGCAATAGTAATTTGTCCTCAGGCCTCAAAATCAAGACATAACATAATCATAACACAAAATAAATCATACCTAACTTCGGACTGGTCCGACTTACAACAAAAACAATAAACACATTGTCCATCAAACGACTCAAAAATACAATACCAAGACAAATGAAATGTGATACAAGTTTCACGACATAAAACCCATACAAACCAAATAATACGATGTAAAGGAACATAACTACGCGGAAGCTCCCATCACTGGAGTCGTAGGGACCTGGGACTGGCAACTGGGGCTCTCCTGGAGACCAATCAACATGGAAACAAAAATATAGCCAACGGTGGTGAGTCCAAATAAACTCAGCGGATACCAGAACCATATATGCACAGCAAGCTATAAATAACAATAAGAATCACGCTGATACAGTCTCGAGTATAGAGGATAAAGCATATCTAGAGACTAAGGATGAAATACATATCAGAGTTCGTCTATCCTGCGAGTAGGTGAAATCAATCCCCTATGTAACCTTAAGAATGATACACAAATCCAAATGTGTACGTCACCTATAAGGGCATGTCAAACATATATATCACTCAAACACAACAAACACCAACAAAGGTGCAATGCATCCCATACACATAGTACAACGATATGTTCTGTAGCACCTCAACCACCACCAGACCAGCAGTCGGGTGAACAGGAAACAGACAAGCCAACCACTCATGGTTGCATAGAAAAGCCAACCACTGGTGGTGTACAACATATGAAGCCCAACACTCATGGCTATCCAAATACGATGCCCAGCACCTGTGGCAATGCAAGTATGTAGCCCAGCACCTGTGGCTATGCAAATATGATGCCCAACACCTGTGGCAATGCAATATGTAGCCCAGCACCTGTGGCTATTCAAATATGATGCCCAACACCTGTGGCAATGCAATATGTAGCCCAGCACCTGTGGCTATGCAAATATGATGCCCAACACCTGTGGCAATGCAAGTAGCCCAGCACCTGTGGCTAAGCAAATATGACGCCTAGCACCTGTGGCGGATGCAATATGTAGCCCAACACCTGTGGCTATGCAAATATGATGCCCAGCACCTATGGCAATGCAAGTATGTAGCCCAGCACCTGTGGCTATGCAAATATGACACCTAGCACCTGTGGCGGATGATATATGTAGCCTAGCACCTGTGGCTATGTAAATATGCAACCTCAAACATGACTGGGGACGGGCTCAGACCTCAGGGGAGCCGATGGTCTCCATCATGATCATAGCATCATGCTAATAGCTCAATCAAACCAGAAACCTATCTGCGCGACAGGCTCAGACCCTAGGGGAGCCGATGATCGCCAGTATGCAATCGTACAGATCCTACAGCTCAGTATGCAACCTAGAGGGTAAAGTATGCCAACAATACCCTCCTCACTAACCAGGTTCTCAACCACACATCGATGGGAAATGTATAGGTCTAACACATGTATCCAGACCTAACAACTCTACTCTAGGTATCCATACAAGGTATATCTAGAAATCAATTCAACTGTAGATACAAAGTGACCTACCACCATATCTAAGCACATATGTACTCCATTGCAAATATCGAGAATGTATGGAACTAAACAGGAATCCTCTAAAAGAGTAAACAACAGATATCTGATGATAACGTATAAAGGCAGTTATAGCGTATAAACTTACTATTATCTATAACAAACTATGCATAACAGTAAGACAGTATCTAAAAGATAAGTCAGGGGTACCCGCCTCAAAGTAGCAGTCCGTAGCAACAGAGAACCTCCCGTCCAAAAATCAACAACAAATCAGTGTCCTGTATCAATGAACATAGTTTATTAGCTATTACAAAGATAGTAACTAGCTAACAAGTCTCTATACCATGCTCGGTTTAACCTAACCATTCCCTTTCCATTTAATTACCTCTAATTAAATGAAAGGTTCTTAATTACTCCACATAATTAAGATTTAGGGTTATGTTTTACTTTAGGTTTAATCCTAAACTCAAATTCACCACTCAATTTCCCAATATATTCCAGCCAAAAACTTGATACAAAACTATGAATTCAAAGTCAGACACTGCTTGCTCAGTAAGCAAATCACTAACTCTAAATAGGACAATCTCAGGATCTATAATAACCTTAAGCATGAGCAAATCACATCAGAACAGACCTATCCAAATGCTTAGATGCCAATAGCGGAGTTCAAACCAATTTGCCATAAAATCTATAACCTAATCGCAAATAAACACCAAATGGACACCTACCAATCTGAACAACACAGCATCGGATTCAAAACGAATCAACTGCCCAAAAATAAAATTCATCTCCATTATAAACCTCATGGCAATAAAACCCAGCCATAGAAAATACAAACAATTCCCTAGTTCTAGTATCCTTCAAAAGCCAACATAGGAAATCTAATAACCCATCACAAAAGCTCTCAACAGCTCAAGAATAGAGCAAGGATTAGAAACAACTTCTCATAGCAGTTCGAAAGCAAAGTGAGCAGCAAGGGATTTCTAAAACAGAATCCTATTTCAACTTACAGATCCATGAATCCAATCTCAAACAGAAATCCAAGGATACTAATATCATCATCCATGAATCAATTACGGAAAACAACTACTCTTACCTCAATTCCCCAAAGATTCAAGAATAAATCAAGTAGAATTTCAACCAAACACATGGCGACAACCCCCAACATCTTAATGTCATTAATATTAATCTAAATACTTGAAACCTTACCTGGAATGATACCCGTGAGGTCCACCATCTCAAATTTGGCTAGATCCTGTTAGAGATACCCCTTCCACATAGCCTTCACCCGTCGACTGTAGCTATTCCGGCGATACCAATAGCCAAGATGCTCTGATCGGCTGAGCTCAAGGACGAAGATGACTCGATGGCTTCAATCGCAAGGTGATGATAGTGGAGGTGGTGCTCGGAGATCAGAGACGGCGAGCCCTCGGCAGAGATGGGGGAAATCGCGTAACTTGGCTGCGGCTAGGTCTCACGACACCGAGAGGGAGCAGTCGGGCGTGGCTACAACCGAAGGGAATGAAGGGTTTTTAAGTGAACCCTTTTTGCGAAAAACCCCTATAATTTGGAAAATCACACCCCTATCATTAATACTAATATTTGTAGCAATTTAACCCTTCCAAGTGTTGGTTATTTTGTAAATCACCCCTTACCTATAGGTTTTATGTATTTAACCCCCTATAATCTCCAAAATTTCGATCCAAACCCCCAAGTATAGGGTTTTTCTTTCATTCAACCCAGTATTAAGTTTCGGAAACCCTAAACATCTCTGGTAAATGACTGAAAAATTTTCTGGTCCAGGTTTTGGTGTCGCCGAATTTAACAAGTTATGTCCAGTTAACAGCCTGAGCTGTCTTGGCTCTGACTTTGGGCTTTCGAAATGGAATCCTAGGTCGAACCGACGCCTAGGGTTCCCTCCTACGGGGAACACATCCTCGCCTACTCCTCTTAGGAGTGTATACCTTTATGCCAACTGGCTCCTCCGGTTGGATTTTTGCCCAATCCTCCGGATCAGGTCTTCGTGCCCAGTTCGTGACTTGGATTTATTGCTCAACCCCCGGTCAGGTCTTCGGTACCCAGCCCTCGGCCAAAACTTATTGTCCAATTCCTCGAATCAGGACTTCGTGCCCAGTCCACGACCAGGACTTATAGCCCAACCCTATGTCAGGACTTAGGTGCCCAACCCTCGGCCAGGACTTAATGCCCAATTCCTTGAATTAGGACTTCATGCCTAGTTTACCTAGGACTTTTCCAGCGCACTTCAACATGTTGATTAGATCACAATAAAACCTTAACTTATGAACCCTTTGCTATTATCAAAACACAGGTTCATCTTGGTGCTTCCAGCACCAACAATCTCCCCCCTTTTTGATTAATGGCAACCAGGTTTAAAAAGTTAAGTTTAAACCATATAAAGAAGATTTATATAAGGAGAACATGTTAATTCTAAGAAAATCACATTTGGAGAAAATATTTACTACACTCCCCCTAAAATAGAAATTCTCCCCCTGAAGCTTTTAATGGTATGCCGTTTTTGAAAAAGACTAAGTTTTTAAATTTTGACCAAGTGTTTTGCAAAATAAATCATTTTCACACTTACAAAGATTTTCCACATAAAAAATTATTGTGCAAAAACATTTGTCGATAGAAAATAAATTTTGTACATAGAAAGAAATTTGCACATAAAATAATTTGAATTTTAGAAAAGTTTTTCACTTGGAAAAGATTTTCACTTAGAAGATTTTTTCACTAAAAAAAATTACACTTAGAAAAATATTGTGCTTAGAAAAATCTTGCACTTAGAAAAATTTTTAACTTAGCATTTAGAAAAGATTTTCACTTAAAAGAATTTTTCGCTTAGAAAAATTTTGAGCACTTAGAAAAATACTGTGCTTAGAAAAAAAATTTGTGCACTTAGAAAAATTTTGCTTAGAAACATTTGGTGCACTTGAAAAATTTTTCTTAGAAAAATTTGGTGCACTTGAAAAAAATTACTTAGAAAAAATTGGTGCAAAAAAAATTTACTTAGGAAAAATTTTGTGCATACAAAAAAATACTTTACATAGAAAAATTTTGTTCAGAAAAATTTTGTGCTCTAAAACATTTTTAAAAAAATCTACACTTGAAACTTTAATGCACTCAAATTTAACTTGAAAATCTTATTAAAAAAAAGGAATAAGATATTCCTTTTAATTAAAAAAAATTAACTTGAAAATTTAATGCAGCACTTGAAAATTTAACTTTAACTTTACATTTTGAAAAAAAATGAAAATTTTTACTCTCTTCTTTTCTCTCTCTCCCTTTGTCATATATCAAAAAATTGATAGAAAACCAATTGTAATTCAATTTCCAATCAGATCCAGTTAGACTAATTTTAAATATGTATTGAACCAACTCTAGTGAACCCAAGCAACAAATGGATCAAACCAATTTAAACTGAACTTGTTCGGGTCCTGTCTAACCCAGTTAGCTACTTACTGGTTGTTTTATAATAGCAGCTTTCACTAGGGTTAGTCAAGTTAAGTGATCTAATCAAATTATATTTTCTAAGCTTGAACACTTAACTTGATTGCTGTTCAATTGTATTTATCACCCCAATTGCTCTAGATGCACTGACTTAAAGCATCTTGTGTCAAGGCATAGACCTAAGCATCTCAACTCATTCTAGGTTATCAATCAAAGTGTCCTAAGGTGTTTGTGAGATGCTGGCTTCTAGATCTATAAGTGCATGCAATTCTAGGGTTAAAGCCTTGGCTAAGTCCATTTGTGTAGAAAACCCTAGTTTTGAAGGGGGTAAATTTTTGAAAAATATAAGTCGGAAAATAATTTTAAATTTGTGTAGAAAGCCTTAAGAGTGTGCATCATCCATAAAAGTTGTGATACATACTCTCCTAGGGCAACATATTCAGCTTCAGTTGTGGATAAGGCTACGCAATGTTGCTTTCTACTGCACTAGTTGACTAGACTGTGTCATAATAATTGACAACTTCCACTTGTACTCTTTCTATCTAGTTTGCAACCGGCATAGTTAGAGTCAGAGTATCTTGATAATTCAAAATTGGAAGTCCTAGGATATCAAATACCTACATTTAGGGTACCCTTAATGTACCTTAGGATTTTTTTTAGTGCTCCTAGGTGAGATTCTTTAACACAGGTTTGGTATCTAGTGCACATTCCTACAGCGAACAAAATGTCAGGTCTACTAGCAGTTAAGTACAATAAACTACCAATCGTACTTCTGTATAGCTTTAGGTCAACTGGTTTACCTTTAGGGTCATTATCTATTTTGGCATTTGTGGCATGGGAGTACTTAAGCTTTTAGAGTTTTCCATTTTCAATTTCTTCATTAACACTTTTCCATATTTGGATTGATGAACATAGTTACCATCCCTGGTTTGTTTTATTTGGAGACCTAAGAAAAAGTTTAGCTCACCTACCAAACTCATTTCAAACTCACTCTCCATAATTTTGACAAATTTTTTTAAGAAGTTGGAATTTGTTGACCCAAATATTATATCATCTACGTATATTTGAGCTATAAATATGTTTTTTCTAAGGTTTTAACAAATAAGGTTGAATCATTTAATTTTGGAAAATGTAGATTTAATTTTAAAAAATGTTGAATTATTTAATTTTGGAAAATGTAAATTTAATTTTGAAAAAAAAAATTGAATTATTTTTGAATAATGTTAGTTGAGTTAAACTACATTTTTAGGTCCTAGACATCTCACCCAATTCTAAGTGACAAAACTGTTGGTGCAGGAAGCACCTAAGTAAAACCTGTGTTTTGATAATGACAAAGGGTTCAGAAGTTAACGTGTTGTTGTGATCTAACAAGCTTAATAAATGTGCAGGAAAAGTCCTAGGTACACTAGGCAAGAAGTCCTGGCAAAAGGGCTGGCAAGAAGTCTTGGTCAAGGACGGGGCAAGAAGACCTGACCGAAAGTTGGGCAAAGAAGTCCTGGTCAAGGACTGGGCAAGAAGTCCTGGCAAAGGGCTGGGCACCGAAGACCTGACCGGAAGTTGGGCAAGAAGTCCTGGCAAAGGGCTGGGCACCGAAGACCTGACCAGAAGTTGGGCAAGAAGTCCTAGACGCGGACTGGGCATGAAGACCTGATCAGGTGAATTTGGCAAAAGTCCAACCGGAGGAGCCGGTTGGCAAAAGGTAAACTCTCCTGAGAGGAGTAGGTGAGGACGCATTCCCCGTGCGAGGGAACATTAGGCGTCGGTTCAACTTAGGGTTCCATTTGGGAGACCCAAGGTCAGAACCAAGACAGCTTAGGCTGTAAACAATGGCTAACATGTTTGCTTCTTTTTGTTTTGGAACTATCCTTGGTTGCAAGGATCGAAGGAATGAGTTTCTGCAGCTGAGGCGCCTCAATGCAGTGAGGTGCCTCACTGGAGCTAGGCGCCCGGATGGACACGGGCGCCCTAGTTGAAGGCTAAACCACAGCAAGTGAAGCAATCTGCCATGAAGCCTCTAGACCAAATCAACTCGGGCGCCCGGGACCATACGGCCGACCCCATCAGTCCAGGCACCCCTGTGAGATGGATAAGCGCTAACCGAGCCTACAAATAAGAGATCACGCAGGAAAGGCCACGTGTAGGCGCCCCAATGGGTTCTATAAAAGGGGGTTCACCCCCAAGGTTCATACAACATTGCAAAAAAAGCTCCAAGCACTTTCGTTCAAGCGCTATGCTCCGACAAGCTTCGACTTTGAGATTCCAGCGCTAACGACAACCCTCTGCTCCAAACTTCGATCCACCTCGGGTATCGGTAATTTTAATTTACGAAAAGTGTCGCAAGTTTAATTTTCAGTTCCATTTCTGTACTCAATTTTTAAAATTCTTTTTACGACTATAGAATTGCCCAATGTAAACGGTCAAGGACCGTAGGCCTTGGAGTAGGAGCCGACCGTGACTCCGAACCAAGTTGAACCAACATGTGTTCGTGTTTGTTCTGTTATTTTTCGCTGCATAACTGCTCTGTTTCTCCGAAAATTTGATATCGATATTCACCTCCCCCCTCTATCGTTTTTCTCCGATCCAACAAGTAGTATCAGAGCGGGTGGCTCAAATTCAGTGCAACCACCAATTTGAGAGTTTTTTCATATTTACAGAATTATTTTAATTTTTATTTTATTTTTCTCGTTAATCAAGGTTGGTGCAACACCACTCGATCGTTTTTCGTTGTTTTCTTTTTCTTCCACACTACTAATCCAAGACCAAGTCTTGGAACAAGTTTTCTTTGTTTTCTTTTTTTTTAGAAAATATCAATGGTCATGCAAGAAGGATTTTGCACAGCTAGACCACCGCTTTTCAGTGGAGAAGATTTCTCCTACTAGAAAAGTAGGAGGGAAGTCCACCTGAAAACTCAGGTGGGCATGTGGATAATCATCTAATCTGGCCTGGAGATTAACAAGAACGCAGAAGGAGTGGCACAACACTACTCTGAATGGGACACCTCGTTGAAAAAGAAGATCGAGGCTGATGCAAAGGCAACCCAGACGTTGCAATGCGGATTGACCAAGGAAGAGCTAAACCGGGTTGGTCCTTTCAACAGCGCCAAAGAACTTTGGAGCAAGCTGATTGAGCTGCACGAAGGTACCTCCGACACCAAAATCAGCAAAAGAGATCTGTTGCTGAACAAACTCTATACGATCAAAATGAACAAAGGAGAATCAGCAGCACAACTCCACGCCAGAATTCAGGAGCTAATGAATGGGCTGCACACGATAGGTCACAAGGTAGAGAACCGTGACCTAATCAGGTATACTCTAAATGCATTCCCAAGGAACACACTGTGGGTATCTATGGTAGATACTTACAAAGTGTCCAAGGATCTTTCCAAAATAAAATTAGATGAACTTTTCTCTGAATTAGAATTGCATGAACAAACTAACTCCACTATGGTCGAGAAAAGTATTGCGTTTATTGCTGAAAAATCCCAAGGAAAAGTCCCCAAGAAGAAACCTCAACCAGCACCCGAGTCTGACTCAGACTCAGATTCTGAAGACAGTGAAGGGGATCGGCCCAAGTTGGTACGGCTAGCTCGGGACTACTACAAGGAGCTGAAGCACCAGACAAACAAGAAGAAAGCAAGCCGAAGAAAGGACGATCCAGCTGAACCTTCAACATCTTCAAAAAGCAAAACCATTGTCACCTGCTATGAATGCAACAAGAAGGGACATTATAAATCAGAGTGCGCCAATCTGAAGGAAGCAAAGAAGACTCGAAGAAAGAAGGCTCTCCAAGCCATGTGGGATGAATCTTTCTCCGAAGAAGAAGAAGAGGCCCGCAATCAAATCTTCTCGCCTTAACCGCTTTGGAAGACGTCGACACCAGATCGGAATCGGAGCCAGACGATGGAAGGCTCACAATCTCGGAGAACGACCAAATAACGGTAAGAGGTTATTCTGAGTATAAACTATCTAAGTTAATTTCGTATTTATCTCGCAACTTGGCGAAAGCCAAAATTAGGGTCGAGTCCCTCCGACAGGAAGTAAAACTCCTAAAAGAGGAAGCCGACTCGAGATCCTTGACCGAGAAGGTTCAAGAAGGAAACTCTACTCAAGTTGAAAAGCTTGAGAAAGAGAATTCCTCCTTGAAAACTAAAGTCAAGGAGCTCAGAGTAGCTTTAGAACGATTCACTTCGGGTTCCAAGGGTCTTGATATGATCCTTGGAAAACAGAAGTCCGTTCTTAACCAGTCTGGATTAGGGTACCAAACCAAGTCTAGGCAACGTTCTTATTATGCTGTACTGAACCAACCTAGAGCCCAAGTTCAAGCATGGGTCCCTAAGCTCTGTTTGAACAATCAAGCTGGACCAAACCAGTATTGGATCCCCAAGGACAAGATTCACATCTTGCCTAACCATTATCGAGGCTTTAGTCCAGGGGGAGCCAATATAAAAACAATTTTCATAATTAGATATGTTTTGTTAATGCAAATTTTCTTTATTGCATGCTTGCTTGTTTATTTCCTATTGCAATTCATCATGCTTAGACTTAGGACTGGTTAGACTAAGGATAAAATGACTTAATTGAAATTTGAACAATCTAGTATTGGGTGGAGGTGAGATGATAGTATATTAGGGAAGCCATTTTGGTGGAACTAGCCGAAGATACCGATTCAAAACCCAAACTAGTTAGACCAAAAACATTCAAGAAGTAACTTGAAGATGAATTTTCAATAAAAGGCTTTGTCAAGGAAAGCGTTGATGATCCAATAAGGCTACGGCCAAAGAAGGCCTAGTGCCTCGCCAAGACCTGGAAGCCAATTATTGAAAATCAAATTCACTTTACTATTGTCAAATTTGAATCAAACACAAATTTCAATTAATCTTAGACTCAAATACCTTTTCAAAAATCAATAAACTTAGCTTTATAAGTTTTTAAAAATTAATTCAAGTCTTTCAAAATTAACCTTATTTTTCAAAATCAAAATCTATTTTTTAAAAGTTTATCTCACAAAACCCATAAGGTTAACATGGCTGAACACATAGAACTAGGTGAGATATCTAGGGCCTAACATATTGAATTTCTTGTTAAATATCACAAATAAACTCATCTAAAATGGAATCTAGGGCTTGTTTGACTTAATCATTGATTAGGCAAACACAGTCAACTAAGTTAAACCTAGTCAACACAGTCAACTTTGGTCAACGGTCAAATCAGAGTCAACTCGGGCGCCCGGGACCTCACGACCGCCTAAAGAGTTTATCTCCATCCATGGCAGTCAGATCTTCCAAAGTTAAAGCTGCTGACAGCTCTGATTCGGGCGCCCGGGACCACACGGGTGCCCCCATCAACCCGAGCGCCCGAGACCTCACGGGCGCCCGGATGAGTACTATATAAAGACCATGGCTCCCTCATCATTCCCCACACCAAAATCGAATTCCTCATTCACTTATATTCTTCCCAAGGTGCCCGGAAGCTCTTCTTTTGCCCGCGAACGCCCCTCTTCAACTATGCCTCCCCGGTATAATTTTAAATATGCATTTATAAATAATTTTTTTTTGCTTCTTAAATGTATTTTTCTTATTCGTTTAGAAAACGTCGCGTTACTCAACCGAACCCCGAGATCGAACCTAGCCTAGACCCTAGGTTCCCGAACTTAGAATTGTTTAATAAATTTTCTCAAACTACCTACAAACCCATTAAGACTAGTTTTCTAAATAGACAATTTTTTTACCCAGTCCTGTCCAATAGCTATGGATGCTATTAACTTCTATCAACTTGACCAGCTTGTCTTCTGCACCCACCCAGTAAACTCAACCCTGTGTGTAGAATTTTACAACATCCTGGTCAAACTAGATGATCTTTGCTACTCCTCTACTATACAGGGGATGCCTCTGACTATCTCACCTGCCTTCTTACTAGGTTCCTTGGACTACGACCTTCCCAGTCCACGTTTTGTTGTTACCCCCTGAGAGACCCTCCCTTTGATCCTCCTTATTCACACATTGATCTAGACACTCTTTACTCCTACTTCTATAGAGATGCGTGAAACTCGTTGGTGCAACGGTTTCAGTCTGTAGATCTTCGGGTATAGGACTACGCTCCCTACAGAGTTCTGGTTCGATGGATTCTACCCTTGACTACTCGAGATGTCGCGACTATGCGACCCTTCCATACCTTTCTTCTGTACGGTATGATCCATCATCTGGACATAAATATTGGCCTGCATATGTTCCTTACGATTATCTACGCGTCCAACATTACGACTCAGGGCCGAGTACGTACCCCCTACTATCATATCATCACCAATTTCCTTCACCACTACAGTCGCGACATCACCATTGGGGAGGTCACCCCAATGACCAATTTCGACGAAATAGGAGCTAGGAACTTTTCACTAGCCGGTATAGACATCTCGGCCGCCAGGGATCTCTCGTGGAGACGACAGAGGGCCGAAGCTCAGATCGACTCAGATGAGGACGTGGAGGTAGACGTGGTTGATCTCGCAGCCGAGATCAACGAGCACTTACAGGAGCCTCCCCCACTAACCATCGACCAGCGCATTACTATTGCAGACGGAGATGAACAGCCTCAGGGAGGAGATGGAGGCCCGTGACGCTGAGTATATGGAGGCCCTACAGAATGAACACAATGTGAACGAGGGCTACCACATCGAATACTTGGACACTCTTCACGCCGAACATCAGGCAAACGAGGCCCATCACATTGAGTACATGGACACCCTCCGAGCCGATCGTGAGACAAACGAGGCGCGATACAATGAAATGATGTCCTTGTTTTGGTCTTGGCAGCCAGGTTCATTCGACCCTCCTGGCCCTTCTTCCTAGACCAGAGTGCCTTTTTCAGCTATCTTATTGTATCTTTGACTGTTTGACTGTCCCTACTGAGTAGGGATGACTTGTGCGAGACTACTGTTTGACTTTGCTGGTCCTCCTGTTGACTAGTTGACTCTTATGCATCTATCATATTTAATTGCTGGCAACCTGTTTAATAAGTTATTAGTCTTATGCCTTTTTACGTCAACTACTAAGTCATGTACTTCATAATTGAATCTTATGCTTAGTAGTATAGGATTGCTCTACATGTTGTTGTTTTATTTCTTATCTGTCAATTAATGTTCTTTGAGAAATCTTTTTTTTTATATTTAAAATGGTTTTCCAACTTAGCTTTTTTCAAAACTTACCCCCTTCAAAACTAGGGCTTTTTCGCAAATGGACTTAGTTTAGGGCCTAACTCTAGAACTGCATGCACCTATAGATCTAGAAGTCAGCATCTCACAAGCACCTTAGGGTACTTTTGATTGATAACCTAGACTGGGTTGAATGCTTAGGTCTATGCCTTGATTCAAGATGCTTTAAGTCAGTGCATCTGCAGTAATTGGGGAAATAAATATCAATTGAACAGCAATCAGGTTAAGTGTCAAGCTTAGAAAATCTAACTTGATCAGATCACATAACTTGACTAACCCTAGCGAAAGCTACTGTTTATAACAGTTAGTAAGTAGTTAACTGGGTTTGACAGGACCCGAACAAGAACGGTTTAATTTGGTTTCGTCCAGTTCATGCTTATTAAAGTTGGTTCAATACAGAACTTCATTTTTTTTTGCTCTAATTTTTTTTTGCTATAATAATTTTTTTTGATATATGGCAAAGGGGGAGAGAAAGGAAAGGAGAAAAGAAAATTTTTCAAAATTTTATCTCCTTTTCAAAAAGTAAAGTAGGAGAGGAAGGAAAGAAGAAAATAAATTTTTTTAAAATTTTATCTCCTTTTCAAAAAGTAAAGTAAATAACAAAAATGCTTAAAAATGTTTTTCAAATCTAAAGCATTTCAAAAATGAAAATTTTCCAAGTATGGAAAAACTTTTTTTAAAAATTTTCTAAGTATAATGTGAAAGTTTTTTTTTAAAAAGTTTTAAGTGTGCAAAAACTTTCTGGAAGTCTTTGCTAAGCATGAAAACCTTGCAAAGATCTAAAGCACTTAGAAGATTTACAAAAACCCACTTATCTTTGAAAAACTCAGGGGAGAATTTTCGTTTCAGGAGAAGGAAACTAAATATTTTTCCAATTCGTTGCTTGTTATCTTTTTTTTTAAACTTAACTTTTTGAACCGTGTTGCTATAAATCAAAAAGGGGGAGATTATTGGTGCAGGAAACACCTAAGTCAAACCTGTGTTTTGATAATGACAAAGGGTTCAGAAGTTAAGGTGTTATTGTGATCTAACAAGCTTAATAAGTGTGCAGGAAAAGTCCTAGGTACACTAGGCAAGAAGTCCTGGCAAAAGGGCTGGGCAAGAAGTCCTGGTCAAGGACTGGGCAAGAAGACCTAACTGGAAGTTGGGCAAAGAAGTTCTGGTCGAGGACTGGGAAAGAAGTCCTAGCAAAGGTTTGGACATCGAAGACCTCACCAGAAGTTGGGCAAGAAGTCCTGGCAAAGGGCTGGGCACCGAAGACCTGACCAGATGTTGGGCAAGAATTCTTGGTCGCGAACTTGGCACGAGGACCTGATAAGGTGGATTGGGCAAAAGTCCAACCGGAGGAGCCGGTTGGAAAAAAGTAAACTCTCCTGTGAGGAGTAGGTGAGGACGCGTTCCCCGTGCGAGGGAACAGTAGGCGTCGGTTCGACGTATGGATCCATTTGGGAGACGCAAAGTCAGAACCAAGTCAGCTTAGGCTGTAAATAATGGCTAACATGTTTGCTTCTTTTTGATTTGGAACTATCCTTGGTTGCAGTGATCGAAAGAATGAGTTTCTGCAGCTGAGTTGCCTTAATGCAGCGAGGCGCCTCACTGGAGCTAGGCGCCCGGATGGACACGGGCGCCCTAGTTGAAGGCTAAACCAAAGCAAGCGAAGCAAACTGCCATGAAGCCTCTAGACCAAAGCAACTCGGGCGCCCGGGACCATACGGACGCCCATCAGTCCAAGCACCCCTATGAGATGGATAAGCGCTGACCGAGCCTGCGGATAAGAGATCGCGCAGGAAAGGCCACGTGTAGGCACCCCCATCGACACAGGCGCTCCTATGGGTGCTATAAAAAGCGGTTCACCCCCAAGGCTTCATACAACATCGCAAAAAACGCTCCAAGCACTTTCGTTCAAGCGCTACGCTCTGACAAGCTTTCAATTCGAGATTCCAGCGCCGATGATGATCCTCTACTCCGAACTTCGATCCACCTCGGGCATCGGTAAATTTAATTTACGAAAAGTGTTGCAAGTTTAATTTTCAATTCCATTTTTGTACTCAATTTGTAAAATTCTTTTTACGACTATAGAATTACCCAAAGTAAATGGTCAAGGACCATGGGCCTTGGAGTAGAAGCCGACCGTGACTCCGAACCAAGTAAAACCAACTTGTGTTCACATTTGTTCTATTATTTTCCGCTGCGTAACTACTCTGTTTCTCCGAAAAATTTGATATCGATATTCACCCCCCCCCCTCTATCGATTTTCTCCAATCTAACAAAAACAAGTTTCGTTATCCGTTTTGTGAGATGTATTATTTTTATCTTTGGATTAACGTTAAATCTAAGATTTAATTAAAACTTGTGTTAGATTCAAATTTACCAAATAGTAATTTAAAAGTGAGTTTCGATAATTGGCTTCCAGGTCTTGGCGAGTCACAGAGGCCTTCTTTGGCCGTAGCCTTATTGGAGCAACAACCCTTTCCTTGACAATGCCTTTTACCGAAAGTTCATTTTCAAATTACTTCTTGAGAAATTTTGGTCAAACTAGCATAAGATTTGGTTCGGTAGCTTTGGCTAGTTCCACCAGACTAAACAGACCAAGTAGAGTACGCCTTATCCCACTTGACCTTTTTAGAAGGGTTTCCCTAATGTACCATCATCTCACCTCCCCCTAATACTATGTTGTTCAAGTTTCAGGTAAATCTTTTGTCCTTAACTAATCATTCCTAAGTCTAAGCATAATTAAATTACAGAAATGAAATAAATTGTCAACAAGCAATTATTTAAGCAAAAAAACTCATCTAATAAAAATGATTTTTATATTAGCTCTGTTGGTGCCAAAAGCACCAAAGTCAAACCTGTGTTTTGATAATGGCAAAGGGTTCAGAAGTTAAGGTTTATTGTGATCTAACAATGCAAATCAAGTGCGTAGGAAAAGTCTTAGGTACACTAGGTAAGAAGTCCTGGTTCTAAGAATTGGCACTAAGTCCTGGTCGCGGGCTGGGTAACTATGTTCTGACATAGGGTTAGGCAATAAGTCCTGGTCGCAGACTGGGCACGAAGTCCTGATTTAAGGAATTGTGCAATAAGTCCTGGCTAAGGCCTGGGCACCGAAGACCTGACCAAGAGTTGGGCAAGAAGTCCTAGTCATGGACTGGGCACGAAGACCTGATCTGGAGGATTGGGCAAAAGTCCAACCGGAGGAGCCAGTTGGCAAACAAGTAAACTCTCCTGAAAGGAGTAGGTGAGGGTGCGTTCCCCGTAGGAGGGAACATTAGGCGTCGGTTCGACCTAGGGTTCCATTTGGGAAGCCCAAAGTCAGAACCAAGATAGCTCAGGCTGTTAATAATACTTAAATTCATATCATTTATATGTTACTTGTGTTTTGGAACTAACCTTGGTTGCAGGAACGAAGGGATGAAGGTTTCTGCTCCCAGGCGCCTCAATGGAGTGAGGTGCCTTGCTGGGCTAGGCGCCTGTGTCGAGACAGGAGCCCTAGACAAAGGGCAATTCCAGAATAACTACGAAGCAAGCCTCAAGACTGCAACAGAGGCGCCTGTGTTAACACAGGCGCCCCATTTGAAGGGATAAGCGTTGGCAAAGTCTGCGGATTGAGTTTCGCGTAAAGAGGCCCAAATGTCAGGCGCCCCCTTCAACACAGGTGCCCCAGCTACGACTATATAAAGGGGTTCACCCCCTTGGCTTCATATACAATTGCTTTCTACGCATTCATTCAAGCGCTCCGCTCTGACAAGCTCCGTGCTAAAGATTCAAGCGCCAATGACGACCGCGGCTCTGAATTTCCAACTTCTCCGGTCGTCGGTATAAAATTGTTTTACTGCTGCATTTTCTTTTTAATTCTATATTCGAACTTCAGTTGTAATATTTTATGCAATATAGAATTGCCCATCGTAAACTGTCAAGGACCGTGGGCCTTGGAGTAGGAGTCGACCGTGACTCCGAACCAAGTAAAACAAACGTGTTAGCATTGCCTTGTTTTACTTTCCGCTGCGCAAATTACTCTTACATTTTTCGAAAAATTTGTCAATTGATATTCACCCCCCCCCCCTCTATCGATTAAAACTGATCCCACAAGCTCCCCCTAGACTGAAGCCTCGATAAGGGTTAGGCAAGATGTGAATCTTGTCCTTGGGGTTCCAATATTGGTTTGGTCCAGCTTGTTTATTTAAACATAGCTTTGGGACCCATGCTTGGACTATATAAAGGGGTTCACCCCCTTGGCTTCATATACAATTGCTTTCTACGCATTCATTCAAGCGCTCTGCTCCGACAAGCTCCGTGCTCAAGATTCAAGCGCCAACGACGACCCGCGGCTCTGAATTTCCAACTTCTCCGATCGTCGGTATAAAATTATTTTACTGTTGTATTTTCTTTTTAATTCTATATTCGAACTTCAGTTGTAATATTTTATGCAATATAGAAATGCCCATCGTAAACGGTAAGGACCATGGACCTTGGAGTAGGAGTCGACCGCGACTCCGAACCAAATAAAACAAACGTGTTAATATTGCCTTGTTTTACTTTCCACTGCGCAAATTTCTCTTATGTTTTTCGAAAAATTTGTCGATCGATATTCACCCCTCCCCTCTATTGATTCGAACCGGTCCCACAAGTGGTATCAGAGTGGGTGACTCAAACATGGTGCAACCACCAGTTGAGTATTTTTTCAAATTTTTTGAATTTTAATATTTCTTTTTCACTCGTATTTTTCTCATTAATCGAGGTTGGTGCAACACCATTCGATTTTGTTTCTTATTACTATTTTTCCCGCACTACTAATCCAGGACTTAGTCTTGGAACGAGTTTTTCTATTAAATTTTTCAGTTTAATCTAATGGTCATGCAAGAGGGATACAACACCGCCATACCACCTCTCTTCAGTGGAGAAGAATTCTCCTACTGGAAGAGTAGAATGGAGGTCTACCTGAAAACTCAGGTGGACATGTGGATTATCATCCAGTCGGGACTGGAGATACCGAAAAATGCACAATGCATGGTGCAACACTATACTGAGTGGGGCGACCCACTAAAGAAGAAAACCGAGGTCGGCGCAAAAGCGACCCAAACTTTGCAGTGCGGCCTGACAAAAGAGGAGTTGAACTGTGTAGGACCCTTTAGCAACGCGAAGGAGCTCTAGAACAAGCTGATTGAGCTACATGAAGGTATATCTGACACCCGAATCAGCAAGAGGTATCTGTTGCTCAACAGACTCTATACAATAAAGATGCATGACGGAGAATTAGTAGCTCAACTCCACGCCAGGATCAAGGAGCTGATGAACGGGCTGCACACTCTAGGTCACAAGGTTGAAAACCGTGACCTAATAAGGTATACCTTAAACTCATTCCAGCGTAACTCACTGTGGGCATCTATGGTAGATGCCTACAAGGTTTCCAGGAATCTTTCGGAGATAAAATTAAATAAGTTATTTTCTAAGTTAGGATTACAAGAACAGACTAATACTACTTTGGTCGAGAAGGGTATAGCATTTGTTGCTGGTAAAACTCAAGGGAAAACTCCGAAAAAGAAGCTTCAACCAGTACCCGAGTCCGACTCAGACTCGGAATCAGACGACAGTGAAGGGGATCGTCCCAAATTAGTTAGTCTAGCTCACGACTACTACAAAGAACTTAAGCACCAAACGAGCAAGAAGAAGTCAAGCCGGAGAAAGGAAGATCCAGCGGAATCCTCGACGAGCTAGAAGGGCAAGGGCAACGTCACCTGCTACGGGTGCAACAAGAAGGGACACTTCAAGTCAGAGTACCCCAACCTAAAGGAAAACAAGAACGCACAGAGGAAGAAGGCTCTTCAAGCCACCTGGGACAAATCTGTTGGTGCAGACAGCAACCAAGTAAAACCTGTGTTTTGATCAATGGTAAAGGGTTCAAAAGATAAGATGTTTTATTTTTCTAACATACTACTTGAGTGTACAGATTAAAGTCCTAGCGAAGGACTGCTAGGCACCTAACGAAGGACTGCTAGGCATCAGAACCCTAAGACCCAGCGAAGGGCTGCTAGGAGTTAAAGACCTGGCGAAGGACTGCTGGGCACCAGGCGAAGGACTGCCTGGAACTGAAGACCTGGCGAAGGACTGCTGGGCACCAGGCGAAGGACCGCTTGGAACTGAAGACCTGGCGAAGGACTGCTGGGCATCAGGCGAAGGACTGCCTGGAACTGAAGATCTGGCGAAGGACAGCTATGCACCTGGCAAAGGACTGCTGGGCAAAAGTCCAACCGGAGGAGCCGGTTGGCATCAGGTAAATTCTCCTGAGAGAAGTAGGTGAGGACGCGTTCCCCGTCGAGGGAACAGTAGGCGTCGGTTCGACCTAGGGTTCCATTTTGGAGACCCAAAGTCAGAACCAAGACAGCTAAGGCTGTATAAACCTAATACTCTATTCTTCATATTGTTTTGGACTAACCCTGGATGTAGGACCGAAGAAACGTGTGTCTACAGCTCAGAATGCCCAAAGGAAAGAGGCAAGTAGCAGAGCAGGGCGCCCCCAGTGTCCCGGGCGCCCCCAAGGCCAATACAAAATAAGTGAAGCAAAGAAGTGCTTCGGTAGCTTATTGGGCGGGGCGCCCCCATGCTCCCGGGCGCCCCCTGCGTCCCGGGCACTCCCAGTGCCCAGGGCGCCCCCCGCTTAAGCCAGCAACGCGGATAAACCTCATCCAGCCGAGAAGCTCGCTGAAAGGGTCAACCAGGGCGCCCCCAGAGTCAATCCTCAGCCCTATTCGAGTGGGATAAAGGCTGACCGAGACAATTCCGGATCGGTTGACACATGGGTGGCACCCCCAACGTTCAGGGCGCCCCGAAGTGCTATAAATAGCGCCCAACCCCAAGGCTTCTTAATAACAACTTCTTCCAACGCAATTTCGCTCTTCTGCTCCAGCGCTCTGCTCCAGAAACCTATCAACTCGAGATACAAGCGTCGACGACGTCCCCCTGCTCCAAAATACAATCCACACCGGACGTCGGTAACGAAGAGCTATTTTTTTAAGTTTACTGTACTACTTTTGTAATCATCCTTCTGTAAACTGTTTTGTGCATATAGAATTGCCCGCAGTAAACGGTCAACGACCGTGGGCCTTGGAGTAGGAACCGACTGCGACTCCGAACTAAGTAAAATCTTGGTATTTACGTGTTGTTTTGTTTTAATTTTCGCTGTGCATTCTCTATCTTACAATTCGAAACATTTTACGATATTCACCCCCCCTCTATCGTTTTCTCTCGATCCAACAAGTGGTATCAGAGCGGGGAAGCTCAAATTTGGTGCAACCACCAATTTGAGAATTTTTCAGATTTTTTCGAAATCTTTTTAATTTTTTTTCTCGTTCGAAATTTTTCTCGTTGATCGAGGTTGGTGCAACACCCCTCGACAAATATTTTTCTTTTACTTCCCGCACTACTAATCCAAGACCAAGTCTTGGGATATCTCTTTCCTTTTTCTTTTCGTTCCAGTTAAATGGTCATGCAAGAGGGATTCAGCATAGCCAGACCTCCACTTTTCAATGAAGAAGACTTTTCCTACTGGAAAAGTCGAATGGAGGTCCACCTGAAAACTCAGGTGGACATGTGGATAATCATCCAGTCTGGATTGGAGATTCCAAAGAATGCTGAAGGAGTACCACAGCCGTACACTGAGTGGGATACCGCTCTGAAAAGAAGAATTGAAGCTGATGTGAAAGCGACCCGGACCCTTCAATGCGGCCTGACCAAGGAAGAGTTGAATCGGGTAGGACCATTCAACAGTGCCAAGGAGCTGTGGGGCAAGCTGATCGAGCTACACGAAGGAACTTCCGACACTCGAAGCAGCAAGAGAGATCTCCTCCTGAACAAGCTGTACACGATCAAGATGAATGACAATGAAACAGCAGCCCAGCTCCATGCCAGAATTCAGGAGTTAATGAACGGACTTCACACAATCGGTCACAAGGTAGAAAACCGTGACTTGATAAGGTACGCTCTCAACGCTTTCCCAAGAAACACCTTGTGGGCATCTATGGTAGATGCATACAAGGTTTTAAGGGACCTTTCAAAAATAAAGTTAGATGAATTATTTTCTGAGTTAAAGTTGCATGAGCAGACTAACTGCAATCTGGCCGAGAAAGACATCGCTTTTCTTGCAGGTAAAGCTGGAAAGACAACCAAGAAAAAGCCTCAACCTGCACCCGAGTCTGATTCAGACTCAGACTCAGAAGACACCGAGGGAAATCTATAACGCCCCAAAATTTCCCATATGAAATATTATGAAATAGATGAATTCATGAATAGGAAATATTGTGAAATTCATGATATATTATCATGAAATATTATGAAATATTATGAATTCATAAATATGAAATATTATGGAATTCATGAAATAGTATCATGAAATATTATGAAATATTATGAATTCATAAATATGAAATATTATGGAATTCATGAAATAGTATCATGAAATATTATGAAATATTATGAATTCATAAATATGAAATATTATGGAATTCATGAAATATTATCATGAAATATTATGAATTCATAAATATGAAATATTATGGAATTCATGAAATATTATCATGAAATATTATGAATTCATGGAATATAATTAATATTATGAAATTTCATGATGGGCTTGGCTTAATGGGCTTGGATTAGTGCAAAATGTGATAAAAAGGAAATATAGAAGGGAGGAAGCAGGGATTGAACCTTGAACCTCCTAGTTGCACTAGCAATGTCTTAACCATTGTACCAAGCCATGTTTTTGTAGAGGGAATAAGGAACATGCTTGCTAAAAGCTAGGGAAGTGAAGAGACATGTCTCTTCATGAGAAAAGTATAAATAAGGGAAAGGAAGTTAGAGTAACTTCCTCTTTCTCTTCTTCTTCCTCTCCCTCATCACCGAATTCACCCTTCTTCCCCACTTCAATTTTCGAAAAGTGAACCTAGGGTTCTAACCCTAGGAAATTGGAAGAGTAAAGGAACCCTTTAAGGTTCTTACCTTCTACTAGGGCCAAGATTGCTAAGAGAAGGCAAACAAGGGAAACACTCACCTTCCTTCAACCAAGGGCATCTTAAGAGGTTAGAGAAGGAGAAAATCAAGCGAAAGGATGTAAGTATCCCCTCGCCTGCAGTGTAATGGTTGTGGTGTGATTATTCTTTTGGATTGTTTCAAAAATAGGGACTCTTTCCCCTAAGCATGTTTCGGCCACCCCCCTTAGGGGAAGGCTTGGGTTCTTCCTTGATACATGAGAAGACCTTTGAGACTTAGAGTATATATGTATATTGAATTTCTTCATGATGGTATGAACAAAAGAAAGAAAAACTAGGGGTTACACTCCTTGTAAGTTTCGGCCACCCTTAGAGGAAGGCCTTGGGTTCTTTTGCTACATGATTAGACCCTTGGAACTTAGGATATATGTATATGTGGTTTATGCAAAATGTGGTGAACAAAACATAGGGCTTTGTTCTTGAAGGAGTTTCGGCCACCCCCCCCCCCTTGGGGAAGGCTTTTGGTTACTTTTTGTCACATAAGTAAACCCCTTAGCACTTAGAGTATATGTGTATGTGTATCCTTCAATATGTTGTAAACAAAACCTAGGGTTTAGAACTTGGATGGGTTTCGGCCAAGGCCTAGAAAAAGGGGTTAGTGAGGGTTGAATTATCCTAAAATATATCCATGTTTAATGTATTGTAGGATAGTGTATACAAGGTGTTTGTATGAATGTATGTGAGAATATTTAGTTCAAACCTTAATTTTCCCTATACTTAAGTTTCGGCCAACCCTAGAAGGACTAAGGTTTAGGGTTGTATAATTATCTCATGATGTGCTTTATGTTTAATAAGTTGCATGAATGATATGTGAAATGTGAAGGCTAAACTACCCTACGGGACATGATTATGTTAGCAAAGTAATATGTATGAGCTTGTATGGAATATGATATATGTATGAACATGTATGGAATATTATGTACGTATGAACATGTATGAAATATGATGCATGTATGAACAAGTATGAAGTATGATGTATATATGAACATGTGTGAACTATGGTGTAGGTATGAACATGCATGAAATATGATGTATATATGAGCATGCCTTATAGCCCCTGGGGGGCACCTTATTGAAATTGCATGTGATATGTTAAAATGCTTGAAGGGATACTCAAATAAGTATGGGATCAAGAGCACCCCTTATGTTGTGTGGTGTGTCCCTACGGGATCATGAGCACCCTTGAAGAGTGGTGTGTCCCATAAGAGTGAATATGGAGTATTCCTTAGCATATATGTAAAAGCATGATAAGTATTTTACTTTTAAGTTGTGTACCCGACTCGTAAGGGGGTCGTTAAATAAATCCGGGGTGCATGTTAACGTGGCTCCGGTAGGACGGAAGGGTCCTGCTCTAATGAATTGGTGGCTCGCTACCCCAATTCATTAGGGAACACGCAATAGTTCCGCGCGATAGTTGGTACATAACAGGGCCCAATATGATATGGATGTATTTTTAAGTAATACCATTATGGAATTGTTTTGAAAACATTCATTGAAAACATTTGTTATATGTGAAGAGTATGCTTATGGTACTTGATACTGCATGCTTAGAAACTTAGATGTTTGATATGCTTTGATGAACTTATACTTATGATTAATTATGTGTACATGTTATATTCTTTCGCACGGATTTTGCGAGTAGGACAGGATCCTTACTAAGCATTGTGCTTACTAGTTTATGTGTTGTCTTATGCTGCAGATAACACTTAAATGGAAGGAAGAGGCAGGAGGCTGAAGATGTGTGGGGTGGTGGCTCGGGAAGAAAGATTTCTATATCTACATATTTATGCTTATGTTATGCTCCTTGACAATGAATGATAGTGATTAGGATTGATATTGCATGATAATAGTTACACTTGGAATTTTCATATACTTGATTTATTGGATTATATTATGGTGTGAAATAATATGTGAACCTATCATGTTATATAATGTCACTTAATAATTTTTGCAAGCATGCTTAGTACCTAGTTCTCTTAAGCCCTTGCATTGTTGTTTTAATGTCATGCTAGGAGATAGAAATGGAAAAAAAAATATTACTATATGATTGAATGTACGTAACCCCGCCTTGAGGGTAGATATAAGGGCGGGCGTTACAAGTTGGTATCAGAGCGATTTCCCCTCCACCACACACACATCAAGCTTCTTCCTGCCGCTTCCAAGTAAGAAATCCTAACTCGCTTATATTATTTCATGTACAGTAATGATATTAATAGAGATGGTTTATGCTTGCATAATATAGAGATGATTTATGCTTGCATAACAAGGAAAAGTAGCAGTAATTCTCATGTTAACTTATTTATCATCTGTATGATAGATATATGGCTAGAAGACGTAGCAACCGGGGTAATGAGACAGTACCCCCACCTGACATGATGCAAGTGATCACAGATCTGCAGCATCAGGTCACTGAACAACAGCAGATAATAAACACTCTGATGACCCAGCAGGGGAACACTACAACCCCGCAGGGAAGTCAGAATGTAATGCCTACTGAGCCTCCAACTGCACAAGCACCCCCGGACACTCCGGCCCGGGGAGCCCGACAGGAGGCCTATTTGATTCAGTGGCAGAGACTGAAGCCGGAAAAGTTCTCGGGCACCTGCGAGCCCTGGGATGCTCAGGCCTGGCTCAAGACAGTTGAGAGCACAGTGGAATTATTAGACTGGCCTGAGCATGAGAAAATTAAATGTGTCTCGTTCTGCCTCACTGGCGACGCCGGATGTGGTGGGAACGGGTAAAGGCTAGAAGATCAGTGGACCAGATGAAGTGGAAGGACTTTGAGTCCGAATTTCTGGAGGAATTCTTTAATATGCGAGTCACAAACAGACATTTTGATGAGTTCACTGAATTCCGGCAGGGAAATCTCTCAGTCAACGATGCCGTTAAGCAATTTAACCGACTGGCACGATTATGTCCGGAGTTGGTCAGTACAGAGAAAGAAAGGGTCAGATTAATGCTCAAGATGCTTAGGCCCGAGATAGCTCTGAATGTAACTGGTGGCGTGAATAGGCCCCAGACCCCAAAGGAGCTGTTCAGCAGTGCCCTTATTACTGAGCATTATCTAAAGAAGATGAACCCACAGAGCCAACCATTGACCGCCAGCAAGAGTCAGGATCAGTCGGGAGGTCAGAAACCTCCAAATAGCAACCCCCACTGGAAGAAGAACCAAAATGGAAAGAGAAAGCCAGGGGATAAATCTGTCAGTGGTTATTTAGGCAAGAAGCCTAAATATCCCCAATGTGCCAATTGTGGGAAGATGCACCAAGGGACATGCCTTTTAGGCGCTAGGAGATGCTATACTTGCGGAAAGGAAGGACACATGGCCAGAGAGTGTTCTGCTGCAGCCAAAGCACCTCAGCCGCAATATGATCAGTACAAAGGTGCTCCTCCCCAGTTACACCTGATGCAGGCAGCTATAGATGGTACACATATATGCCAGGGGAGATTAGAAGCCCCGCCTGCCACGACAAACGCCAGGGTTTTCTCTCTTACGAAAGAAGAAGTGGCGACTGCCTCTACCGTTGTCACAGGTCAGATATTTATTTACAGTCAGTATGCTACTGCTTTATTTGACACTGGGGCAACGCATTCGTTTATCTCTATGCAATATGCCAAAAGAAATAATATGTCACTACAAGATTTAGACTGTAAATTTCTGACATCACTGCCCTCGGGTGAGGTGATGCCCTCTACCCAAATGCTGCAGGTCGCACCAATCAGAATCGCAGATAGGGAACTTTACTGCGATCTAATAGTGCTAGATATGTCAGATTATGATGTGATATTGGGCATGGATTTCTTGAACAAATATGGCGCCTCTATTGAGTGCCGTAAACGAAGAGTTATCTTCCGACCTGAGGCGAAAATTCTGTTCGAATTTATCGGAGAGCCGAAGAAGAGGACAAGTAAATTCTTGTCGGCTCTGAAAGCAAGGAAGATGTTAGAAAAGGGATGCTCGGGATTTCTAGCTCATGTGGTTGATACCAGTCCTACAGAGGGCCCGAAGCTAGAAGACGTCAAAGTAGTATGCAATTACCCAGAGGTATTTCCCGATAACTTACTAGGGTTAGCACCTGAAAGAGATATAGAATTTGCAATTGAGTTAGTTCCTGGTACTAACCCCATTTCTAAGGCACCATACCGTATGGCGCCGACGGAATTAAAGGAATTACAAGGGCAGTTACAAGAGCTTCTTGACAAGGGACTCATCCGCCCTAGTCATTTCCCCTGGGGAGCTCCCGTACTGTTTGTGAAAAAGAAGGATGGGTTGATGCGAATGTGTATCGACTATCGGGCAAACTGAAAGAGTAAACCAGATATTAGAGGATATGTTACGGGCTTGTGCCTTGAACTTCAAGGGAAGCTGGTGTCGATACCTGAGCTTGGCAGAGTTTGCTTATAACAACTGTTATCAGGCTACTATCGGGATGGCACCGTATGAAGCTCTGTACGGAAGAAAATGCAGATCTCCTATATGTTGGCTTGAGAGTGGTGAAAAGAAGGAGATGGGACTCCAGACGGATATTATAGACGAAACCACTTAGGCTATAAAGAATATCCGTCAGAGAATAGAGACTGCTCAGAGTCGGCCGAAAAGCTACGCTGATAAGCGACACAGACCACTAGAGTTTGAGGTTGGGGATTCAGTATTCCTTAAGGTAGCCCCTATGAAAGGGGTGATGAGATTCGGAAAGAAAGGGAAGCTGAGTCCGAGATATGTGGGACCGTATCAGATTCTGAGACGGGTAGGCAAAGTGGCCTACGAACTGGAGTTACCGCCAGAAATGTCGGCTATCCACAATGTTTTCCACGTATCAATGCTCAGGAAATATATCTCTGATGTGAATCAAATAATAGAGCCCCAACCAGTACAAGATCAAGAGAACCTAAGTTCAGAACGCCGACCTGTTCAGATCTTAGACTGGGAAGTCAAAAAGCTAAGGAACAAGGAAGTACCCTTAGTAAAGGTTCTGTGGCGGAACGAATGATTCGAAGAAGCCACGTGGGAATGAAAGGAGGCAATACGATTGAAGTATTCGGAATTATTTTAAAGTTCGGGACGAACTTTTTATAAGGTAGGGAGGATTGTAACGCCCCAAAATTTCCCATATGAAATATTATGAAATAGATGAATTCATGAATAGGAAATATTGTGAAATTCATGATATATTATCATGAAATATTATGAAATATTATGAATTCATAAATATGAAATATTATGGAATTCATGAAATAGTATCATGAAATATTATGAAATATTATGAATTCATAAATATGAAATATTATGGAATTCATGAAATAGTATCATGAAATATTATGAATTCATAAATATGAAATATTATGGAATTCATGAAATATTATCATGAAATATTATGAATTCATAAATATGAAATATTATGGAATTCATGAAATATTATCATGAAATATTATGAATTCATGGAATATAATTAATATTATGAAATTTCATGATGGGCTTGGCTTAATGGGCTTGGATTAGTGCAAAATGTGATAAAAAGGAAATATAGAAGGGAGGAAGCAGGGATTGAACCTTGAACCTCCTAGTTGCACTAGCAATGTCTTAACCATTGTACCAAGCCATGTTTTTGTAGAGGGAATAAGGAACATGCTTGCTAAAAGCTAGGGAAGTGAAGAGACATGTCTCTTCATGAGAAAAGTATAAATAAGGGAAAGGAAGTTAGAGTAACTTCCTCTTTCTCTTCTTCTTCCTCTCCCTCATCACCGAATTCACCCTTCTTCCCCACTTCAATTTTCGAAAAGTGAACCTAGGGTTCTAACCCTAGGAAATTGGAAGAGTAAAGGAACCCTTTAAGGTTCTTACCTTCTACTAGGGCCAAGATTGCTAAGAGAAGGCAAACAAGGGAAACACTCACCTTCCTTCAACCAAGGGCATCTTAAGAGGTTAGAGAAGGAGAAAATCAAGCGAAAGGATGTAAGTATCCCCTCGCCTGCAGTGTAATGGTTGTGGTGTGATTATTCTTTTGGATTGTTTCAAAAATGGGACTCTTTCCCTAAGCATGTTTCGGCCACCCCCCTTAGGGGAAGGCTTGGGTTCTTCCTTGATACATGAGAAGACCTTTGAGACTTAGAGTATATATGTATATTGAATTTCTTCATGATGGTATGAACAAAAGAAAGAAAAACTAGGGGTTACACTCCTTGTAAGTTTCGGCCACCCTTAGAGGAAGGCCTTGGGTTCTTTTGCTACATGATTAGACCCTTGGAACTTAGGATATATGTATATGTGGTTTATGCAAAATGTGGTGAACAAAACATAGGGCTTTGTTCTTGAAGGAGTTTCGGCCACCCCCCCCCCTTGGGGAAGGCTTTTGGTTACTTTTTGTCACATAAGTAAACCCCTTAGCACTTAGAGTATATGTGTATGTGTATCCTTCAATATGTTGTAAACAAAACCTAGGGTTTAGAACTTGGATGGGTTTCGGCCAAGGCCTAGAAAAAGGGGTTAGTGAGGGTTGAATTATCCTAAAATATATCCATGTTTAATGTATTGTAGGATAGTGTATACAAGGTGTTTGTATGAATGTATGTGAGAATATTTAGTTCAAACCTTAATTTTCCCTATACTTAAGTTTCGGCCAACCCTAGAAGGACTAAGGTTTAGGGTTGTATAATTATCTCATGATGTGCTTTATGTTTAATAAGTTGCATGAATGATATGTGAAATGTGAAGGCTAAACTACCCTACGGGACATGATTATGTTAGCAAAGTAATATGTATGAGCTTGTATGGAATATGATATATGTATGAACATGTATGGAATATTATGTACGTATGAACATGTATGAAATATGATGCATGTATGAACAAGTATGAAGTATGATGTATATATGAACATGTGTGAACTATGGTGTAGGTATGAACATGCATGAAATATGATGTATATATGAGCATGCCTTATAGCCCCTGGGGGGCACCTTATTGAAATTGCATGTGATATGTTAAAATGCTTGAAGGGATACTCAAATAAGTATGGGATCAAGAGCACCCCTTATGTTGTGTGGTGTGTCCCTACGGGATCATGAGCACCCTTGAAGAGTGGTGTGTCCCATAAGAGTGAATATGGAGTATTCCTTAGCATATATGTAAAAGCATGATAAGTATTTTACTTTTAAGTTGTGTACCCGACTCGTAAGGGGGTCGTTAAATAAATCCGGGGTGCATGTTAACGTGGCTCCGGTAGGACGGAAGGGTCCTGCTCTAATGAATTGGTGGCTCGCTACCCCAATTCATTAGGGAACGCGCAATAGTTCCGCGCGATAGTTGGTACATAACAGGGCCCAATATGATATGGATGTATTTTTAAGTAATACCATTATGGAATTGTTTTGAAAACATTCATTGAAAACATTTGTTATATGTGAAGAGTATGCTTATGGTACTTGATACTGCATGCTTAGAAACTTAGATGTTTGATATGCTTTGATGAACTTATACTTATGATTAATTATGTGTACATGTTATATTCTTTCGCACGGATTTTGCGAGTAGGACAGGATCCTTACTAAGCATTGTGCTTACTAGTTTATGTGTTGTCTTATGCTGCAGATAACACTTAAATGGAAGGAAGAGGCAGGAGGCTGAAGATGTGTGGGGTGGTGGCTCGGGAAGAAAGATTTCTATATCTACATATTTATGCTTATGTTATGCTCCTTGACAATGAATGATAGTGATTAGGATTGATATTGCATGATAATAGTTACACTTGGAATTTTCATATACTTGATTTATTGGATTATATTATGGTGTGAAATAATATGTGAACCTATCATGTTATATAATGTCACTTAATAATTTTTACAAGCATGCTTAGTACCTAGTTCTCTTAAGCCCTTGCATTGTTGTTTTAATGTCATGCTAGGAGATAGAAATAGAAAAAAAATATTACTATATGATTGAATGTACGTAACCCCGCCTTGAGGGTAGATATAAGGGCGGGCGTTACAAAATCGACCGAAGCTGGTTCGGCTAGCCCGAGACTACTATAAAGAACTAAAGAACCAGACCAACAGAGAAAAGCCAGCCGAAGAAAGGAAGAACCAGCTGAACCCTCAAATGACAAGAACAAACCAAACGTGACCTGCTACGAGTGCAAGAAGAAGGGTCACTACAAGACGGAGTGTCCGAACCTAAAGGAAACCAAGAAGACTAGAAGGAAGGAGGCACTTCAGGCAACCTAGGACGAGTCCTCCTCCGAAGAAGAAGAAGAGGTCCCACAGTCGAACCTGCTAGCCCTAACCGGCTCAGAAGAAATTGAAACCGAGTCAGTGTCGAAGCCGGACGACGGCAAACTTACATTCTCAGAGGACGGCGAAATAACTGTAAGTGGATTTTCAAGAATTCAATTAAATGAGTTAATTTCCTATCTTTCTCGAGATTTGGCGAAAGCTAAACTCCGAGTCGAATCTCTCCGACAGGAACTAAAACTCCTGAAAGAGAGAGCTGACTTTCGATCCTTAACTGAGAAGGTTCAAGAAGGAACCTCTACTCAAGTTGAAAAACTTGAGAAAGAGAACTCCTCCTTGAAAACTCAAGTTAAGGACCTTCGATCAGCTTTAGAACGATTCACTTCTGGTTCCAAGGGTCTTGACATGATTCTTGGAAAATAGAAGTCAGTTCTAAATCGATCTGGACTAGGCTATAGAACCAAATATAGACAAAGATCCTACTATGCTGTACTGAACCAGTCCAGACCTAAAGTTCAGGCATGGGTACCCAAACTGTGCCTGAACAAACAAACTGGATCAAATCAATATTGGATCCCCAAGGACAAGATTCACATCTTGCCAAACCATTATCGTGGCTTTAGTCCAGGGGGAGCCAAATTAAAAACAATATTTATTGTTAGATAAAATTCAATCTTTGTTTGAAAATTGCATGATTGCTTGTTTATTTAATTTCTACAATTTACCATGTTTAGATTTAGGAATGGTTAGTTTAAGGACTGAACCAACTTAACTAAAATTTGAACAACATAGTATTGGGTGGAGGTGAGATGATAGTACGTTAGGGAAGCCAATTCTAATAAGGTCAAGTATACTCTACTTGGTCTCTTTAGACTGGTGAAACTAGCCGAAGCTACCGATCCAAGACCCAAGCTAGTTAGACCAGAATTTTTCAAGAAATAGTTTTGAAAATGAAATTTCATCAAAAGGCTTTGTCAAGGAAAGGGTTGATGATCCAATAAGGCTACGATCAAAGAAGGCCTAGTGCCTCGCCAAGACCTGGAAGCCAATTTTTGAAATTCAGATTCAAATTATTCTTTGTCAAATTCGAATCTAACACAAATTTTCAGTTAATGGTAGATTCAAATTTTTTGAATTAACTCAAAATCAACAGTTTTCAAAATTATATTAAGTTTTTCAAAATAAATCATAATTTTTTTTAAATTAATTCTAACTACCAAAACCTGTCTCACAAAACCCGTAAGGCTAACATGATTGATAACCCTAGATTGGGTGAGACGACAAACTTAACTTAATCAAAATTCATTTAATAACTGCATTTTTTTGCTTAAATACAAACATTTAGTTTAGAACGACACTAACTTAACGCTAGTCAAACCATGGTCAAAGTAATCAAACCATGATCAAAGTAGTCAAACCATGGTCAAAATAGTCAAACCATCGTCAAAGTAGTCAAACCATGGTTAAACCAGTCAAATCCGGTCAAACCTGGTCAAACAGGTCTATCCCGGGCGCCCGTGAACCCTCGGGCGCCCCCACATTGTCCTACCTATCTCCTTCAAGGCGAAAAGCTGCAAAAGGAATTGACAAGGGCGCCCGGGTCCTCACGGGCACCCCCATAGAAGTGGTCAAAAGCTGAAAAGCTGTTAAAAGGCAGCTGCAGCCTGCGGGGGGCGCCCTCATCCTCCGAGGCGCCCTCACGGTCCAGGGCGCCTGGGATTGCCCTATAAAAGGGCTCCATGCCCCCATCTTTCTCTCCACACCCAAACTTCTTCTTTTCTCCAACTCCCTTCCTTCCAAGAGACCTTGAAACCCTCTCGAGCTCTCATCCTCGACAATGCCTCCCCGAGCTGCCACTCGGTATAATTTTATTTGCATTTAAGTTAATTTTAACTTTCTTTAATGCAATTCCTTCATATTTTCCTTAAATGCAATTCCTTTATAATGTTAGAAAATGCCGAGCAAACCAAGCAAACCCCGGTACCGAACCTAGTCCCAATCTTAGGTTCCCAACTTTAGCACTTTGTAACAAGTTTGCTCAAACAACCTATAAGCCCATAAAAACTAGTTATCTCAATAGACAATTCTTCACCCAATCTTGTCCCTTAGCAATGAATGTTATAAATTTTTACCAACTCGATAACCTAGTATTCTGCACTCATCCTATTAATACAACCTTATGTGCAGAATTCTATAATAATATAGTCAGACAAGATCATCTCAGCTTTATCACCACAGTCCAAGGGATGCCTCTATCCATCACACCCTCCTTACTTAACCGATTTCTTGGACTACGATTCTCTCAGTCCACCTTTTGTTGCTATCCTCCTAGGGATCCTCCTTTTGATGCTCCCTACTCTCACATCACCTTAGATACCTTACACTCCTACTTCTATAGGCATGTTAGAAACCCCCTGGCCAGACGATTTCAGTCTATTGAACTTCAGGTCCAGGACTACGCTCTATACAGAGTTATAGTTCGATGCATTCTGCCGTTATCCACTAGAGACGTCGCTACTATGTGACCATTTCACACCTTCCTCCTATACGCATTGATTCATCAGCTGGACATCGACATAGGCATCCACATGTTCCATGTGATCCTATATGCATCTAGTGTTACCACACAGGGGCGGGTACGCACTCCCTATTGCCACATCATCACTTCCATCCTTCATCATCATGGTCGTAACATCATCGAGGGAGTGATGGCCGCATTGACTGATTTCGATGAGATAGGTTATAGGAACTTCTCCCTAGCTGGTATAGAGGTCTCGGGTACTGGGGTTTTGTCCTGGAGACGTCAGAGAACCGTACCCTAGATTGACTCGGACGAGGAGATTGAGGTCGATATTGCAGATCTGGCAGCAGAGGTTCGTGAGCACATAGACGAGCCCCCTCCACCGACACTATACGAGAGAGTGACACGGCTCGAGACACAGGTCCAGAGCCTCCGAGAGGAAGTGGAGGCAAATCATACCGAAGAAATAGAGGCAAATCAGGGCTATTATACTGAGTATATGAATGCCCTCAGAGCCGAGAGGGAGACTAGCGATGCACGATATCACAAGATGATGGCGATGTTTCAATCTTGGCAGCCAGGCTCATCCGATCATCCTGATCCCTCCTCCTAGATTTGACTAGCATTGTACTAGTGACTATTTGACTGCCCCTACTTAGTAGAGATGACTCATGTTTGACTTGTATGACTATACCAGCTGACTTATGGGGTTGACTACTTGCTTTTCATGATTAGCTGATCTTCATTAGGATTATGCTTAGAAGAATAGGTTTACTCTACTTTTGGTTTTCTTACTACTTTATTTGATTTGAAAAATCAATTTTTAAAAGAATTCTAAACTGCTTTACTTGATCAGCTTTTACTTGGTTTGAAAATTTTGTTAAAATAAATTTTTCGACTTAGTTTTATTTTAAAACTACCTCCCTCAAAACTAGGGCTTTTTCGCAAATGGACTTAGCCTAGGCCCTAACCCTAGAATTGCATGCACCTATAGATTTAGAAGCCAGCATCTCACAAGCACCCTAGGGTACTGTTGATTGATAACCTAGAATGGGTTGAGATGCTTAGGTCTTTGCCTTAATTCAAGATGCTTTAAGTCAGTGCATCTGCAGTAATTGGGGCACTAAATACAACTTAAACAGTAATCAAGTTAAGTGTCAAGTTTAGAAAATCTAACTTGAACAGAACACTTAACTCGACTAACCCTAGCGAAAACTACTATTTATAATAGTTAGTAAGTAGCTAATTGGGTTAGACAGGTCCCTACAGAAATGATTTAAATTGGTTTTATTCAGTTTATCTTGCATTGGTTCAGTATAGCACATTAATTCTCTTTTTGCAATTTATTTATGCAAATTGTTTATTTTCCTTCTGCTATATTACTTTATTTTTTTTGATATATGGCAAAGGGGGAGAGATAGGAAAGGAGAGAAGTGTTAAAAATTCAAAATCTCAAAACTTTATCCTTTCTTCAAAAAGTACTTAATCTATTTGTGTCAAAAGTACTAAGTTTTTCTCCAAAGTTTCTCTAAGTTAAGATGCTTTCAAATGTTTTTAGTACTTAAACTTAAAGCTGCTTTCAACCTTTTTTTTGGTACTTAAACTTAAAGATGATTTCATCTTTTTTTAGTACTTAAACTTAAAGCTGCTTTCATCTTTTTTTGGTACTTAAACTTGAAGCTGCTTTCAAAGTACTTAAACTAAAGTCATTTTCAAAAATCTTTTTAAACACTTAAAATCAAGCTTTTTTTCAAAAAAGTTTTTTTGTACTTAAAACATAAGCAGCTGTAAATTTTGTTAAAGTACTTATCTTAAACTTAAGCTATGGTTCCAAAAAACTTAAAACTTCAGAAGATGGTTCTTTTCTACTGACTTGAAATTTTTAAGTGTAAATCATCAAAAGTGTTTAAGTGTTTAAGACTAAAGCTTCTTTTGAAAATTGTTCTAAGTATTTGAAAAATTAATTCCATCTTTTAACTTACAAACCCCACGAACTTTTGAAAACCCTAGGGGGAGATTCCTTCCAGGGGGAGGAAACTAAACTTTTATATCATCTACTCTGATTAAATTAACTTTTTGAACCGGGTTGCCATAAATCAAAAAGGGGAAGATTATTGGTACAAACAGTAACCAAGTCGAACCTGTGTTTTGATCAATGGCAAAGGGTTCGAAAGTTAAGATGTTTTGTTTTTCTAACATACTACTTGAGTGTGCAGATTAAAGTCCTAGCGAAGGACTGCTAGGCACCTAGCGAAGGACTGCTAGGCATCAGAACCCTAAGACCCAACGAAGGGATGCTGGGCACCTAGCGAAGAGCTACTAGGAGTTAAAGACCTGATGAAGGACTGCTGGTCACCAGGCAAAGGACTGCCTGGAACTGAAGACTTGGCGAAGGACTGCTGGTCACCAGGCGAAGGACTGCCTGGAACTGAAGACCTGGCGAAGGACAGCTAGGCACCTGGCAAAGGACTGCTGGGCAAAAGTCCAACCGGAGGAGCCGGTTGGCATCAGGTAAATTCTCCTGAGAGAAATAGGTGAGGACGCGTTCCCCGTCGAGGGAACAGTAGGCGTCGGTTCGACCTAGGGTTCCATTTTGGAGACCCAAAGTTAGAACCAAGACAGCTAAGGCTGTATAAACCTAATACTCTATTACTTCATATTGTTTTGGAGTAACCCTGGATGCAGGACCGAAGGAACGTGTGTCTGCAGCTCAGAATGCCCAAAGGAAAAAAGGCAAGTAGCTGAGCAGGGCGCCCCCAAGGCCAATACAAAATAAGTGAAGCAAAGAAGTGCTTCGGTAGCTTACTGGGCGGGGCGCCCCCTGCGTCCCGGGCGCCCCCAGTGCCCAGGGCGCCCCGCGCTTAAGCCAGCGAAACGGATAAACCTCATCCAGCCGAGAAGCTCGCTGAAAGGGTCAACCAGGGCGCCCCCAGCATCCCGGGTGCCCCCAGAGTCAATCCTCAGCCCTATTCGAGTGAGATAAAGACTGACCGAGACAATTCCGGATCGGTTGACACATCGAGGGTGCACCCCCAATGTTCAAGGTGCCCCGAAGTGCTATAAATAGCACCCAACCCCAAGGCTTCTTAACAACAACTTCTTCCAACGCAATTTCGCTCTTCTACTCCAACGCTCTGCTCCGGAAACCTCTCAACTCGAGATACAAGCGCCGACGACGTCCCCTTGCTCCAAAATACAATCCACACCGGACGTCGGTAACGAAGAGATGTTTTTTTAAGTTTACTGTACTACTTTTGTAATCATCCTTCTGTAAACTATTTTGCGCATAAAGAATTGCCCGCAGTAAACGGTCAACGACCGTGGGCCTTGGAGTAGGTGCCAACCGCGACTCCGAACCAAGTAAAATCTTGGTGTTTGCGTGTTGTTTTGTTTTAATTTCTGTTGTGCATTCTCTATCTTAAAAACTGAAACGTTTTACGATATTCACCCCCCCCCTCTATCGTTTTCTCTCGATCCAACAAAATCATCCTCAGAAGAAGAAGAGGAAGCTCCGCAAGCGAACCTACTTGCCTTGACCACCTCAGAAGACGTCGACTCTGGAACAGAATTGAAACCAGACGAGGACGTCAACACCAGAAAACTCACAATCTTGGAGGACGGATAAATCACAGTAAGAGGTTTTCCAGAATCTGAATTGTACGACTTAATTTCTTATTTGTCTCGAAAGTTGGCGAAAGCTAACATCCGGGTTGAAACCCTCCGACAGGAAGTAAAACTCCTGAAAGAGGAAGTCAACTCGAGTTCCTTGACCAAGTCAGTTCAAGAAGGAAACTCAACTCAAGTTCAAAAACTTGAGGAAGAGAATTCCTCCTTGAAAACTCAAGTGAAGGAACTCAGAGTTGCCCTAGAACGATTAACTTTGGGTTCCAAGGGTCTTGATATGATCCTTGGAAAACAGATGTCAGTTCTCAACCGATCCGGATTAGGTTATCGAACCAAATCGCGACAAAGGTCATATTATTCTGTATTGAACCAACCTAGAACCCGAGTCCAAGCATGGGTCCCTAAGCTATGTTTAAACGAATAAGCTGGACCAAATCAGTATTGAATCCCCAAGGACAAGATTCACATCATGCCTAACCCTTATTGAGGCTTCAGTCAGGGGGAGCCAATATAAAAACCATCTTTATAATTAGATGATTTTTTTTAATTGTCTGCTTACCTGTTTATTTATTTTCTGCAATTTCTTTATTTTTATTATGCTTAGACTAAGGAATAGTTTAAGGACTAAAGATTTATTTAAAATTTAAACAACATAGTATTAGGTGGAGGTGAGATGATAGTACGTTAGGGAATCCTTTCTAATAATGTCAAGTAAGGTAAGGCGTACCCTACTTGGTCGGTTAGTCAGGTGGAACTAGCCGAAGCTACCGATCCAAAACCTAAACTAGTTAGACCAAAATTTTTCAAGAAGTAATTTGAAAATGAATTTTCGGTAAAAGGCTTTGCCAAGGAAAGGGTTGTTACTCCAATAAGGCTACGACCAAAGAAGGCCTCTGTGCCTCGCCAAGACCTGGAAGCCAATTATCGAAAATCAAATTCAATTGACTACTTGATAAATTTGAATCTAACACAAATTTTAAATTAAATCCTAGACTTAACAACTTTTCAAAATCAATAATCTTAACTCAACAGTTTTTTCAAAATTAATTTTCTTTCAAAAATTTAAATATTTCTTTTAAACCTGTCTCACAAAACCCATAAGGTTAACATGTTTGATAACATTAGATGTGGGTAAGACAGATTAGGTAGTGAAATTCAATTTAAGCTATCCCTACCTCTAATGGATCCAAATCAATATATACTTTATGTGTAGGAACATAAAGATTTGGACCAATGGATGTTGGATAGTGGATGCTCCAGACACATGATTGGGGATAAATTGAAATTCACAAAAATCAAGTTCAAGAATCTAGGCTCAGTAGCATTTGGCAACAATGCTACACTCAAAGTAATTGAGTCAGGTAATATTGAACTTAATTCTGATTTTATTATTAAGAAAGTACTCTTGGTTGAAATTTTCAAATTCAATTTGCTTAGCATTAGCCAACTCTGTGATACTGGTTACATAGTTACTTTCACCACCTCTAACTACCTTATTAGAAACCTCCAAGACTCAGAGATAACACTTAAGAGTACTAGGAAAAATAACGTTTACACTATTAATTTACCCTTAGTACCAAAATGCTTTTTGACTCAATTGGAAGAATCTAACCTTTGGCATAGGAGACTAGGTCACACTAATACCAAACTAATTTCAAAAATTACTCAACTTGGTTTAATCAAGGTGTACCTAAAATCAAGAATTTTGAAAATACAATTTATACACATGTAAACAAGGCAAACAAACTAAGTCAACTCATAAACAAACCCAATCAGACTTAACCTAAACCACACTTGAGCTCCTACATCTTGACCTATTTGATTCCCATGGAGCCAAGTCACTAAGCGAGAATCGGTACTACTTAGTAATCATCGATGATTACTCTAGGTTTACCTGGGTTAGGTTTTTGAAAACTAAGGATGAAACATTTAATTTATTTAGTGACTTATGCAAAATGATTGAAAATCAAAATGATACTAAAATTAAAAGACTTAGGAGTGACCATGGGAGAGAGTTTGAAAATCAAAAGTTTGAGGAATTTTGCAAAGTCAATGGGTATATTCATGAGTTTTCCTGTCCTAGAACTCCCCCCCCCCCCCAACAAAATGGGATAGTCAAGAGAATGAATAGAACCCTTCAGCAAGCCGCTAGGACCATGCTCAATGAATATAACCTAGCTAATCAATTTTGGGAAGAAATAGTAAATACAGCATGTTATATTCAAAATAGGGTCCTAATTAATAAAACACACAATAAAACACCCTATGAACTCTATTATCATAGATTACCAAATTTACACTATCTAAGAGTCTATGGGTGCAAAATCCACATCTTGAACACTAAAGACTACCTAGATAAGTCCAATCAAAGTCAACCCCAGGACCTTCCTAGGATATTCAACAACTAGTAGAGCTTACAGGGTTTATAATAAACAGACCCACAAAATTGAAAAAACTACCAATTTAATCATTGATGAAGAAGGTGAACTAAAATCAATAAACAATGAAAACCTAAACAAATCAAATATTAATCAAGAAGATAGTGAACCAACAATTGAACCATTGATTGAACCTTTGAATGAACTATCACTTGAACCATCTACTAAGGTATCAACTAAACCAATAACTGAACCAACTCAAATAGTTGAATCAAACACTGAATCAAACCATCCAGCCAGACTTGAGGCTGAACCTAGTTCCAGAAGAACAAAGAAACCCAGACTCAATCATCCATCTGACCAAATCATGGGTGATCCAACCTTAGGAGTCAGAACTAGGTCTTCTTATAGAAATCTTAGTCAGATCGCACTGATTTCAAAAATTGAGCCTAAGACTATAGAGGAATCCCTACCTGACCCATATTGGATTATATCTATGTAAGAGGAACTAGCCCAATTTGAGAGAAACCAAGTCTGGGAATTAGTACCAAAACCTGATGGAAAATCAATTATAGACACTAAGTGGGTTTTTAGAAACAAATTAAATAATCAAGGAAAAATTATTTGAAATAAAGCCCGCTTAGTAGTTAAAGGGTTTAGTCAAGTCGAAGGGTTAGATTATGATGAAACCTATGCCTCTGTAGCCAGACTTGAATCAATCAGAATGTTATTAGCTTTTGCAGCCCATAGAGAGTTTAAACTATACCAAATGGATGTCAAGTATGCTTTTCTTAATGGGTTTATAAAAGAAGAAGTATATATAGGGCAACCCCTCGGATTTGAGGACTTAGAAAAACCTGAATATGTATTTAAGCTTAGGAAAGCGCTTTATGGGTTGAAACAAGCACCTATGGTATGGTATGAACGCTTATCAACCTATTGAATTTCTAAGGAATTTAACCAAGGTCTAATTGACTCCACACTATTTGTTAAAATCATAGAAAAAGATTTTTTTATTGCACAAATATACGTTGATGATATAATATTTGGATCTACTAATTCTAATTTTCTAAAAGAATTTGTGAAAATTATGGAAAGCGAATTCGAAAGGAGTTTTGGTAGGGGAGCTTAACTTTTTCTTAGGTCTCTAAATAAAACAAACTAGAGATGCTAATCATGTTCACCAATCCAAATATGCAAAGGAACTAATAAAGAAATTTACAATGGACAACTCTAAAAGCTTAAGTACCCCTATGGCTACAAATGTCAAAATAGATAATGACTCTGAGGGTAAACCAGTTGACTTAAAATTATACCGAAGTATGATTGGTAGCCTACTGTACTTAACTGCTAGTAGACCTGATATTTTGTTTTCTGTAGGAATGTGTGCTAGATACCAAACATATGCTAAGGAATCCCACTTAGCAGCCCTAAAAAGAATTCTAAGGCACATTAAGGGTACCCTAAATGTAGGTATTTGGTATCCTAGGACTTCCACTTTTGAATTATCAGGATATTCTGACTCTGACTATGCCGGGTGTAAATTAGATAGAATGAGTACAAGTGGAAGTTGTCAATTGTTAAGAAACAGTCTAGTCAGCTAGTGTAGTAGAAAGCAACACTACGTAGCTTTGTCCACAACTGAAGCAGAATATGTTGCCCTAGGAGAGTGTGTGGCACAACTGTTATGGATGATACACACTCTTAAGGACTTCCATCTTGACTATACCCAAACCAAAGTTTTCATTGATAACATTAGTTCAATCAATTTGACTAAGAATCCAATTCAGCACTCCCGAACAAAACATATTGAAGTAAAACATCATTTTGTAAGGGATCATGTAGCCAGGGGCAAAATAGTACTTATGCATGTGGATTCAAAATCCAATTTAGCTGACATTTTTACCAAACCCTTACCTGAATCTGAGTTTAGCTTACTAAGAAGGCAGTTAGGGTTATGCTTAGTAGAATAGGATTGTGCTATATTTTTTCAAAAATCTTTTCCATTTTCACTTTTTTTTGAAAATTAGCATTTAATATATTTGAAAAATTATTTCTTTTATCAAATTATTGAAATTTAAAATGATTTTCCGGACTTAGATTTTTTCAAAACTTACCCCCTTCAAAACTAGGGTTTTTTCACAAAATGGACTTAGCTTAGGCCTTAACCCTAGAACTGCATGCACCTATAGATCTAGAAGCCAGCATCTCATAAGCACCTTAGGGTACTTTGATTGATAACCTAGACTGGGTTGAGATGCTTAGGACTATGCCTTGATTCAAGATGCTTTAAGTCAGTGCATCTGCAGTAATTGGGGTGATAAATACAAATTGAACAGCAATCAAGTTAAGTGTTCAAGCTTATCAAATCTAACTTGATCAAATCACTTAACTTAACTAACCCTAGTGAAAATTGCTATTTTATAACAGTTAGTAAGTAGCTAACTGGGTTAGACAGGACCTGAACAAGTTCAGATTAATTAGTTTGATCCTTTTCTTGCTTGAATTCACTAGAGTAGTTTCAATACAGATTTAAAATTTCTTTTAACTAACTCCAATTCAAAATTGACTTGCAATAATTTTATCATTCTTTTTGATATATGGCAAAGGGGGAGAGTAAAAGAAAAAGAGATTAAATTTTTTTTTCAAATTTCTATCTCTCTTACAAAAAGTAAAGAAAATCTCTAAGTGCTTTCAAAAATCTCTAAGTGCTTTCAAAAATTTCTAACTGCATTTATTTCTAAGTAAAGTTTTCCTTAGTGAAAAAAATTGTCTGAGCAAAAAACTTTTTGTATTTTTTTTGGCAAATGTTTCTAAGCAAAGTTTTCCTTAGTGAACAAATTTTTTTTGAGCTAAAACTTGATTAAAAATTTCATAAAGATTTTTTAAGTAAAATTGTTTTTCAAAATGCACAAACTGTTCTTAATGCGAAATTTTTCTAAGTGTGCAGAAACTGTTGTGCAAAAATTGAAGTTTTTTTTGGCAAATTGTTTGTTGCAAAATTTGGCTAATCTTTTTAAGTGAAATGTTTTCAAGTGAAAATTGTTTTCAAGTGAACATTTTCTCTGATAAAGTTTTTTGGCTAAGGAAAGTTTGTTAAAATTCCTTTTTGCAAAAATTGGTTTAAATAAAAGTGTTTTTGCAAAGCCTGTTTAAGTAAAAGTCTTTAAAGCAAAATTTAGGCTTGCAAAACTTTTTTAAAGTGGAAAATTCTCTAAGTGTAAAAAGTTTTTTGTAAGTACAAATGCTTTTGCTCTATCTTGAAAAACACTTAGTCAAAAATTTAAAATACTTAGAAGTTTTTCAAAAATTACATATCATGGAAAGCTTCAAAGAGAGAATGTTTATTTCAGGGGAGCTAATTAAAGTTTTTTTAATTAATGTTGTTTGTTAGATGTGCTTGAAATGCCTTTTAACTTAACATTTTTGAACCATGATGCCATAAATTAAAAAGGGGGAGATTGTTGGTGCCGGAAGCACCAAAGTCAAACCTGTGTTTTGATAATGGCAAAGGGTTCAGAAGTTAAGGTTTATTGTGATCTAACAATGGTAATCAAGTGTGCATGGAAAGTCCTAAGTACACGAGGCAAGAAGTCCAGGTTCTAAGAATTGGGCACTAAGTCCTAGCCGTGGGTTGGGCAACTAAGTCCTGACATAGGGTTGGACAATAAGTCCTGGTCATGGACTGGGCACGAAGTCCAGATTCGAGGAATTGGGTAATAAGTCCTAGCTAAGGGCTGGGCACCGAAGACCTGACCGAGGGTTGGGCAAGAAGTCCTGATCGCGGACAGGGCACGAAGACCTGATCTGGAGGATTTGTCAAAAGTCCAACAAGAGGAGCCAGTTGGCAAACAGGTTAACTCTCCTAAGAGGAGTAGGTGAGGACGCGTTCCCCGTAGGAGGGAACATTAGGCGTCAGTTCGGCCTAGGGTTCCATTTGGGAAGCCCAAAGTTAGAACCAAGATAGCTCAGGTTGTTAATAATACTTAAATTCATATCATTTATATGTTACTTGTGTTTTGGAACTGACCCTGGTTGCAGGAGCGAAGGGATGAAGGTTTCTGCTCCCAGACACTTCAATGGAGTGAGGTGCCCTGCTGGGCTAGGCGCCTGTGTTGAGACAGGCGCCCCAGACAAAGGGCAATTCTAGAACAATTGCGAAGCAAGCCTCAAGACTGCAACAGAGGGCCACGTGTTAGGCGCCCCCTTCAACACAGGCGCCCCAACTACGACTATATAAAGGGGTTCACTCCCTTGGCTTCATATACAATTGCTTTCTACGCATTCATTCAAGCACTCCGCTCTGACAAGCTCCGTGCTAAAGATTCAAGCGCCAACTACGACCGCGGCTCCGAATTTCCAACTTCTCCGGTCGTCAGTATAAAATTGTTTTACTGTTGTATTTTCTTTTTAATTCTATATTCGAACTTCAGTTGTAATATTTTACGCAATATAGAATTGACCATCGTAAACTGTCAAGGACCGTGGGCCTTGGAGTAGGAGTCGATCGCGACTCCAAACCAAGTAAAACAAACGTGTTAGCATTGCCTTGTTTTACTTTCCGCTGCGTAAATTACTCTTAAATTTTTTTGAAAAAATTGTCGATTGATGTTCACCCCCCCCCCTCTATCGATTAAAACTGATCCCACAAGCTCCCCCTGGACTGAAGCCTCGATAAGGGTTAGGCAAGATGTGAATCTTGTCCTTGGGGTTCCAATATTGGTTTGGTCTAGCTTGTTTATTTAAACATAGCTTTGGGACCCATGCTTGGACTCGAGTTCTAGGTTGGTTTAATACGGAATAGTAAGACCGTTGTCGCGATTTGGTTCGATAGTCTAGTTCAGATCGATTTAGAACTGACTTCTGTTTTCTAAGAATCATGTCATGATTCTTGGAACCTGAAGTGAATCGTTCTAATGCAACTCTGAGTTCCTTGACTTGAGTTTTCAAGGAGGAGTTCTCTTCCTCAAGCTTTTATACTTGAGTTGAGTTTCCTTCTTGAACTGACTTGATTAAGGAACTCGAGTTGAGTTGTTCTTTCAGGAGTTTTACTTCCTACCGAAGGGTTTCAACCCGGATATTGGCTTTCGCCATCTTGCGTTACAAGTATGAAATTAAATCGTAATGTTCAGATTCAGGATAACCTCTTACCGTAATCTGTCAGACCTCCGAGATCTAGAGCTTTCCAGTGCCGACGTCGTCGTCTGGTTCTGATTCCGTTCTAGAGTCGATGTCTTCCGAGGTGGTCAAAGCGAGGAGGTTTGAGTGCAGAGCTTCTTCTTTTTCTCCAAGGACAATTCGTCCTATGTAGCTTGCAATGCCTTCTTCTTTCGAGCCTTTTTCTTCTACTTCAGGTTGGGGCACTCTGATCTGAAATGTCCCTTCTTGTTGATCTCATAACATGTTACGTTACCTTTGTTCTTATGGCTTGTCGAGGGTTCAAATGGATCTTCCTTCTTCCGATTTGTCTTCTTTTTGTTCGTTTGATTTTTGATCTCCTTGTAGTAGTCACGAGCTAACCATACCAGTTTTGGATGATCTCCTTCATCATCGTCAGACTCTGAATCTGAGTCAGACTCGGGTACTGGTTGTAGCTTCTTCTTCTGAGATCTTCCTGGAGTTTATCCTCCAACAAAAGCAATACTCTTCTCGACCAATGCAGTATTAGTTTGCTTGTGTAATTCTAATTCAGAAAATAACTCATGTAATTTAATTTTGGAAAGGGTCCTTGAAACCTTGTAGGCATCCACCATAGATGCCCACAGTGTGTTCCTTGGGAACGAGTTTAGAGTATACCTTATTATGTCACAGTTTTCGACCTTGTGACCTACTGTGTGCAACCCGTTCATCAGCTCCTGGATTCTTGCATGGAGCTATGTTGCTGACTCACCTTCGTGCATCTTTATGGTATAGAGTTTGTTGAGTAACTGATCTCTTTTGCTGATCCGCGTATCAGACGTACCTTCATGCAATTTGATGAGTTTGTTCCAAAGTTCCTTTGCACTGCTGAAGGGTCTGACGCTGTTCAACTCTTCCTTCGTCAGGCCGCATTGTAGTGTCTGTGTGGCCTTTGTGTCTGCCTCGATCTTCTTCTTGAGTGGTCTGTCCCACTCTGTGTAGCCTTGCACCTCACCTTGTGTATTTTTGGGTATCTCCAATCCGGACTGGATGCTAATCCATATGTCCACCTGAGTTTTCACATGGACCTCCACCTACTTTTCCAATAGGAGAAGTCTTCTCCTGAGAAGAGTGGTGGTCTGACGGTGCTATAGCCTTCTTACATGGCCATGGAAGTTAAACTAGAAAATTACAAAAAAAAAATCTTGTCCCAAGACTAAGTCTTGGATTAGTAGTGCAGTTGAAAAAATAATAATTAAACAAAATCGAGTGGTGTTGCACCAACCTCGATGAACAAATAAAATTACGAAGAAAAAATATTTAAAAAATGAAAAATCCAAAAAATTGCTTAATCGGTGGTTGCACCAGATTTTAGCCACCCGCTCTGATACCACTTGTGGGATCGTTTAGAATCGATAGAGGGGGTGAATATCGATAAAATCTTTTTCGGAAAAATAAGAGTAATACACAGCGGAAAATTGCAAGACAATGCTAACTCGGTTTTCTTTTACTTGGTTCGGAGTCTAGATCAGCTCCTACTCCAAGGCCCACGGTCCTTGACTATTTATTTTGGGCAATTCTATATTTTGTAAAAGTATTTCAAAGTTGAAGTTCGAATATAGAATTTAAATACAACAATTAATTAAAAATTATATCGACGACCGAAGAAGATTCGAAGATCGGAGCCGTGGGTCGTCATTGGCGCTTGAGACTTGAGCATGGAGCGTTTAGAGCAGAGTGCTTGAATGAAATCGTTGGAAGCAGTTGTGTCTAGAAGCAAGGGGTGAACCCCTATTTATACAGCATGCTTGGGCGCCTGTGTTGAAGGGGGCTCCTGACACGTGGCCTGTTCTGCGCGAATCCTCATCCGCAGACTTGGCCAGCGCTTATCCCTTCAACTAGGGCGCCTGAGCTGACTGGGGCGCCTGTATCAACATAGTCGCCTCATTTGCTGACGTGGAGGCTTTGCTTCGAGACTGCTTGGAACACCTTCATCTGGGGCGCCTGTCACCATACAAGCACCTGATCATACAGACGCCTGACTTCTTTCAGGAACCTATGAAGCAGAAAACTCAGCCTTTGTTCCTGCAATCAAGGTTAGTTCCAAAACACACATAATAAATAAGTTATGTCCAGTTAACAGCCTGAGCTATCTTGGCTCTGACATCGGGCTTCTAAAATGAAACCCTAGGTCGAACCGACGCCTAGTGTTCCCTCATACGGGAAACGCGTCCTTGTCTACTCCTCTCAGGAGAGTTTACCTTTTTGCCAACCGGCTCCTCCAGTTGGACTTTTTCCCAATCCTCCGGATCAGATCTTCATGCCCAGTCCGCGACCAGGACTTATTGCCCAACCCCCGGTCAGGCCTTCGGTGCCCAACCCTCGGCCAGGACTTATTGCCCAATTCCTCGAATCAGGACCTCGTGCCCAGTCCGTGACCAGGACTTATTGCCCAACCCTATGTCAGGACTTAGGTGTCCAGCCCTCAGCCAGGACTTATTGTCCAATTCCTTGAATCAGGACTTCGTGCCTAGTTTACCTAGGACTTTTCCTGCGCACTTCAACAAGTTCATTATATCACAATTAAATCTTAACCTATGAACCCTTTGTCATTATCAAAACACAGGTTCGATCTTGGTGCTTCCGGCACCAACACAATGATGGAAATGTGCGTAGAGTTGTCACAACCTTACCCACTCAGCCTGTGACGGTGGCATAACTAGCGTTATGGGTAATACATGTCATTGTTGTTGGTTTTTACTCGATTATGCACATGGGAATCCTCTCCATGTTTCCGGATTAAAATTTTATTAATTAAAACAAATCCGGATGAAGATGAATTACCCAAGCAACCGTTTCATCATCGTACTAATCAACTTGAGTGCCCGCTTGAACAAACTTGTTGTTCAAGCAATCTAACTCATCTAGTCGATTAACCGCGGAATAGACGATGAATAGATCGCTGGTTTTTGTGTTTATCTTCGGGGTGTATGACAAATAACAACATACAATGATACAAAAAATAATAAGGAACCAAACAAGAATTATACCTCTTGTTTTACCTCGCGATCTTCTATCGTATGTCCTACCCTCTTCTTGGACGTCGTGTGGGCGACGATCTTCCAAGAAACGAAGCCACCAAAAGCCCTCTTCTCCTTCCTTCTTCTTGCGCCAACCACTCCTTCCTCCCTTGGTGTCGCACGCCCAACAAGGAAGTGGAAAAACTTCCTTCTTGTTTGACCTAGCCGCACACTTAGAGGAAGAAGAGGAAAGAAGAGATGAAGAATATTAAGTCGTCTCTACTCCTTATGCTTGCGCCAACCACAAGGAGATGAATCTCCTTTCTTTTTGCCGCACCACCTCCTCTTCTTCTTGCTTGGCGCCGCAAGCCACAAAGGGAGGAGGAAAACCTCCTCCTTTCTCATTGCCGCCGGCCAACCCCTCTCCTCCACTTCTTTAGCCGTCGGCCAAAGAAAATGAAGAGAAGAAACAATGTTTTCTCCTCCACTTGCTACCTCCGGCCATCCCCTGTAGCGACCCGCCTTCTCTACCTTAGACGAACCGCTACTTTATCTACTTCTTGACTCTAACGCACGACTAAAAATGCGGAACTTCTTTTTTTTCTTTTAAATCCATCTAAGGATGATATTCTAACTCTAATAGTCATGCATGATACAATGGCACACTTCCTTTCTCTAGGACTTCTCTGCAATGGTACCAGTCGACTGTGATCTAACCAGTCGACTGGTATCGGCCACAGAAAGTTTCTGGCCGCGGCACCAGTCGACTGGCCTCTTGGCAGTCGACTGATGCATCGAACAGAAGCTACTGTTCGATAGGGCAGTCGACTGATACTGAACCAGTCGACTGGCACGCCTGAAAACCTGAAATTCAGATTCGAAACCTTGTTTCAAAAATCCACAAAACTTATAGTTTCAAGCCATACAAAGACTCAACACCATTTCTATACTCTATACTAGCTTCCTAAACATTTTAGCCAATCAAAACAACTTCATAAACTCGAAATTAGAACTTTTGCGGAAGTAAATAAGTTATGAAAATCTATATGAACTTTAAACTAGAGTTTTGTACCAAACTTAACTCCTATGCATTCATAACGCCAAAACACATGTTCTACACCTCACTAAAGCATTTTGGAATGTGAATGCAACTTTTCTAAGCATATTTAAAGCAATAAAAACTTGATTCAAGGGAAACTCACAATATCTTGGCACATGCATCAAATAGCTCCATCAAGTATCAATATTCAGAACTACTCACACTCATACTCATCCCATGCAATCATAAGGATATGTATGCTAAATAAAATGACATGGAATCTTTACTCATGGCTTTAAGACATGCAAAATATCTAAAACGCAAATACTTGGATAAATGCTATATGGTCTAACTTAAACTAAGACTTTATAATAAATGTATTTTGAGTCTTTTATTCATCTTGTCCCAAGGACCTCTCCAAGGTCATCCACCACACACACGTCACTCAGCACCGCCTTGTCGCCTTCCTTCAGAATTGCTTGTCTTTACCTTTACCTGCAGCAAGAGGAAATGCAACTAATAAGCATAAAGCTTAGTAAGTACAATCTAGCTCACAAAAATCTCGAAATGTGCAAACATGCTTTTTAAACAATGTGAAATCACATGAGATACTTTTATACTTAAAAGAAACACTAAAACATGTATAACTCAAAACATGCATACTCAAGCATTAATAAGTCTTAACTCACTTTTTCTTGGCTTAACATGGAACTTTAGCAATTCTTTAACTTTAAATTTTTCTTTAACTTTTAGAAAACTTCCTTAAACTTTAGGAAAACTTTGCTAAAGCATATACTTGAAAATAATACTCACTTGGATCCACTTAAGACGTAAGTACCATCTTATGCGCGTTCCCTAAAAGGTTGGGGTAGCGAGCCACCAATCCTAATAGAGCAGACCTTGGTCTACCAGGGCCAAGACCTTGGAATTGGACACCTGGATTTCTTTAACGACGCCCTTGGACGCCGGGTACTGGCCTTAGAAAATAAAATAGCTTTTCTTTCTTTTCTTTCTTATCTTTAAATGCCTTGGCATTTTAACGAGCACCTTGTGTGCCCAAATCCCTAAGTCTTGACTTTTGGGGATTTCTTAAGGCCTTGGCCTTTTCTTTTCTTATCTTTATCTTCTCTTTTCTTCTCTCATAACTTTTCTTAGTCCCTAACCTCATATAGGGTACTTAATCAAACTTATACAAGCATGGATTAAACTAGAGTTACATGCAAAAATCGTAACTAAAGGAAAATTTGCATCTTTAACTTTCTAACGGGAAAAACTTGCGGAAAAACCGCCTCTTACTGCAGGTGAGCAGTACTTACATTGATATCTTGGACTTACAACCAAGAACGGCGTCGGAGGTTCCGGAGAAACTCGAAGTCTCGGAGATTTCTTCGCGCTCAAGCGTTCCTCTCGTCGTGGGGATTCCGAATATAGGAAAATCTCTCGGAGAAGAGCCTTGGCCGGCCACCGGAGGAGAGCCCTAGGCTTGGCTTGGTGTGGGCGTGCGCACGAGAGGGGGAGAGGGGTCGGCGGATGGTGAGGAGGAGAGGGAGTTGCCGAAAAATAAAAATAAGAGAATCACTTAAGTTCTCCTATTTATACTTAGGGTTATTTAAGTCCAACTTATAACTTTAACTTAATATCTCTCTATTTTCTTTCAGCACACCCCTGCTGGGGCTCCTGGTTAACCCAACCAACTCAAGTCGTTGATCCCATGGGAGGTCTCGGGTTCAAAACTCATCCAGGCAACTTTTTGCCGAAAACTCTATTTCTTTTACTAAAAATACTAAACGGACTCGGAAAATTCCATAAAAATGTCCTAAAAATTCCTAAAAATATTTAGAATATTTCTAAAACATTCTTAACTAATTTCAAGGACTTAAAATGGAAATTTTGGGGCGTTACATCCCCTCTCCTCCACTTGTAGCCACCGGCCAAAGATAAAGAAGAAAGGAAACACGGTTGGTACAACCCTCCCACTACGATGAGGTACTACCTGTGTATCCTCTATGACACGCGGTACAGTCACTTGTGGTATGCCCTCCTGTACTGTTGGTACTGAAGTTGGAACTTCCCCTCTCATCACCTCAAGAACAATCTTACTCATGGGCTTGTGGTTCATCACATAGTCCTTCTCTAAGAATCGAGCATTTGTGCTAACGATCACCCTCTGATCTTTAGGACTATAGAATAAACCACCTTTCATTCCTCTAGGATAGCCTACGAACAAGCGTACTTCTATACGAGATTCCAACGTATCAGCATCTCCCTTCAGCACATGTGCTGGACTATCCCAAATCCGAATATGTCTCAGACTAGACTTTCACCCAGTCCACAATTCTGTGAGAGTAGAGGGTGTTGATTTAGATGGTACCAAGTTTAGAATATACACTGTCGTTTCCAAAGCATACCCCCAGAACGAATCTAGTAATTCAGAATAACTCATTATCGATCTAACTATCTCCATAAGAGTCCTATTCCTTCACTCCTCCACACTGTTCTGCTGGGGTGTACCATGTGCGGACAACTGGGATTGAATCCCAACCTCTGATAAGTAACTCCTAAACTCTCCCAAGAGGTACTCTCCACCACGATTAGATCGTAGTGTCTTGATACTTTTACCTTGACGTTTCTCCACATCAGACTTAAATTCTTTGAACCTATCAAAGCATTCAGACTTGCGGCACTTCAAATAAATGTATCCATACCTTGAATAATCGTCTATAAAAGAGGTGAAATATTCAATGCCACCACTAGCCTAGATAGACATTGGACCACACAAATCAGAATGAACCAACTCTAACACATCTTTGGCTCTATATCCCTTGGCCTTGAAAGGCCACTTGGTCATTTTACCATTCAAGCAAGATTCACAGGTTGGAAAATATTCCACCACTAATGAACCCAAAGGTCCATCAACTATCATCCTTTGAATCCTACTCAGGTTAATATGACCAAATCTTAGATGCCAAATGTTGAGGCAATCGACCCTAGAATGATTGGAAGATCATGGTTTTGATGTGTGTGTGAATATATTTAAGGTTAGGGTGTTATGTTGTATTTGATATGTGTGATTGAGTTTTCAGGACTTAGAGAATCACACATGGTGAACATATCCGAGGGACGAGAGTCGAGGGAGGAGGACTCCAAGGGCAAGCTGGGAAGTGGACTTCAAGGGCACACATGAAGGGTGGCATGGAGGTAAGCCAAGGGAAGGCTTGTGTGCGCATCCGAGGGACGAGAGCCAGAGGAAGATGACTTCAAGGGGCGAGCCAAGGGAGTGAACCTGAAGGCACACGTGAAGGAGAAGGTTCAGAGTGGCTAAAACTGAGCTGAGAGGCAGGGCAGTCGACTGGCCAGAGGGCAGTCGACTGCCAAAACTCACAGAGAGTTTTCAGCCTCGGACCAGTCGACTGCCCCAGGGGCAGTCAACTGGTAACACCCCAAAACTAGCCGTTGGCTAGCAATTAATGCTAGACCAGTTGACTGCCCCAGTAACACCCCAAAACTAGCCATTGGCTAGCTATTGGCTAGCAATTAATGCTAGACCAGTCGACTGCCCCAGGGGCAGTCGACTGGTGCGGGTCTGGACAGACTGCGAGTTTGTCCTGTTCTCTTATAAAAAGAGGACCTTTTGCACATGGAACGGTACAGTTTCGTACTGTAACAAAGTGCTGCTCGTGCAAAAAGTCTTCTCATCTTCCTCTCTCTCCAATCATTGTATTCTGTAAAGAGGAAGACAACACCGCTGTAAAGGTTTCTCCACCTGAAGAAGATTTTTCATAGTGGAGGTGGAGTACGTGCGTGAATCCTTGGATTAGTCACCCATTTGGGTGGATACCAAGTAAATTCCTATTGTTAGCATTATTCTTTTTGTCCTTTGCATATTATTGTTTCCGCTGCACTAACAATCTTGTAGAGAATTCAATGAAAAGTGATATTCGCCCCCCCCCCTCTCGCAATGTCATCGATATATCAATTGATATCAGAGCCGGTTCGTTTCGGAAGAACTCACCGTCGACCGGAGCAAAGTTAAATGGTGTTTCAAGAGGGATACAGCACTGCACGGCCACCCTTCTTCGACGGAAACAACTTCGCTTACTGGAATGGTAGAATGCAGTATTATCTTATGAATGATATTGAAAACTGGATTAGTATTGTAGATGGATTCGATGCACCCGTCGTCGAAAGAGGAGAGCCGACACCTATGAGATCATGGTCGAAGGAGATCATGAAGAGTGTGCAGTCAAATGCCAAGGCCACTACCACACTTCAGTGCGGGCTCTCAAAGGAGCAACTCAACAAGGTGGGGTCATTCAAGAGCGCCAAAGAGTTGTGGGACAAACTGGTGGAACTGAACGAAGGGTCCAACGAGTCCAGAAGAGCAAAGAAGGACTTGCTCGTGGCCCAATTCCAATCCCTGTCCATGAAGAGCAACGAAACTGTCAGCCAGCTGAATGGGAGGGTGAAGGAGGTCATCAACGAACTCCATGTTATTGAAGAAAAGATCAAAACCGAGATCTCATCAGGTACGTCCTACAAGCCTTCCCAAGAACAACTTTGTGGGCATCAACGGTGGATGCCTACAAAGTATCAAGGGATTTGTCTATAGTTAAATTAGATGATCTGTTTTGTGAATTTGAACTGCACGAGCAAGCTAACGTTTCGGCCAAAGAGAAAAGTATAGCTTTTATTGCAGAAAAGGAGAAGAAGAAGAGGAAGGAGAAGAAGAAGGTGGTCTACTCCTCCTCATCCGACTCAGAGGAGTCCAGCGCCTCTATGGATAGCGACCAAGAGACTTTCATGGTAAGGAAAATGCGTAAGGCTTTCAAAAGTTTTTCTAACAAGTCTTATGCTAGGAAAGGGTCCAAAGGCAAGGGTAAGGCCAAGGACATCATTTGCTACAACTGCCACCAAGAGGGACACATGAAGAATGAGTGCCCTCAACTAAAGAGAAGAGATGAAAAGAAGGAGGAGAAGAAGAAAGGTGACAAGAAGAGGTCGAAGGGAAAGGAGAAGGGTGCCACCAACCTCAAGGCGACCTGGGATGATCCATCATCCTCGGAGGAGGAAGAAGAGCAAGTTTCACATTTTGCTCTCATGGCAGTGGACTCATCAGAGTCATCAGATGATGAGAGAAGTTCAAGCAGTGATGAAAGTGACTCATCCTCATCATCATCCGAGTCAGAAGCTTCGGTAAGTGAGGTATACCACTTACCCTCCTCTACATTAGTTAAAATTATTTCTAGCACTAACATGGATTTAGCTAAAGCTAGAAGTAAGATTAAGGACCTAAAAGATGAAATTGTCATGCTTAGAGTGGAGTCTACAAAACTTAAGGAAGACTTACATGCTTGTTTTCTTACATCACATGATGCATGTTTTGAAATTGAAAATAGGAAACTAAGAAAAAAGGTAGAGGACCTCACAAAGGCACTTAAAAAATTTCAAGTGGGGTCTAGCAACTTAGATATGATAATTAATAGTCAAAGGGCCGTTTATAACAAGGTCGGACTAGGATATAGGCCAAAGACAAAGGAAGTGACCTTTGTCTCACTCATGGGTAGGATTAGTGCATCTAGGAGACAAGGGACTAAGGGAAACATCAAGAGGGCATGGGTACCTAAGAGATTTTTAAATGATGCTTGTGGATCAAAAATTTGGGTACCAAAATAGTATGTTTTCCATGTTGTATAGGTGAAGGTGAAGGAGGCCTCAACCATGTGGATAGTAGATAGTGGATGCTCAAGACATATGACCGGAGATGTGAGCAAATTCACTACTATTAGCTACTTAAGAGAAGGGACGTCTCTTTTGGAAATAATGGAAAACTAAAAATTATTGATAGGGGCACCATTGAGGTATCTCCTACAATTTCCATACATAAGGTACTTTTAATTAAAGACATGAAGTTTAATTAACTTAGTGTAAGTCAGTTATGTGATGCGGGGTATCGAGTTAAATTTCATACTAGGAAGTGCCTAATAAGGCAAAATGAATCTGATAATGTCATACTAGAATGGTATAGAGAGGCTAACTTGTATTATCTTGATCTTGCTTTTGCTACTAACAATTTGGCTAAGTGTTTCATGTCTAAAGAAGAAGAAGGGTGGTTGTGGCACCGGAGGCTTGGACATGTCAACATGAGAAGCATTGCAAGAGTGGCTAAGGAAAAGTTGGTGAAGGAGCTACCTATGATCAAGTATGAGAAGACAAAATTGTGTGATACATGCCAAGAGGGTAAGCAATCAAAATCATCACACAAAGGTAAAACCCTAACCACTACTACTTTACCATTAGAACTCTTACACATTGATTTGTTTGATTGTCATAGCACTCCCTCACTAGTAGGGAGTAAATATTATTTAGTGATAGTAGATGACTTTTCTAGATTTACATGGATTTTCTTTATGTAACATAAGGACGATACCTTAGTAATTTTTATAGGATTTAGTAAAAGGGTAGAAAATGAAAAACACCTCAAATTAACTGAATTAGGAGTGACCACGGTGGGGAGTTCCAAAATTCAAGCTTCTCACAATTTTGTGTAGAAAATGGATATAAGTTTGAATTTTCATGCCCAAGGACTCCTCAACAAAATGAGGTAGTTGAGAGGAGAAACAGAGCTTTACAAGAAGCTGCTAGGACTATGCTTAATGCATATTCCCTTCCTAGCTACTTTTGGGCCAAAGCGGTTAACACCGCTTGTTACATTCAAAATCGGATTTTGGTACATAGGTTCCTAGGCAAAACACCCTTTGAATTATGGAATGGGAGAGTTCCACAAGTCCACTACTTTAGGGTCTTTGGATGTAAGGTATATATCCTAAATACCAAAGATGACCTAAGGAAGTTTGAGTCAAAAGCCGATGAAGAAATCCTAGTTGGGTATTCATCCACTAGTAGGGGTTATAGAATCTACAACAAAAGGACAAAGGTGATTGAGGAGTCCTCAAATGTTAACTTTGATGAATCAACAAATACCTACCCTAGAAAAGCCTCAATTGATAAGGATATGGAAGAAGCCCAACCCCTTGCCCAAAGAATCCAAGACCTACATTTGGAGGGCAATGATCAAGGGGGAGTAAGAAGTACCCTAGAGGACGAGGAAGAAGTAGTCAATGAACCCACAACCTCTAGGCCCTTGAGACATCACCAAGATCACCCTATTGACCAAATAGTGGGTGATGTCACTCAAGGAGTAAGGACTAGGTCCTATTTTAGAGACCAAACTAGTCAAATAGCCTTAATCTCTCAATTAGAACCTAAGTCTATTGATGAAGCATTGGGAGATGTAGATTGGGTCTTAGCCATGCAAGAAGAGCTAAATCAATTTGAGAGAAGTGAGGTTTGGAAATTGGTTCCTAGGCCCAATGATTGCACCATTGTAACCACAAGATGGGTCTTTAGGAACAAACTAGATGACCAAGGCAAAATCACTAGGAACAAGGCTAGATTGGTAGCTAGGGGGTTTAACCAAGTTGAGGGATTGGATTATGATGAGACTTATGCCCCCGTAGCTAGATTAGAGTCCATTAGAATTCTACTAGCCTATGCCGCTCACATGGGTTTCATACTTCACCAAATGGATGTGAAGTCGGCATTCCTTAATGGGAGCATTAAGGAAGAGGTCTATGTAGAACAACTCCCTGGGTTTGAGGACCCTAATTATCCAAGACACGTTTACAAATTGAGAAAAGCCTTATATGGATTGAAACAAGCTCCCCGGGCTTGGTATGAAAGGCTTTCTTCATTTCTAGTGTCTAAGGGGTTTAGGAGAGGAACAATTGACCCTACTTTGTTCCTAAAATCTAAGGATAAGGACATATTTGTTGCCCAAGTGTATGTAGATGATATCATTTTTGGGTCAACAAATAATGACTTCCTACAAGAATTCATCAAATATATGGAAGATGAATTTGAGATGAGTCTTGTAGGAGAGCTAACTTTCTTTTTAGGACTTCAAGTTAAGCAAACTAATGAAGGAACACATGTTTTTCAAACTAAATATGCTAAGAAAATGCTAAAGAAATTTAGCCTAGAAAATGCTAAGGTAGCATCTACCCCCATAAGAATAAATGTGAAAATGGATAGTGACCTTGAAGGGAAAATGGTAGACTCTAAGCAATATAGGAGCATGATTGGTAGCTTACTATACCTAACCACTAGTAAACCTGATATACTTTTTGCGGTAGGTATGTGTGCAAGGTGCCAATCTTGTGCCAAAGAGTCCCATTTGGTTGTAGTTAAGAGGATTCTAAGGTATGTTAAAGGTACCCTCAATGTCAGGCTTTGGTATCCTAGAACCCCTAGTGTTGATCTTATTGGATACACCGACTCGGACTATGCGGGATGTAAGCTAGATAGGAAGAGTACTAGTGGAGGGTGTCAATTCCTTGGGTCTTCCTTAGTTAGTTGGAGTAGTAGGAAACAACCATGCGTTGCCCTATCAACAACGGAGGCGGAATATGTGGCAATGGGTGGGTGTGTTTCCCAACTCCTTTGGATCATGCACACTTTAGAAGATTATGAGTTACATTATTCCAAGGTCAAAGTCTTGTGTGATAATGTAAGTACAATCAATTTGACCAAAAATCCGGTTCACCACTCTAGGACAAAACACATTGAAGTGAAACATCACTTCATTAGGGACCATGTGGCAAGGGGAGACATAGAACTACACTATGTTGAATCAAAGTCAAACCTAGCCGACATTTTTACCAAGCCTCTTCCCGAATCGGAGTTTACATCCTTAAGAAGAGGCCTTGGAATGTGTTTTGTAGAAGTATAGGATGAACTTTGGGATATTAGATTTGAAAAAGTGTGCTTGATCCATTAGGGTGACACATTTGGTTCACTTGTGCTTGTGACATATTGTTGAATCATTAAAAATATCAAAATAAGAAAACTAGACCAACTATGGGGAAGGCAAGTGTTTAATCAATAGACACTTTGCCCAAAGATCATAGTTGGACTTTTTAAACCTTTGAAATTCATTTTATGTTTTATATGGTTTGCCATACTTTTAAAAGTTATATGATTTCAAAATTAGGTTGTAATTTTCATACAAAACTTAGTGGTTTTCAAGAATTTAGAGTTTTTATCAAAAGTCAAGCATGTTTGAAATTTTATATGGACTGATATTTTTTCGTGATAGAGTATATTATTTCGAACATGTCTGCAAAATTTTATAATTTTTGAAATTTTTCTGAATTTTCTGGACGTTTCTGAAATTCGGATCAGAAATTGAAAATTGGCACTGATAGTGTATCAGTCGACTGCCCCATGGGCAGTCGACTGGCACATCTTCTTTCAGATTCTAAAATTGTTTTTAGAAATTCAACTTTCTCTCATTTGATGCCATAGAGTTGGGTTGCTTGAGGTAATCATTTTGATGGTGTCAAAGGGGGAGAATGAGTGGTTTAAGTTAGATCTTTGACTTAAAATGGGTTGTTTAAGTTAGTTGTTTAACTTAAATCTTGGATAACTTGCAAATTGGAAATGGATAAAGGCATAGATTAAGGGGGAGGGTACCTCTTAGGCTTTAATATGTCTTATACTCTTAATTAATGTTGTTTAGTGTTATGTTGGACTTGAAACATAACTTGGATCATGAGTAGAGTTGATAATGGGAAAAGACATGGATTAAGAGGGAAGATACCTCTTAGGTTTTTGATATGTCTTATGCTTTTCAATTGCTACTGCTTTTATTGTTATTGTTGACTGGTATTTTATCCCTAAACTTAAACATATTGCCACACATCAAAAGGGGGAGATTGTTGAGGCAATCAGCCCTAGAATGATTGGAAGATCATGGTTTTAATGTGTGTGTATGAATATGTTTAAGGTTAGGGTGTTATGATATATTTGATATGTGTGATTGAGTTTGCAGGACTTGGAGAATCACACATGGTGAACATATCCGAGGGATGAGAGCTGAGGGAGGAGGACTCCAAGGGCAAGCTAGGAAGTGGACTTCAAGGGCACACGTGAAGGGTGGCATGGAGGCAAGCCAAGGGAAGGCTTGTTTGCGCATCCAAGGGACGAGAGCCAGAGGAAGATGACTTCAAGGGGTGAGCCAAAGGAGTGAACCTGAAGGCACACGTGAAGGAGAAGGTTCAGAGTGGCTGAAATTGAGCTGAGAGACAGGGCAGTCGACTAGCTAGAGGGCAGTCAACTGCCAAAACTCACAGAGAGTTTTTAGCTTCGGACCAGTCGACTGCCCCAGGGGCAGTCGACTGGTAACACCCCAAAACTAGCCGTTGGCTAGCAATTAATGCTAGACCAGTCGACTGCTCAGGGCAGTCGATTGGTGTGGGTCTGGACAGACTGTGAGTTTGTCCTGTTCTCTTATAAAAAGAGGACCTTTTGCACATTGAACGGTACGGTTTCTAACTATAACGAAGTGCTGCTCGTGCAAAAAGTCTTCTCATCTTCCTATCTCTCCAATCATTGTATTCTGTAAAGAGGAAGACAACACCGCTGTAAAGGTTTCTCCACCTGAAGGAGATTTTTCATAGTGGAGGTGGAGTACGTGCGTGGATCCTTGGATTAGTCACCCATTTGGGTGGATACCAAGTAAATTCCTATTGTTAGCATTGTTCTTTTCCTTTGCATATTATTGTTTCCGCTGCGCTAACAATCTTGTAGAAAATTCAACGAAAAGTGCTATTCACCCCCCCCCCTCTAGCAACGTCGTCGATCTATCACCAAAGATATATTTGGTTTATTTTTGAAGGTTCTTTTCTCTTATTTTGATTAGACGATGAGTTATTGATTTCTATTTGCATCGTGGGAGTTTTGGTTCAAGAGTATACAAATTGGCAACCATTGCACCAAAATAGATAATCTCTCTATTTCTTTTTATAACAACTCTGTAATTAAAAGAAATAGAATGCCCATCCATAATTAATTTAGAAACTGAAATAAGATTCTTTCTAAATGAAGGTACATAAAGGCAATTTCTTAAAACAAAAATTTTATTCCTATCAAAAGATAAATAAATGTCTCCCACTGCAATAGCCGCCACCTGTGTAGCATTGCCCTTGTAGACGGTAATCTCTCCCTCAGCTAGTCGTCTGGTTTCTTAGAACCCCTGCAAAAAATTACAGACATGATCAGTAGCTCCTGTATTTACACTCCAGGTACCGGTATATAACACTGCTAAATATGTTTCAACAACCAAACAAAAAGAGATACCTTGATTTTCTCCTTTAGGCGAGGACAGACCACCTTCCAATGCCCAGTTTGCTTGCACGTGAAGCACTTGCCTTTCGGCTTCTTCACTCCAGCCTGATGTCCCCAAGATCCAGCTACCTTCTTTGCTAAAATTGGTTTCTTCTTCTTCTTGCCTTTCGACTTAGAAGGAGAACCCTTTTCAGCAACAAAAGCATGAGCACTCTGACGAAAAAGCCCCTCTGTTGCCTGGAGTTCTGTCAAGAGTTCTGTCAACGCTATCCATTTGTTCATATTATAGTTCAGGCAAAACTTCTCAAAACTACTTGGTAGAGACTAGAGAATGATATCGACCTGGGTTTCACCATCGATCTCCGCTCCAAGGACTTCCATCTCATTCAAATGAGCCATCATTTTGAGAACATGATCCCTCACGGGTGTTCCCTCAATCATGGTGGTCGTAGTTCCTTATTGCCTCTTGCCTAGCGACCCAATTCTAATGTCCAAAGAGTACCTTGACATTGAACATCATGTCATAAGAAGTGAAAAAAGCCTGATGTTGATGTTACAGTACATTTGACATAGAAGCCAAAATGTAGCATCGCACCATCTCATCTTCTTTTACCCACTTCTTATAACGTTCCTTCTCCTCTTCACCAGAATTCTCGCCAGGCTTTTCAGGACAGATCTCAAAGAGTATAAATTTGTACTCCTCAGTAGTCAAGATAATGTCCAAGTTTCTTTTCCAATCAATATAGTTAAGGCCAGTAAGTTTATTTTCTTTCAAAATCACAGCAAGTGGGTTGAAAGCCATTTTGAAAATATCCTGAGAATCACAATGATCAAAACATTAGATTTCAAAAAATTATTGATTCCTCAAATAATAAAATTTTAAAATCAACCAACACCTTAAAACACCGAGAATATCGTATGCCACGATAGGGTGGACGTATACGAATTCTACATTTGTAAGAGGAGATTTTACCCATTAATTTTATTATCTTGTCAACCTTACTTTTTGACAAATAAAATTAATAGTTGGTTCCTCTTCGGCCCTACAAATAATAGCAGTGACTCCAATGGGGAGGATATTATTATTTGCATGTAAGTGTTCACCATTACACGATACTAAGGCAATTATCTAGGATTATGTCCCTTCCGATGGGGAAGATCACACACTCCTAAATAACTTCCTGTAAACATGTTTGACCTAGTGATCCGCTAAACAAACTCATCCGATATGGAGGAAGGTACTCAGAGCCAACGCGCAAGTTTGTTCGCATCACATGTCAAATGTGTAATGGAGGTCATTGGATTCTTAGAATCCCTCTCCCACTTAGTTGAGGAATTTTACCATGCAAGCACAACAAGCATATCAACAAAAAGCAATAAATTAAGAAAAACTAATTTTCCAACTATTATGGCTTTTGTCTTCCAATATGCCTCCAGTCGTGTCGCCGCCTCGTCTGCTCTTCCCTACACCATGCACAAGCCACCTTGAAGGGGATCCGAGCCGAGATAAAAAAATATTTTAATTTACATCCATCGATCCTATACTCCACGAAGGAGTGTACAACAAGTCTAGATCGAAAGTAAACTAAAATGAGTGGCTAAACAATGTCGTATTTAATTACAAAAATTAAATACTATATAGTCTCGTCAACCCCGAGGATTCAAATAAATAATTACAACCATGCACACACAATCACATACAACCAACCATAAGACATAATAGTAGGATCTTATGCCTGCAACCAAACAGTTAGCCTACGCACATCCTACTATTATTCAGCATATAATTATACATGATAAATGCATGAAAGTAATTGAATCCAAAACACACAAAACCGAAAACCATTGGCTATGATACCAATTGTTGGTTTCGGGTGCGCATGGGAATCCTCTCCATCTCCCCGGATTAAAATTTCATTGATTGAAATAAATCCGGATGGAGAATAATTACCCAAGCAACTGACACATCATCATACTAACCGATTCTAGTGATCGCTTGAACAAACTTGTTGTTCAAGTAATCTAACTCGTCTAACCGATTAACCGCGGAATAGATGATGTATGGATCGTTGTTTTTTGTGTTTATCATCGGGGTCCATGATAATTAATTAACACAATTAATTAACATATGATAATACAAGATGTAAAGGAACCAAAACAAGAAGTATACCTCTTGTTTACCTCGCGATCTTTTATTGTATGACCTAACCTCTTCATGGACGTCATGTGGGCGACGATCTTCCAAGAAATGAAGTTACCAAGGCACCTTCTTCTTCCTCTAAGCTTGGCCGAAACTCTAGATCTCCTTGCACCTTGCCACCGGCCAAGAAGGAAGTGGATCTTCCTTTTCCTTGTGGTCGCCGGCTCCCAAGAATAAAGAGAAAGATGAAGAAGAAGATGAAGAACAAGAGAAGGAAGGAAAGCTCCTTCCCTTGCTCCAAAACCCGCCAGCCAATCCCTTTCTTCCTCCCTTGCTTACGGTGCCGCAAGGAGAAAATCTCCTTGCCGGCGGTTGCTCTCCTCCTCCCTTGCTTGTGTGCGGGCCGAACACCACCAAAGGTGGTGAGAAGAGAAAGGTGAAGAGAAGAAGAAAAAGAGATAGAGAAATTCTCTCCTTCCCATTCTTCAAAACCACCCTCGACCTAGGAGAGAGAAAAGAGAGAGAGAGAGAGAGAGAGAGAGAGAGAGGAAAGCAGCCCTAGGGTTGTATTGGATGCATTGATCTCATGACACATGAGGTATTTATAGGCTACAATAAGGACCATGAGGAGGAGTTGGGTCTTGCCCACCTAATAGATCGAAGCACAATCCATTAATGATAATCCTGTAACGCCCGTCTTTTTCCCACACCTTACAATGTGGTGAGAGAGACGGCGTTACGCTAACATACATACACATACATACGGCATAGGAATATCTTAATGCAGCGGAATCAATTTTTTTTTCTTCTTACACATGTGTTTTACCATGCAACTATTACCTGAACATATATGTATGCCTTAATTTATCATTCATGAACATGGTAACATTGTAACTTAGCATATCAAAGCATAACATTTCGTACTTTATCCATGAGCATCATAAGTAGTAAGTAACTTATCATAAGTATAGCATAGAATCTAAAAAGGCGTTTTAAAACACAAAACATAATAGAAGAGTCTTGTTCCTCTTTCCTCTGCCATGTCACTATCACACACACACTTTTGGCTCCTCCTGCTGCTTCACCTAGTAACCTCTGTTTGCTTGATCTGCGGTATGAGACAATAAGACTATAAGCACATAGGCTTAGTAAGACCCTTTCCTACTCACAAAAATCCATACGTCGCATAACATAAACATAATGCTTAAATCCTACTCATCATGGCATACTTCTTATCATAAACATAAATATAATCATGACATCATTCTTAACATGAACATAAATATAATCATGGCATCATTCTTAACATTAACATAATTATAATCATGGCATCATTCTTAACATTAACATAAATATAATCATGGCATCATTCTTAACATTAACATAAATATAATCATTTGCATAAACATACTTATCATAGCATAATGCATAACATGGATGAATGCGTGCGTCAAATGCATATATCATAAGGATGCTTAGTTTGAAATCATACTTTTAAATACTTAAACATAATCATAACATCATTAGGGTCCCCGGCTTGTACCACATACATACATCATAAGCGCGCATCCCTAAGTAAATACGAGGTAGCGAGCCCCGACCTACTAGGGTAGGAACAGCTACGGTAGTTCCAAAAACCGGGGTGTTCTTAAGGTGCCCATCCCTGTTGGACAGCTACGGTAGTCCCAGAACCGTGGACAGCTTCGGTAGTCCAGAACCGAGGCGTTCTTAAGGTGCCCATCCCTTGGACCCTTACTTCGGTCCGGTACAAGCTCATTCTTAAAAATAAATTACTTAACATGCTTCATCATTCATAGAACATTCATGGCATAAACAAAATATTGTTTCATGAAACTTGACATAGGAATATGAACAGTTGCGGTAGTTCCAGAACCGTGGACAGCTTCGGTAGTCCAGAACCGGGGCGTTCTTAAGGTGCCCATCCCTTAGCATGACATTGACATACTTAATGTTTCATCATTCATACTTAACATCATGATGCCTTAAAGGCATGAACATTCATCATCATTCATTATCTTCATTCATAAGGTATGTCATGCTTACATCATTTTGTCTTAGGGCCATGGTTATCATTTTCGTTCATCATCTTCATTCTTAAACAGGGCATACGTACATATCGTTCATAAAGCATGGCCTACATACTTATCATTCATAAAACATGGCTTACATACATATTGTTCATAAAACATGACATACATACATATCATTCATAAAACATGGCATACATATATATCATTCATAAAGCATGACATACATACCTATCATTCATAAAACATGCATAGTCATGGTACTTAGGAAGACATGCCTAGATCATTTCATACATGATACATTTCCTAGGTTCATGGCACGTGGTCTAAACATTTGTGAATCATCATAGTACATGACCTAATATACAAGGTCATGACACATATTACGTGAAGTTAGGTTTTAGGTCACATACATGTTCCTACAACATACTTAATCATATACATACATCTTAGTAACCCATAAACAAGTCTCTTTTGAAACTTAACCCAACCCAAGCCCTAACTTATACCCTTGGCCGAAAGTTCAATAAGGGAGAAGACCCCATCATTCAAGCAACATGCCAAGGTCCATAGGAAATGAAGAACCCATACATTCATACAATGTCATAGTAAGTCATTTGACCCCATAATTGGAGCCATCCCTATTCCCTAGCCCTCTTATTTGTCCTTGGCCGAAACCCTAATGGGTCACAACCATGTGAAAAAATTCCTATCATACACCATTAAGATCCATTAAATCATAGGAAACATAATAGCATGCTTGAAAGGTTAGACCTCATCCTATGTTGACATGGGCCGAAACCCTAGGAAACTTTAGGGTGCCAAAAACTTTCCCTACATCATGATCTATGTCTTACATATCATAATAAAACATTTAAATGCACAAAAGAGAGTTTACATCATCCCTAAACCCATCCATCAACCTTGGCCGAAAACCCTAGTGGCTCCCCTTCATGGTTTCCTCAACTTTAAATCCTAAACAAAAGTCTAAATCTTTGTTAAGCATCAAAGAACAATCATACCACAGGTGAGGGGGTCTTACCTTGGTTTGTCTTTGATTATCACCTTGAATGGAGAAGCCAAAAGAAAGCTCCTTGACCCTAGGCCTCTCCTTAGCCCTTGTATCCTTGTAGAAGGTCTTGGATCTTCAAGATCGAGTTCCTTTGTGAAACTTTTCCAAGGGAGAGGGGGTCTTGTGGGTTTCGTCTAGGAGAGGGGAAGAAGAAGGAAAGGTGAGGCTTGGTGGTTGAAGAGAAGAGGGAATAACTATCTTAATGGTTAAGTTATCATTCCTCTTAATTATACACAATGAAGAGGAGCAAGTGAAGAGACATGATGCCTCCTCTCATGGTGACTCTTCACTTCCTTTAGCCTTAACAAAAATCTACTTCATTCCCTCATAGCACTCCCTTGCTAGGTGAATTGGTTAGTACATGCTGTTGGGACCGGGTGCATGTCGACAAGGATACGAGTTCGTAAAATTTAAAATTTTTACGTGCAGCGGAAGAGTTTGCATAAAATAATTTCCTAAATTATTTTAACTTCGTATCTAGCATGCAATCTTATGGTGTGTTGACATAATCATAAAATAAAACATTGCGGAATAGTAAACAAATTTACTAAGTACATCTCGTAACTCGAAGTAAGGGACGAGATCCAACCGTAGCGTCCCTTGGAAGCTCCGCCTCTATTCGCGTCCACGCCGAGTTCTCTTCGGGATGACTTCACAAAGTCACGAGTTTTGTGCCGACGAGAACTACTAGATTCTCGGAAGGCACAACTAGAAGGACAAGAGAAAAATTAGGAAAACTAACCAACGAAGTAACGGAATCGAATTCCGAGAAGAGAGGAGTCGCTATCCGCTTCTTCTTCTTCGTGTTCGGGTTCTCCTTCTCCTTGAAAGCTCACGCCAACTCCCTTGGATGATGGTTGTGTGCGCCGGCCCTAATCCACAAGGATGGGGCGCCGGCCCTAATGTGGAGAAGAAGAAGATGAGGAGAGAAGAGAATAAAAGAGAGAGAGGGAGAGCTCTAATTAATCTCTTGATTAATTGATTGATCTAAAGGGCTAGCCTTTGGTTCCTTTATATAGTAGCAACTCTTTGCTAAGTCTCTCTCTAAACGGAATTAGTTATAAGAAATTTATCCTATAAATTTTCTTAACTAATTATTCCGTTTAAACCAAGTCTTTATTATAAACTAATTTATAATAAAACTTATTCTTTTCTCTCTTTAAATTATGGAATAAATTTTTATAAGAAATTTATAAACTTTCTTATTATGATAAAATCAATTCATAATTGATTTTATAAAATTAAAATAAACCAATTCATGGATTATTTTAACTTCCATAAAAAGAATAAATTTCTACAAATTTATTTATATAAATTTTCTTTATACAAATTTATTTATCCATAATTTATAAAATAAACCGCACTAGATTTATTTTATTAATTAAACCAATTAAATTGGTTTAATCTCCTTTAATGGCCGGCCACCACAAGGAGGGTTAGCACCTCCTTTGGCCGGCCAAACCAACCCGAACCGGTCGCGAATTAAACTCATTTAATTCGCCCAAAAAGCCTTCAAAAGACTTAGCCATTTTTAGCTTCCATTGCGCCTCTGATTAACTCAGATTTGACTCGTTTCTCTTGATCGGAAAATCCAATTTTTAACTCGTTTTAAATCCCTCGGATTACTCGTATTGCGTGTGACTAAATAGGCTTTCGATTTATGTTGGTCGTCTATAATTAACCCATTAATTATAGATCGATCATGAGTGGCACCTAGTAGTACATCATGATCCCCAATTAATCGAAAGATCAACGGTTTGACCCCAGAAGAAATTATTCTGAAACCCTTCAGCAGCTCTAATGAATCGTGCCTCATTCCCTTCACCACCTTATACCCACTTGGTTCAGGACACGGTCTATGGTGTCAGTCCCCACTAGGCTGACTACGTCACACCTAGCCCAAGTAGTGTCTTCCTCGTCCTTTGGATTTCTAATTACTCTCATGTATTTAAGAGACTCGCACTCTTAACATGATATGCTCTGGCCAGAGGCTTTGAGTAACAATCCGACGATAGGCCTGGGTATACATCTCCTCGCAAGGAGTGGTGAATCCTTTGTAGGCTGTTCAAACATCTTCGGGCACTTCGGCTTATACCCAATCATCCTGGGTCCACACCTCCTTGGAGATGCTTGCTTAAGATGTCAAAGTATAAGTCTCCATGACCAAGATGACTTGAACACCGTAAGTCAAAGGAACATCGCACTTAAGCCGCAGTAAGATCTTCATTGACATATCTACATGTAGATTCCCATATGAAGTCTTACAGCTAGTCACTCCAATGAACTAGTTCCCTTAACTAGCATCCATGTTTATCTCCGGACATCCCAATGTTACCAGCCAGTGAGAATCAGCTGATTAGAGAATAACCCATGCTAGTCTCAACAGAATTGATAGTGTCCGTTTTTATCAATTCATCGACTAGGAATAATTTCAATACTTCACAATTGCACATTAGAGATAATCACTAGTTGTGATCCCATCACAAATTCTCTTATGCTGTGAGTTGTATTGCGGACATTCAGTAGATGAGTTCAAGATCCCAATCAAATACACAAAACATGTATACTCAAATAGTGAATTATCATTTATTAAAAATAAATGTTTACATCATAAGGCGATTGCCTTAGGACACTTCTCTCATATCACTAACACATGCATGGTCGTATGCTAGGTCCAAGGTTCAATCCTTGGTGCATGCACTTTATTTTTTTTATTTTTATTTTATTTTCAAAAATTCCCCTAAGACCCACCCATAATCCTGCTAATATTCCTAATTAAAATCCCATTTATATTTATATTAAATTCTACCTAGAATCCACCTATAACTATAGTACTAGAAAAGCCCATTAGTACTTAGCTTTTCTATTTAAATGGGGAAATCATGGATTACTAGTCTAAAGTTCATACTAGTATCCCTAGGTTCCTCGGAAACTATCTAGACATGATTAATATTTTAAAGATAATATTGAGAAAATTTTCCGGTTCGTTACAAATCCAATCCACTAAAGGATTATTATTGATCTACCTCTCCAACCCCATAATTAAATATGGGCTCTACCTATTATGTGTACAAAATTCTCCCTGTGTTTAAGTTCTCGAATGCCCATTAATTAATTAAATTACTGACAATTTAATTAATTAATATCTAACTCCATGAGTAGTACCACTCAACTTATCATCATGTCGGATCAAGTCCTCCTACAGGATTTAACATGATGAGTTTTATGAGCTCCTCAAGGGGGCATCATCAACCTGACGCATCAGGACACGGTTTCCTTCTATAATCATTGGCACACCATGTAAATAATATTATTTTCCAATTTACCGTGCTTATCGATTTAACAAATAAATCTCGCACATTGATAAATCAAAGAAAATAAATATTAAGTACATGTGCCCATTATTATATCGGAATTAACAGCATGTACACCATAATATCTGAGGTCTGATTCAATTATATAGTCAATATAAATTAAATCACCTCTATATTGGTCCTGCTCAATACACACAAAGTGTACTAGTGTAATTCTTTGGTCAAGATAAACCAATACCAAATTACACTACAACCATGCCAATGGTTTGTCCAAAACCATCTTGGTTGTGAGCCTTTACTTATACTCTACAAGGGACTGATAACATGATCTTCTGTGTGACACCACACATCATGTTATCTACAACGTAAAGTATTATACAATATGCACATATATAATAAATATAAAATACAAATAATAATCATGTAATTGTCATTCCAAAATATAGATGTCCATACAAAAGCTAGGCTTTTAGTATACATCCTAACAGAGAGGACGTCACGAGTGTCAATATTAGCCATAGAGCCAATTATGTGATAATTGACTAGGAAACTTTTTGTATCATGTCTTATTAATAAATGCATAGTTTTGGTTATTATATTTATCTTATGATTGTGCCAAACGAGTAAGTATAATAATGCCCTTGAGTAGTAGGTTCTAATCTTATATAGAGAACACTACTCATAACTATTCCTAGTCAAGCATTAATAATTAAGGACAATATTAATGCGTTGAGACTAGCATATAGGTGAATTGACGGCTTAATCTCATTAATAATGGATATGGGATATCATGTTAACACATGGGTTAGAGAATATATTGAATTGGCCCACCATAAGAAAGTTTCATGGATTGCTATATGAGTGTCATAAGCTTTCTCATAGTGACTATTGGTATGAATAGTACTTAGACTTGAAGTCACTACGATATGAATCGATTATCTAAGGAGGGACTATTAGACACTCATGCTAAGATTAACTTGTCAGTATGTAAGCATTGTCTTACTGGAAAAGCAACTAGAAAATCATTTGGAAAGGCTATTAGAGCTGAATCACCATTGCAATTAATTGATTCAGATATTGGAGGTCCAATGAATGTGAAGGATAGACATGGAGGTTCCTATTTCATTACATTTATTGATGACGGTCTAATGAATGTGAAGGCTAGACATGGAGGTTCCTATTTCATTACATTTATTCATGACTTCACATATTTTGGTCATGTGTATTTGATTTCTCATAAATATGAAACATTAGATTACTTCAAATGTTATTTGAATGTAGTTGAGAATCAATTGAATTGTAAGGTTAAAACCTTATGCACTGACCGTGGAGGTGAATACTTGTCTGATCAGTTCAAAATAACTTGTAATGAGAAAGAGATTATTATACAATTAACGATCCCTAAAACTCCATAACAAAATGGGGTTGTAGAATAATGAAATTAAACTCTTCTAGATATGGTTAGGTCTATGATGGCTTAAGTTAATTTGCCAATTTTATATTGGGGAGATGCGTTATTAGCTGCAACATATATACTTAATTGAGTGTCTTCTAAATCTGTTCCATCTACTCATATGAACGTTGGACAGGCAGAAAACTAGATTTGAGTTATCTGAGACATTGGGGGTCAGCTGTCTATGTTCATGATATAGCACACAAGTATGAAAAACCATGACCAAAGGGTAAAAAATATATCTTTGTAAGGTATTCTGATACTTCTAAGGATTATATTTTTATTGGTGTGCAACAAGATGGAACCATCTCTAAAATAGAATCAAGAAATGCTACTTTTCTCAAAACTGAGTTCCCAATAAGAGATGAAGTTGATAAGTTAATTCCTTTATTTGCAATAAAGGAGAAGGATAATATTTCTTTATCAACAAATCAGGTATCACATGAGATACCTGAATCTAATCAACCTAGTGGGAGTAATTTACCAACGAATGAATCAGTTTCAATTTTTCAACAATTTGACCTGTAAAAGAGTACTCGTAAGATTATTCCTTGTAGAAGATTTGACATTGAGATTTAGCCATTAATGACTCTCCCTGTTGATGATGAGGGACCTCAAACAGTTGAGGAAGCATTGAGATGCTCAATTAGAGAATAAATAAAAATTACAATAGATGAGGAAATGAATTCTATGAGAAAGAATCAAGTTTGGGATTTATTTGATCTTCCTCCGGACCGAAGGGCTATTGCGAATAAGTGGATCTTCAAAATCAAGAGGGAGGTAGATATAGGTGATCGGTGTAACACCCCAAATTTGTCAATGTAAAATCATGACAATGTATGAAAATGGTTATAATAAAATGATATAAATTTCATGCAATCACATGCTATGAAATGTCATGAATACATGAAATATTATATTCATGAATATTATTATCATGAAATATTAGCATGAAATATTATATTCATGAATATGGAATAATAAAAATATTATGAAATAATATTTTTGGAATATTATGAAATATTCTGAATTCATAAAATATTATTCATATTAGGAAATTTCATGATGGGCTTGGCTTAATGGGCTTTGATATGGATGAGTGCAAAAGGTGATAAAAAGGAGGGAGCAAGGATTGAACCTTGAACCTCCTAGTTGCACTCTCCATGTCTTAACCACTACACCAAGCATTGTTTCTTGTTGAGAGAATAAGAAACATGCTTGTTAAGTGTGTAAGAGTGAAGAGACATGTCTTTTCATGAGAAAAGTATAAATAAGGGGAAGTTGGAGTAACTTCCTTCTCTTCTTTTCTTCTTCCTCTTCACTCTTCCCCACCGAGACCCTCTCCCCTCTCCTCATTTTCGAAAATTAAGTCTAGGGTTCTAGCCCTAGAAAAGTTGGAAGGAAGAAGACCTTTGAAGGTTCTTGCCACTACTAAGTCTAAGGAGCCCTAGAGAAGATTCGGAAAGGATTTTCACTTGCCCTACAAATCTAGGGTACCCTACGGTTTAAGAGAAGGCGAAATTTCCAGCGCTAGGATGTAAGTATCCTCTCGCCTGTGGCATAATTGCTATTGAATGTTTGCTTGTTTTGTTCTTTGGAAAATTCACAAGAACTTCCCTAGTGGAAGTTTCGGCCACTTCTTGTAAGGGGGTCCAAGAGAAGGCTTTTGATCATACTTTGATGCATGCTAGTACCCCTAGGAACTTTATACTCATATGTGATGTTTCCAAATTTTTGGAAAGACGAAAGTTAGGGTTTGGTACACTACAAAGTTTCGGCCACCACCCACTTATGGGCTTTGGTTGCTTCTTGATGCATGAGGATATCCCTAGGAACTTAGGGTATGAATTTATGTTATTTTTCCATCATGTGTGATAACAAGAATTAGGGTTTTAGTGCCCTACAACTTTCGGCCAAGCATGATAGAATTAGGGTTTGGGGATTTTATGATTTTCTCTAATGGATTCATGCTTAGGAATGTAGATCAAGTGTTTGAATATATGTTTGTATGAATATTTGATACTCCACCCTATGAAACTAGGGTTAGGGTTTAGATGGGTTTCGGCCAAGACCTAGGAATTAGGGTTAGTGGATGCTAACCCCACTTTGAGGGTTAAACCATGTTTAAATTGTTAACATGAAATATACTAGAGGTGTTTGTAAGAATGTTTGAAGGAATGCTTGATTGGAAAACCAAACTCCTTTACTTGTATGTTTCGGCCAACTCTAATTCTAGGGTTGGGAAGTACCTAATGAGACCATGAAGCATGCTACTACATATGTGATGTGTGTATAATTTATGTGACCTATCTTGTTAGGTATAAAAGCATGCCTTATAGCCCATGGGGCACCTTGATGATAAGAACATGATGTGTTTGATAATATGCCTAAAAAGGGTTACTCTATTGAAACTGGGATCAAGAGCACCCGAATGTGTGGTGTGTCCCTAGGGGATCAAGAGCACCCGAATGTGTGGTGTGTCCCTTTGAGAAGTGATTAAGAGTACCTTTAGGCATATACATATATGAGTAATTGCATGATAAATTACTTTACTTTGGAAAGTTGTGTACCCGACTCGGAAGGGGGTCGTTAAACAAATCCAATGAGCATGTTAAGGTCATGGCATTGGTAGGACGGAAGGGTCCTGCTCTAATTAGATTGGTGGCTCGCTACCCCAATTTATTAGGGAACGCGCATGATGTGGTACGACAACTGGGCCCTGGATGATGATATGATATTTTGAAGTACTTACCATTATGGAACCTTTTTGAAAAACATTTCTCATCATGTGATCTTGTTCCGTAAAGTACTTAGAGATAAATTGATGTGATGTTTATGATGCTTTGATGAGATGCTTATGATGTTGATAATTCTATCTGATTATTGTGTACATGATATAATGTATTGATATGGATTTTGCGAGTAGGCCCGGATTCTTACTAAGCATGTTTTGCTTACTAGTTCCTGTTATTTTTCTTATGCTGCAGATAGCGGTAAGAAATACTCGAACTAAAGGAAGAGGCAGAGGGAAGGTTGGAGGATGTGTGTGGTGATGGCTCGGGAAAGAACAAAAGATTCTATCTACCTTGTTTTGTCTAGAATCTAAACTGCTTCCCATAATTACTATTGAAATTGTATTGCTATACTCTGAATGGGTGATGATCATGACTACTCTACTGTGATTGAGTTAGTGGTATGGAACCTATGTTATGCTAGATAATACTATCATTAATGTTTAATTATTGTAGAATGCATGCTAAGGAAAATACTAGGTAATTACTATTTTCTGTTTCTTATGAATGCTTCCTTTGCATGTATCTAAGACTAGATAACTCTTGCTATATTCCTATGTTGTATCTTGTTCAAACCATGTTTATTCCATGCTTTAGTGTGTTACATGATCTTCCTATTAGGTTGTAAATGCATGTAGATATAAAAGAAATGAAAAACCATGCTTGGTAAATTAGTCTTCAATAGGCATGCCTACTACAATTCTTGTATGTATTTGTTTTGTTTGGATATACATGCTTAACTTGATAATATGATACGAATGTATGGACCCGTAACCCCGCCTTTAGGGTAGATATAAGGTCGGGCGTTACAATCGGTTGGTCGACAAGAAGGGGAGGGGTGAATTAGCCCTGCAAATATAAACTTATCTTTTGTCTTACTTAATCAAAGATCAAGATTAGTTCCACAAATAAATTAAATAGATTAATAACATTAAAGCAATAAATAAAAGAAAAAGGGGCACAACTGATTTATTTGGTTTGCAACCAGGAAGGTTGCTAAACCAAGGCAAAATAAAGCTCGATGTCCTGATTAACTCCTTGGGGCAGAGAAGCTCGATCTCCCTCAGATGTTGCACGCGCCCTTCTCGCTCCATCGACATACTCTTTAGCAGACCTTCATGTCCCTCTAATACACTGAGCCTGTCGACTCCCTTCCCATGCCATCCTTCTCGACCGCTGCGTCTTCCGGTCAACTTTCTGCTCTCCTATGCTCCTACACATTTAGACACAGGGATTAAACACAACAGGATCTAACTTGACTCAGTTGACCACATCAAAACTTACTTGGGGTACTTACAATCTCCCACTTTTGATGTCCATCAACCCGAATTAAATTAGGGTAAAAGAACACATAAAATTACAGGAATAAATATGTGACAATGTAGTTTTAAAAATACAAAATTTAAAATTAAGCATCCCCCTTAACATAATCCTATTTTCTCTCCCTTTGATCATATCAAAATTTAAAACATGTGAAGGGAAAAAATGAACACTAATATGAATGAATTACAAAAATTCATAGAAAATTATTTAAGTTTCCAAAAGATTCAAAAATTTTTGAGAACATATCTAACATAATAGTTAGTTTCCAGAAAAGTAAAGAATTATTTTTACAATCCAAAGTCCAACTTTTGAAAAACAATTTTAAAAAAATATTTTTACTCGAAAATTACTTAATTTTTTAGCCAAGTTAAAATTTTAGCAGACATATCTTTGTCAAAAATTATCAAAGCAAAATTAATTTTCAAACTTCTAAGAAGATAATTTTGAATTTAAAGTTGTTAATTTTAAAAATAAAATAAAATTTGATTTTATCTTCAAATAAATTTAAAAATTTTTCTCAATGCTTTAAATATAATCCATAGATCCTAAAAAATCAAATTCGATGAAATTAATTTTTAATGTATTTTTAAATTTTAAAAATATATTTTCGAATGAAAAATCATAATAAATCTGTTTAACTATTTAAAATTTTAAAAAAAATTATTAATAGCTCGCATCAGACTCTATCATTAGAAAATATTAAACTAATTTTTTTGCAAATAGTTATATCTTCGAAAAAATTTTCAACAAGATTATAAATAAATCATTAATTACCAAAGAAAAATTTATTACTAATTGACAAACAAGTGATAAATGAAATCTAATAGTTTAGTACAGATTTTGGGACCCAATATAAATTCTTTCTAATAGGATTAATTAAAAATTTAGATGGAATATATATTTTAGGAATTTTTATAATTTAGCCCCTATGAAACCGTAAATACCAAGTTAGTTTTTTAGTATATCTAATTTTAGAACTAGAAATTTTAGGGCAAGCATGACGTTTCAATTTTTTCATTTAGCTTTTCATTTTCATATTTTAATTTGTCAAACATTTTAAGTGGGCATGAAGAAGCTAGTTATTTTTTCAGTTCTAAATTTTTATTTTCTAATTTGCATATTAATTTTATCGTTGCCTTAATACTTGAATAAAGTTCATCAGGAGGTAAAAAAACATACCTCACTTACCATATAATTTTCTAACTCCGAAGCTCTCCCTTCATCGTTGTTATCTTCAGATGTGGCTCCCCCTTTATCGATGCTTTCTTCTTCTTCGTGGGCGGCCATCAGCACAAGTTCGACGTGTTCCATGAGATTAGACTCATCTGATGATGATTTGTGCCATGTGGCTTTTAGGTTCTTATGTTTGACCTTGTTGGATTTATTCACCTTTAGCCTCGGGCAGTTCTCCTTGATGTGCCCTTCTTCCTCACAATTGTAGCAATAGATCTTCCTTTGCTTTGGCAAATGTTTCTTATCCTGCACTTTATTAAGCCTTTTGGATTTGAAATACTTAGATAATTTTCTTACACTGTATGTTGTGTCTTCTTCATCTTCTGAGGATTCCTCCTCGAGTTGGATCTTCCTCGTACTTAGGGCTATATTGTCCATCTTACTCTTTCCTACACATCAAGATTCATGAAGTTATAATGCCGAAAATAATTGTTCTAAGGTACTTAACTCAAGATCCTTAGAGATGAAGTATGCGTCTATTACAGAAGTACTTGGGAATGCGCTTAAAGCATACCTCTGTGCATCGTGACTTGTTACCATTTCTTCGAGGTTCATAAGTCTCATGATCAACTTTTTGAGTTTAGCGAGTTGGGCAATTGATTCTCCTTCTTCCATTCGGAGGTTGCTGAGTTGGTTGCAGAGCAAATCTCATTTCGCTAGCTTTGTTTCAGAAGTACCTTCGTGAAGTTCTAGGAACTTTTCCCAAAGTTCCTTCGTTGATTGGTAGGTCCCGATTCGGTTGACTTCTTGCGCAGATAGTACGGTTAGCAGATGAAATTCTAATTCATAAAATCTGCTTGCTCCTTTTTCATCCACAGGCTCTCCTCTTTATCTTTATTATCGGCGTTTTTGGGAGCTACAAAACTATTTTTCATACTTAATAATAAATCAAAGTTAGTTTTAAAAAAATACCTGCATCATTCACTTCCAAGTACCGAACTCCCCCTTGAACTTTGGTGGATAGATAACTGGTCTGACCATTTTGTATGTGCTTCAGATGGCGGTTAGTCCTTTTAGAGTATCCTGGCTCTGTAACCACTTGTAGGTGATCGGTTGGTCGGTACGAGCGGCGGGGGGGAGGGGGGGTGTGAATTGCCCCAGCAAATATAAACATATCTTTTGTCTTGCTTAAACAAAGATGAATATTAGTTCCATAAATAATATAAACAGATTAATAACATTAAAGCAATAAACAAAAGAAAAAGAGGCTCAACTGATTTACTTGGTTTGCAACCAAGAAGATTGCTAATCCAAGGTAAAATAAAGTAACCCCTTAGGGTGGAGAAGTCTTTGTACAGAATGAAGAACTCAAGAAAATAGTAGAAACTTAGAAAGAAATTTGTGTACAAAAATCAATTGCAGAATGTAACTAAGCTTTGGGGGTGTATTTATTGCCCAAGTCAAGTCTATCCGATCGCTAACGTGGTCCTACACGGGCGCCCAAGTGCTTAGGGGCACCTGTCACGTGGCTTAGGGGTTATCCACTTCGCAACGTTCATGAACGGCTAGCTGTGGATGATTTATAGCTTCTTAGCTGCCTGTATACACTGGGGCGCTTGGGAAAACGGGCGCCCTAGTGCATAGGGGCGCCCCCATTCACGGGCACCCAAGTGACTTTTGGTCAGCACAGTGCTGACTAGTCTCTAGCAGGACTTCTTGAGTGATCTCTAGCCTTCCAGAGTTGGGCTCACCCAAACTCTCCTTCGACTTTCTCCTAGAGCATGCTTCCACCCAACTTATCATCCCTCGGACATCGCGTGTGTCCTTCTCGCTCCACCGGCGTACTCTTCCATAGACCTTCGCATCCCTTGGATGCACCGAGCCCGTCGGCTCCCTTCCAGTGTCATCCTTCTCGACCACTGCGTTATCCGCTCGACTTCCTACGCTCCTAAGTGTTAGGACAGAAAGGAATTTAGATATTTTCACAATAGTATGATATTGTCCACTTTGGGCCTAAGCCCTTATGGTTTTGCTCTTGCGCTCTCCCAAAAGGCCTCATGCAAATGGAGATATCATTTTTTCCTTATAAACCTATGATCTTTCTCATGTGTTTTTGATGCGGGACTATGTTTGCAACCTTGCAACCCCAACAATCCCCCCCCCTCAAGTGGAAACCCATTCTGTTTGATGTCTGATCCTCAACCCACCAGGACTTTCTGCCCCTCGGTCCACTCGACCTACTGGATATCACCGCCTAACCACAACTAGGACTTCTTTCCCTGGTGTAAGGTCCTCTTGATCAAGACACGGGAGCCCACACATCCTTTGTTCAAGGATTAACTCACATTGTCTGGATCATGGCTCTAGCTCGTGCTTCTTCCGGTGGTTAGTATAGTAAAGAGCGACCTGACTCTGATACCAATTGTTAGAACTAAAAGAAGTTAGATATCACCACAATGGTATGATATTGTCCACTTTGAACCTAATCCCTCATAGTTTTGCTCTTGGGCTCTCCCAAAAGGCCTCATGCCAATAGAGATATCTTTTTTTCCTTATAAGCCTATGATCTTTCCCATGTGTTTTCGATGTGGGACTATGTTTACAAACTTAAAACCCCAACACTAAGATTCTGCACACTTAGATACAATGATCAAATACAACATGACCTAACTTGACTTGGTTGACCACATAAAAAATTATCTGGGGTACTTACAGCACATGGATTGATTAATTGATACAAAGCTCGTTTAGTTGCAAAAGGATGCACCCAAATGGAGGGTATTGATTTTGAAGAAATATTTTCTCTTATAGTGAAGTTTGTATCAATACGTATCATTTTAGCTATAGTAGCACATTATGACTTAGAATTGTAAGTACCCCTGGTTAATTTTAATGTGATCAACCAATTTAAGTTAGGTCCTGGTATGTTTAATCCCTCTTCTAAGTGTGCAGGAGCTTAGGTACGGAGGAAGTCGAGCGTAAGACATAGCAGACGAGAAGGATTGTGTGGGGAAGTGAGCCAACGAGCTTGGTATAATCTAAGGGACGCGGAAGCTGCGGAAGAGTACACCGGTGGATCGAGAAGGGCATACGCGACGTCCGAGGGACGGGAAACCGGGAGGAAGCACGCTCGAGGGGCGAAAGGCCGGAGTCGGGTTCGGGTGAGCCTAACTCCGGATGGCCATAAATCACCCAGAAGATGAACCAAAAGATTGGTCAGTTTAACCACGTCAAACCAGGTGCTCGAAAAAAAGAAAATTTAATTATTGCTAAAAAGACTCGAACTCTAGGCCTCGACAGCATATGTTGTCATAGTTACCAGTTGGGATAACAATTAATGACATTGAGATGCTACCGATGATTCTACTTGAAGATGATAACATCGAAATCTAAAGCAGATGATAAAATCTTAAAAGATAAAACCTTATCCTTGAATCAGATCTAATGGATGCAGTTTAATCCCATCCAAGATCAACCATCCAAATTACATCCATGGATCAATGGCCAAGAGAAAATTCCTCAACAATCAACAATCCAGATTTATTCTCTTAGGCTATAAATAGGCTTAGATTTTCAGCCTTTTTATTCAATCATTTTATTCATTTTGTAAAATCTCTAAAAGTCTACCGTGCTATTTTTGTAAGGCTTCTCCGCCACAAGGAGATTTTTATTAAGCGTCCACTACCTTGAAAGCAATGTTCTCAGTTACGACCAAGTTTCTTTTTTTTTAAAGACGAGTGCCTCCACTTTCATAATTTTTTTTTACCGTCTATTTACCCCCCTCTAGCCGGTCCAACCCGATCCAACAAGAATTATATCAGATGAATATAAAAATGACATTCTTTATTGGAAATCTTTACTAAGAAATCTATATGGCACAGCCAGAAGGTTATATTACTAAAAACCAAGTGGACAAAATTTGTAAACTTAAAATGTCTATATATTGACTAAAACAAGCATCAAGACAATGGTTATAAGATTTAATAAAGTCATTTTATCTTATTGTTTCGAAATGATCAATGAGGATCATTGTGCTTACCCTAGGAAGAATAAAAGAAAGATAATCATCTTATCATTATATGTTGATGATATGTAAATAGTTAGAAATGACACAGTTTGTGATAGATGTCAAATCATGGCTTTCATCATAATTTGACATAATAGATATGGGAGAAGCTGAATACATCTTAGGGGTAAAGATCATTAGAGATTGATCAAAAAGGCTTTTGGGTTTGTCTTAAAAGGCTTATATTACTAAGATGTTACAACACTTTAATATGTCAAATTGTAACATTGAACAAACTTCTATAGCGAGAGGTATGTTCTGAGCAAAAGTATAGATCCCAAGACTCCTAAAGAGATAGCCGATATAAAGAAAAAAATCATATGTCAATATCATTAGTAGTTTAATTTAAACATTGCTATGTACATGTCCTGATATCAAATATGGTGTTGGCTTGGTTAGCTGTTTTTAGTCAAACCTAGGATTGAGATACTGGAAAGCGGTGAAGAGAATATTCAGATATCTCAAAGGGATAGTATTATTATCTTCCAAGGATAAAAGTTGAGCCTGAAGGGCTACATAGATGCAAATTGGACAGAAGACATTGTTAATAAAAAATTCACTTCTAGCTATATCATCTTACTGAACGGCGATGACATCTCATGGAACAATAAGAAATAGGCTTGTGTAGCGCTATTGAAACATGCTTATGTAGCATTGTTTATAATGGAAGTTAAGTATGTGGCTTTAGTAGCGGCTGTGCAAGAAACTGTCTAGCTAAGAAGGTTCCTGAAGTATTTGAAGATTGATGAGGATAATGGGAGTCATGTTATAGTATACTATCATAATCAAACTGTGATAGATTTTTTTTAAGGATCCCAAACATTACAGCAAAGACAAGCATATAAAAATTAAATATAATTTTGTAAGGGATATTGTTGATAAGAAAAAGATAGCTCTTGAGTATATCCTTACACGTGTTATACTTGCAAATTCTTTTACTAAGCATTTGACTAAAAAGTCATTTTTTAGATATGTGAAGTCTTTGGAACTTCGTAAAATATTAAACATTGTAAAAACAATCAAATATATAAAAATATCATGATCAATTCAGTGTATTATTGTTAGATTTTGAATGAAGTATCGATGGACATGTTGACAGGTTGAGATTGGTCCACTCACATGGACAATCATCTCTATTTATTGAGTGTAAATGGAGGTATGACTATTATTTATGGGGCAGCTTATGTTGTTGTGAATAAAGACATATTCATAAGTTGAGGTCACCTTGATAATTGTGTCAAGATGTGATCATTTATATAATGATCGGAGTAAATAAACCCACTATTTATTTAATCTGCTGAAAGTTATATTGGAATTAATGAATTGAATTCAGGATTAGACATTAGATATGTCTAGATCAAAATCTAAAAGATATTAATTTTAAGAAAAACATGCACTTGATTTTCTCTTTGTTAAAGAGAAAAATATCGTAGTATTTGATTCATACCACATGTGCAATAGTGACAATCAGGGTAGTAGGAGAATAAATCTCTGCTTCTCTATGTGAGATATTTGAGATTATAAGTTAATCTTAGTTTTGCCCAAAGTGACTATTTAGTTGTCTATTTAAAATTCTAATCAGTGTCTGTTACTTTAGCATACATCCTATTGGCTATGGATGATTCGGTCTATGGAGCATAACTAGGAAAGCAACTGATTAGAATGAATAGATTCTAGCTAAAAAAAAAGATTAAGAGAGATTTACATCTTTTACATTTATTCACTGGTTGACCAATTACATTTTTTTGTTAAGTACTTAAATGTGATTGTGAAATTATATTGAATAGAAATACTGAACATGCTCTTGACTTAATTATCATTATGAGAGATTAGAAATGTTCATATTAATATAAATGATTTAATCTAAGGTAAAAGGAAGTTATTAGTGTCTCTGATTCATGTGATAGAGCGACTAAGTGTAATAAATTTCTTAGTATTAATTGCTCGAACAACAACTAAATTAACTATTATAACTTTCTTAGCATTAAATGCTCTGTATGCTTGCTATCGCACAAACTATTTTTCTAATATATGAATTTGATATTTTATTAGTCTGTGTGATTATATATTTTTTGTGACTATCTGATTTTTATGACTTAACTTTTATATGATCTTTGTAACTTGATCCCTGATATGGTCTTTGTGACTTAATTTGGAAGAGTATGAGATGTGGAAAGTGGAGGGTCGTGGGCAAATTCACGTTACCCACTTACCTCACTTCTCCCCTTTTCTATAAAAGAGAAGTTCGTCCAAACTTTGAAAGGGCCCTGAGAGGCTTGGCACGAAAAGAACATCTAGATATGAAAATCTGAGATTTGGTTCGCAAAACTTGAAAGGCTTTTAAATTACGTGATCATTCTTCTAACAACAAATAAGAAGATCATAGGTTCCCGTAATCAATTGCTAAGGAAAGGTTCTTCGAGAAGTATTTACAGTTTTGTTCTGCTTCTCATGCATGCTTGTGATCATCAATCATTTCTGTGTGAAACAAGGAGAAAATTTATAGACTCATGCTGAGACATAGACTTGAGTAGGAATTAGGAGTTATGAACTATGCAAAAATTTTGGTGTTAGCTTTTGTATTTATTTTATTAATTTTATATTTTCTGCAAACGAACAATTAAATGCATTGTTACGAGGAGACGCCTCCTAATTATTTGTAGAAAGATGAGTTGGAAAATTGAATGGATTATTATATTATAAAATATTTCTCCCTACTTCTATAAAAATTAATTTTTATTTTATTCTATAATCCTATCGTACCACGTAATTCTTCATAAAAATAACATAGTCATGAGACATAAGAACCTAATGATATATTTGGTTCAAATTATCATATATAATCTTGGTTATGTAATTATCAAGTAATTACATAACTAAGGTAATAGAAAATGAAACATAACCTGAAATTATTTGGTTCAATCTAAATAATCAAATAAAATCTTGTTTGTTTAGAAGTAATAGTATATAACATAATATAATATTTTACCATATTACCCTTTAGAATTTGTTTAGATAATTTTATTAAAATTTAAATTAAATTTATTTATTTTTTCTCTATTTAATATATTAAAAATCTAATTAAAATATTAAATAAAAAATATTTTAATTTAGTTGTTGGTCACCGACCGTCGACGGTGGTCGTCGGTCACCGGTTGCCGCCGGTCGTCGTCAGTCGCCGATGGTCACCGATCGTTGATCGTTGATCGCCGATCGTCGGTCGTCGCCGATTGCCGGTCGTCGGTCGTCGTCGGTCGCCGACCGTCGTCGGCCGGCCGCGGTCACCGGCGGTGGTCGCCGGACGCCGGGCGCGGTGGTCGCCGACAGCCGACGATGGTAGCCGGCCGCCAGCGGTGGTCGCCGGTCGCGGTGGTCGCCGGGCGCCGGCGGTGGTCGCCGATCGTCATTGTCAATTGTCGGTTGTGAATAACGCTTTCGAAAGTTAATAAATTGTAATGGTTATTTTCGTCTTAAATGTAAATATTGGAGGATAATTTTGAAAAAAAAATTATATAACCTCGGAATCAAGAAAAATCTTACTTTCCTAAGGTTTTCTGATTCCTGATTGCATAACCCTTTGTTGACGTGTCGGATATCGATCGTTACTTGGGAATCGTTAATTATCAAAACTAAACAAAGTTTTCATTGATAACCTTGGATGGATAACCCCCAACCAAACGCACCCTAAGAGTTATGAATCACGCTAAAATTTTAATGTTAGGTATTGTATTTATTTTATATTTTTACTGCATATTAATCATTATTAATAAAAAATGATGAATTAAATAATAGATAAATTTAGGATGATTAACTTAGTCTCATACAAATTTTCCACTAATTATTAGAGTAAATCAAGTAGCTCTTACAATGGCCGATCGAAATCTAACGTCTCAAAATTAATATCGACCATTTAAGAAAAAAATTTATATAAAATATATTATAATTAAAGATGGAATCAAAAATATCAAAAATACCACTAATTCCTCAACCACTCCACCATTTCCTTGGGCAGCCATTTCTAACCAGCTCAGTTAAAAAAAAAAGCGTTTGTCATCATCATATTAATTGTATCCTACTTTACAGATTTCTTCAAATTATTAACTAAATTTCAAGATTGTTATTGTCAAAAATAGAATAATTAATATTGAAATCATATTTTATATTAAATTTATTAATATGATTAAAAAATTCTAACATTTTTCGACTAAATTATAGTTATCAAATCTTGAAATAAAAAAATTATTAGAATTTAATTTGCCTTCAGGATTTAAATGTGTTAATTATCCTACGATAAAATTATAGAGTGAAATAAAATTAAGTTAATTTTCGATGAAAACGAAAGAAATATTCTTCTATATGTTGGTCTGTTTTATTTTCTGGTTTATCTCTATGAATAATTATTAGAATTTATTCCAAGAGTGTGACATTCATATTATAATTTTTAATATTTTATTAATTTAGTTAATATTGATATGAAGTACAATTCCATAATGGAGAGTATATTTTAATATTGTAAAATGCGAAGTATAAAGAATATCTTTAAAAGTAGTTTATTTAAGATATGATTATTTCTTATAGATATGACTAATCCCAGTAAGTGTCCCGATTACAATATCTATCCCATTCGGTAGCGGTATAATGTGCCAAATAACAGTCCGGATGACGATTATATAAGTCCCAATGGAAAGAGATATCACGATTTCCAATTAATTGATTTGTCGGGAAAAAAATACTTTGCCCTTTTTCTATGATTTCCGCAAGTTAGTTATCTGCATAATAATAAATATAAATAAGTATTCTAATATTTATAATTGAATAATCATAAACACAAAATAAACATTATAAATAAAAAAATCTTTGAGATTTATATTTAGGATATATAAGACACTTAATTATCAAAAGCTATAATGTCACTCAAGTCTCTCATTACTTCTTTCATTCAAATGCATTAAGATTTATGTTCACAAAGAATGTATATGTAAATAATAATAACTTACATAGTAATTCAAAAAAATCAATTTCGGTAGGAATTGAGGCCGGAGCAAACTCTAAGATGTTGTTGAAATAATAAAAATGGATAACATGACAAGGATGACTATGTTAATTTTCCTTGCGTCCATCTTCATGTCTGTCGTTAATATTAAGATGGATGCAAAACAATAAAAACAATATGGATTAATTTTGAAAGTGAATTGAATGCTATGCCCAGTTGGATTTACTATTTACATAGTAAGCAAGAAAGGTTACTTTATGTCATTTGGATAACTTAAGGTTATTTTATGGCATATGGATAATGATAGACCCAAACTAGGTGTTATGAATGTGGGTCTCAAAATTTAGATATATATAAAGTTGGAAACCCTTTTTGCTAGCAGAGATGGTAACGTAGTAAAGGGACCACAGGTCGTATTTTTCCTAGGGCTAGTTGAGGTTGTTTGATTCGAGCCCGAGTTTATGTGTCGTCAAATGTTTTCGGATTTCAAATAAGATTTGGATTTGGGTTTGGTTTCAATTAGAAATGAAAATGCAATGAAAAGAAAAAGAAACAGAAATTCCGAAGCAAACCAAATGTGAAATAAACTATACACCCTTTAGTGCCGAGTTCTCACTTGATACAAGGAACATCAATGAAAATTGAAATGCAGAAAAGAATTCGGAACGCAAGGTAGACCTAATGCTAAGCAAGCTGTACCCTATCAGTGCTGTAATTGCAATTGATACAAATGCAGAAACTGTAATTTCATTTGCAGAACTGAAACCTGGAATTCTGAACAAACCGAGTTCAAAACAAGCTGGATTCAAATGCAATGACACACCAGAAACTATGTTTAACTTGGCACTAATCAAATGCTGAATTGTTGCTTGATACAAAATGCAGGCTACAACTTGATACTCAGGAAAAAGAAACTGAGTTTCAGACACAATTGATGTGCAGAAACCGAACTGAGAACAGGAAACAACTGAATTCAGAAACTCACAAGCACTGAAATCAAGTTCACTAAACCAATATCCGGAAAAGATTAAGAAAACCGATGATCACTTGATACGAACTTCAGAAGTAACAAATAGAAACTTGCAGAGTTGGAAACTAAAACTTGCAGAATTGGTAATTGAAACACAACAAGCTGAGATTAAGTGCTCAAGCCTAATGTTCAAATTCTATTCAGACAAAAACTAAGCTTATTGATTCTAAATTCAGAAATGCTAAACTGGGAATTACAGAAATGGAAATTGAATTGCAGAAATGGTAAGTTGATACACAAGAAGGAAAATTGATACGCTACAAGCTAAGTAAAGTGCAGATTTGAAACTTAACTTCGAAGCGAGCTTAGAAATGCAACGTTCACTACACAAACAACCTAGCTACTTAACTTGAAGAATTAAAACCTAATTACGGCAGAAACAATTCAGAAAGGAAAGCTACAGCAGCTGATACGAAATCAAAAACAGAAATGCTTGCAGAAATCGAAAACTACAGCTAATAGATTGAAAATTCACTAAGTAAACTAAGTCTCGATCCCTTCATTAGCTTAAATTCTTCTTGTCGTCACACAAGAGCAAGCCTCGAACCCGTAAGCTCCACAAATCACTGAAAATCTGTCTCTGTGAATCAAATCCAACTCAGCCTCTGCTCAATTATGAAAACCCATTTGATTTCCTTGATTCAATCGTGTCCAAGTGCGATGGTGATTTGGGGATGATCAGAGCACTCTAGGGAACCCCTCCAGATAGCTCAAGTGGATGGAAATGGTGCACAACCGAAACCAAGGACAGCAAACGGCAGAGCTGACGAAACCTCACTCGACTCTGTTTCTTGGGCAAATTGGAGTTGGAAACTTCACGGAGACTTCATTCCGATGATCTAGAACCTGATCCAATGAAGAAATCGAGTGGTCGCACCCTTAGATGAAGAAATGAAGAAAATGCAAAAACGAAGAAGACAGCGGCGAAGACGCGACAAAGCTGCCCTATGGAGAAATTTGATTAAATACTTAGCAATGGACGACCCAGATTTTCCTAACTCAATCCAACGACTGGATCTCTTCAGATCTGATCCAAAATTTGATGATGTTGATCAAGGGTCAGGATCTGCCTCCCAGTAGCTCGGATCCTCTAGATTTGCAATGGATGGCTCAGATCAACCTGATCTTTGAATGGACGGTCTAGATCCCTCTGATCTTGATCCAACGGCTGAATGATCTTTGATTTGGATGAAACCTTCAGATCTTGATCCAAGTGCTTGATTAACTTCAACCCCAGCTCGGATTCACCAGATCAATGGCGGATGGTCCAGATCAGCCTGATCTTTGAATAGACGATCTAGATCCTCTTGGCTTGATCCAACGGCTGGATTTTCTCCGATTTACCCCTAAATTTTCAGATCTCATTATGAAGGTCAGATATACCTTTCCTCAGCTGGGATCCATCTGATTTGCCCTGGATGATCCAGATCTGCTTATCTTATGAATAGACGACTCAGAGTTCTCCAGAGCTTTATCGCCTTGATCTGAGCCTGATTCTGACCAATCTTGACCTCGGTCCATGATCCTTTCAAAGCCTACAAACATAGATTCACAATTAAGTTCGAAAATATTTCAAATGTATAAAGATTTGCAATAAAGCCCAAAATAAAACTAATCTATAGAACCGAAAGTAAATTTAAGATTAAGCATGTAAAATAAGAGTTAAATATGAATTTTAAAATCTGAAATAGTCAACAAAATAGTACTTATCAGATAACCTAACATTTTATGCTTTCGACGTACGTAGTAGTAAGTTATTTAAAATATGTAAAGAAAACCATTTTTGTATAAAAATAGGATAAAGAAAAAGATTTTTGTATAAAAATAGGATGATAATTTTAATTTCTTATAAGTTAACAAATTGATCATGAAAATTATTTAGCCCAACAAAAATAGCTTGTAAAAGAAATTTCACATTGTCGTTAAATTTATCTACAATTATGCAAACCATATCTGATGGGGCTGGATAGCCCGTGCCCGACGTGGGGATGAAGAAGAAGCCAGGACAAGATATAACCCCTCTTCTCGGGCCCGAGGCCCCCTTTTAGGGGGTACGCTCGGGAAGGACAGGCTAAGGATCCCCCACGGAAGCCCCCTCGGGAGGTAAGGCCCCGAGAATACTTCGGGAAATATTGCACCCAAAGACCCCCGAGCTCACCTCGGGAGGCGGAATCCTCGCAACAGCCGACCCCGGGAGCCCCGAGTGTCTCAGCTAGATAAAGAGGGATAACGACGCGGATTGTTTCAAAGGATACCCCTTTATCACCGAAAACAAAGGGCGCGGCCTAAATATCGGAGAGGTGGCACCGATAAAGGGGGCACAATTAATCTGCCGACACCGGTATGAAAGGTAACTCAACCCCTCCAGTAAGGGGGGTACGATCTCTCGTCTTTGCATACTACCTTTCTCTAGCACTACCAACAAGCAACCTACTAACTTGAGCGTCGGAGTGGACTCCGCCGGATCCCTACCGGCATGTCCCCCTAACGCTTGTGTTACTTTTCGCAGGACCCCCAAATTCCTCAGCGACGCAGTCAACTCCGCAGGGGCTGGGCCTCAATGATCGGCCATCGCCAATGACTCCTTCCGGAATAATTTTGGTGCCGTCTATGGGAAGCATCTATAAGCACCTGAAGGAGCACCGATGGCAGGATCAGAAGGACAACCCCTCACCCTCACACAAGAGGAGTTTGACCGCCTGGTGGCTAACACCATCAAGGAAGCTCTGGAGCAACACCAAATCGAATAGGCTGCCCCACAACCAGGGGGTCCGGCTAGGGAGGAGATCCCCCGAGCCTTCGCCTCGCAGTCCCGAAGATCCGTCACCCTTGTGGGACGACAGGACGGAGCAGCCCAAGGCCTTCAGAAGGAATCCCCTGGAGAGGGAGAGAAGGCTTATTCAGTGGCCTCCAGTGCTCAAAGGCATGAAAAGGGACCGGGGAAGAGGGATGGACCCAAGATCTTCCAGAAGACTCCCTCTACCCCTTTCTCATCCGAGATTGTCGAAGACCCCATGCCGAAGCAGTTCCTTGGGCCGGGGATCCCGGAGTATGATGGGAAGACGGATCCAGAGGATTACGTCTGTAAATTTGAGAATGCGGCACTTTTGCACCAGTATACCGACGGGGTGAAGTGCCGGGTGTTCTTGAACACTTTGTCTGGCGCAGCTCAGCGGTGGTTCCAGAGGTTGCCACAGGGTTCCATCAGCTCTTTTGCGGAGTTCAGGACAACACCATTTCGCGAGTAGCCAGCGCTATCAGAAGACCGCCCTCAACCTGTTCGCTCTCAAGCAAAAGCCCAAGGAACCGCTCAAGGAGTACATACAGAGGTTCAACCGGGTGGCACAGGATGTACCCAGCGCGACATCGGAGATACTCGTCAGCGCCTGCACCCAAGGGCTCACGGAAGGGGATTTCTTTCGGTCCTTGGTGAGGAAGCCCCCTGCCAGTTTTGATGACTTGCTGGGATGCTCGGTCAAGCATGTCAATGTGGAGGAAGTACAGTACGCCCGGCGAAAGGATCCGGCTGGAGCTCCTCCTCCGACAGCCCCTCGATCAGACAGGAAGGAGCCCTCGGCTCCGATGCGGGGAAAAGACCTGTCGCCCGGGACGGATCATTGGACTGGTAGGCGTCGGCTGGTGGAGACAGTAGACACCGAGCAGCCGGAGGCATTGCCCAAGTACTGCAATTATCATGGCAGTTCGACGCACTCCACCGAAGAGTGTCATGCTCTGAAAAAGAAGTTCACGGAGGAAGTGGATGCCAAACCTCGGAGAAAATGGAACAAGTCAGGGTATCACCGAAGGTCGCCACGACGAAACCCTTCCCCTCGGAGATGACCTGCAGGGGAAAATGAAGCCTACCGCGATCCCGATCACGGTCCAGTGGCAGGAGTCGTGGACCTGTGCCCCGAAGATCCCTCTCCTCGAAGAGAGATCCCCAAAAGGGCAAAGCCCCTCTGCGGGGCCCCCCTTGGGCCACGTAGGGGTCATCTCCGGAGGACCTACCGGGGGTGACCCTAACTGAGCCCGGAAGTCTTACACTCGGCGGTTGTAAAACTACTCCATCGGGACGAGCTGAAGCCAGGGGGCGGGCCCGACTATCTCGTTTGGGCCATCCGACCTCGATGAAGTGCAAGCTCCACATGAGGACGCCATAGTGATCGTAGCTCGCATCGCCAATTATGAGGTAAAACGCATCTTTGTAGACACGGGGAGTTCCGTGAATATTCTATGCAGAGCGGCTTGGGAACAGATGCAGATAGACGAGGATGAATTGGTCCCCGTCTCAACCCCCTTGTTTGGCTTCACGGGATATCGCGTACAGCCATTTGGGCAGATTACCTTGTCACTCTCGCTGGGCAGCAATCGGCTCGAGAGAACTCGGAGGACTCCTTTCTTAATTGTGGACGCGCCTTCTTCCTATAATGTCATCCTAGGTCGACCCACGCTCAGCACCTTCCAGGCGGTGGTCTCTGTATACCACCAGAAGATTAAGTTCACGGTGGGCGATCGAGTGGTGGAGGTTCGAGGGGATCAGCTAGTTTCTCGAAGGTGCTACAGTGGCGAGGTCAGGTCCGAGTCTAGGAAGAACCCACGGGGCCTGGAAGAATAGTTGTTGAAGAAAAAGAAAGAAACTTAGGAGGTCTCAGTTTGGCAGAGGTCCCCGGTTCTTCCTGTCGGGGTAAGATTCGCAATTTTCTTACGGCACCTGTCTATGTCTCTCTGTGCGCTTGCAGCGAAGTCAAGTAATAAAATCGAACGTTTCTTTCAAAATGACAAATGTGCTACTAAGGAATCTAAAACCCTAATGCCCCGCGGTCCAGCCGATGCCCAGGGTAATTAGGCTTGGTTCGGGACTTAGGCGCCCATCCAAGTAATCTAAAATCCTAATGCCCCGCAGTCCAGCCGATGCCCGGGGTACTTAGGCTTGGTTCGGGACCTACGCGCCCGTCCAAGTAATCTAAAACCCTAATGCCCCGTGGTCCAGCCGATGCCCGGGGTAATTAGGCTTGGTTCGAGACCTATGCGCCCGTCCATGTAATCTAAAACCCTAATGTCCTGCGATACAGCTGATGCCCGGGGTAATTAGGCTTGGTTCGGGACTTACGCGCCGTCCAAGTAATCTAAAACCCTAATGCCCCGCGCTCCAGCCGATGCCCGGGATAATTAGGCTTGGTTGTGACTTACGCGCCCGTCCAAGTAATCTAAAACCCTAATGCCCCGTGGTCCAGCCGATGCCCGGGTTACTTAGGCTTGGTTCGGGACCTACACGCCCATCCAAGTAATCTAAAACCCTAATGCCCCGCGGTCCAGCTGATGCCCGGAGTAATTAGGCTTGGTTCGGGACTTACACGCCTGTCCAGGTAATCTAAAACCCTAATGCCCTGCGGTCCAGCCGATGCCCGGTGTAATTAGGCTTGGTTCGGGACCTACGCGCCCGTCCAAGTAATCTAAAACCCTAATGCCCCGCGGTCCAGTCGATGCCCGGGGATTAGGCTTGGTTCGGGACCTACACGGTCGTCCAAGTAATCTAAATCCCTAATACCCCGCGGTCCAGCCGATGCCCGGGGTAATTAGGCTTAGTTTAGGACCTACGCGCCCGTCCAAGTAATCAAAAACCCTAATGCCCCGCAGTCCAGTCGATGCCCGGGGTAATTAGGCTTAGTTCGGGACCTACGCGCCCGTCCAGTAATCTAAAGCCCTAATGCCCCGCGGTCCAGCCGATGCCCGGGGTACTTAGGCTTGGTTCGGGACTTACGCAGTCGTCCAGGTAATCTAAAACCCTAATGACCCGCAGTCCAGCCGAAGCCCGGGGTAATTAGGCTTGGTTCGGGACCTACATGCCCGTCCAAGTAATCTGAAACCCTAATGCCTGCGGTCCAGCCGATGCCCGGGGTAATTAGGCTTGGTTCGGGACTTACGCGCTCGTCCAAGAAATCTAAAACCCTAATACCCCGCGGTCCAATCGATGCCCAGGGTAATTAGGCTTGGTTCGGGACTTACGCGCCCGTTCAAGTAATCTAAAACCCTAACGCCCCATGGTCCAGCCAATGTCCGGTGTATTTAGACTTGGTTCGGGACCTATGCGCCCGTCCAAGTAATCTAAAACCCTAATTCCCCGCGGTCCATCCATTGCCTGGGGTAATTAGGCTTGGTTTGGGACCTACGCGCCCATCTAAGTAATCTAAAACCCTAATGCCATGCGGTCCAGCCGATGCCCGGGGTAATTAGGCTTGGTTCGGGACCTACGCGCCCGTCCAAGTCATCTAAAACCCTAATGCCCCACGGTCTAGCCGATGCTGGGGTAATTAGGCTTGGTTCGGGACCTACGCGCCCGTCCAAGTAATCTAAAACCCTAATGCCCCGCGGTCCAGCCGATGCCCGGGGTAATTAGGCTTGGTTCGGGATCTACGTGCCCGTCCAAATAATCTAAAATCCCTAATGCCCGCGGTCCAGCCGATGCCCGGGGTAATTAGGCTTGGTTCGGGACTTACGCGCCCGTCCATGTAATTTTAAACCCTAATGCCCCGCAGTCCAGTCGATGCCCGGGGTACTTAGGCTTGGTTCGGGACCTACACGCTCGTCCAAGTAATCTAAAACCCTAATGCCCCGCGTTCCAACCAATGCCCGGGGTACTTAGGCTTGGTTCGTGACCTACGCGCCCGCCCAAGTAATCTAAAACCCTAATGCCCCGCGGACCAGCCGATAACCGGGATACTTAGGCTTGGTTCGGGACCTAACCCCCATCCAAGAACTTTAAAATCCTAATACCCTGTGTCCTAGCTGACGCCCGGGGTACTCAGACTTGGTCTAGGACATACGCGCCAGACCAAGTAGCCCAAACCTTAATGCCCCACGGTGCAGCCTCTGACTGGGATACTTAGGCTTGATCGAGGATATATGTGCCCTGCTGAGTAACTAAAACCCAGCTGGGGAACTTAACTGATTTCAATGCGAAGACAACGAGTACACCCTTTTCGGGGGACCGACAACATTGAAATAGCAATACAAGGCAGTTATATACATAGGAAAAGTAGCCAAAAATAAATCATTTATATACATAAAGAGATACATGGAGATTTACATCTCGGTGAGTTACTAAGACACATCGAATAGTCCAAGACGAAGATGGATGCCTGAGGTAACACATGAGCAGCGCGGGGTGCTCCCGTCGAATAGTCCAGGACGATGATGGATGCCTAAGGTAACACATGAGCAGCTCAGATACTCCCTCTGGGTGGTCCAGAATGAAGATTGATGCCTGAGGTAGCACCTAAATAGCTCGGCTCCATCTGGATACCCCCGATCTTAACCGTAAAAGGCAGAAAAAGGAGGAGGGGGTATGAGCCGCTGCAATTTCTCCCCGTAGCACTCGAGAGCGCAACTCCGGGTTGCTACACCTGAGAGCCAAGTACCGGTCAAGAAAAAATACAAAGGGTGGATAGCAAAACAGATGGAAATATTCTCAAGAAACTCGCGGCGGCGGCTCCGTCTCCCTTGGTGACGACGTACCTCACCTACACCTTCGTCGGCCCGAAGCTTGGAGGAAACGAGCAGCCGATGGTGCGTGGGGTATACCGTCCCCGGCCAACCAGGGGCTTGGGGATCAGCTGGATGGGTCATCTCCCCCATACCCCCTGGCAAGCCACATAAGATCTTTTCCGAATTCCCTGGATAATCCGAGAGTTTCACCTCCCCGAGAATCTTCAGCGAGACCCTGGACATTATCTCCACGATGCTCCCCAGCCAAGGGGGTGACACAAAGGTCTCTACCCCTGTCTGGTCCCTCAGCTGGAAGCACCACGGTGTCTTGAAGGAGGGGCATGGAAGATGCCCGTAAGGAAGAAGGAAGCAAGCAAAGGCCAGACGGATGAAGGAGACTGGTTCCCCCACTCCTCCTATTTATAACGATGAAATCCTCCCCAAGCAGTTAGGCGTAGTAAAGGCAGTAACGCCAAGCGTCTTTACGACTGACACGTCCTTACTGCGCCTAGGAACTCACGACTCTTAATGGATCCAATCAATGAGATGATGGGTCCAATCAATGAGATGGCGAATAATACGGAGGAGACGGTTCGAAAACCACCCCTGCACCTTAGCGGGCAAAGATTAGGAACTAGACTCCGCAGACCTAAATGCAGGGTGCAGGGATATGACTTCTAGGATCTGCCTCGAAGGCAATCGTTGGCGGAGCACACACGCAAAAGACAAAAAGCGCATCATGCAAGAACACACACACACAGGGAATAGGGAAAATGATAAGCAGTATTAATACAGCCTGACTTGTACATATCAGGCCGTTCGGGGCCTCAGACAGAGACCTCTACATAGGTCGAAGGGTATTTACATTCTCGAGCCACCACCAGGAGGTAAGAGCTTTTCCTTCTTCAGCCCGCCAAGGGCCCCCTGAAAGTCTTGCTGTAAACGTTCCATTACTTGGTCAGCTACAATGGCGCGAAACTCCTCCGAACCCAAGAACTTCACCCTGAAGCCCCTCTCGGCTTCCCGAGAGACAGAAGCCTTAGCAGCCTCAACGGACTGTCTTAGCCACCTTAGTTCAGCAGACATATCATCTTGCTCAACTAGGGCCTCCCTGAGTCTCTCAGACGCTGCACGCTCATCCACCCGAGCTTGGATTAGGTCATCCTCCAGGAAAAATGCACAGTCAGTAGCCATCAGGAGTCGTGACTCCATTTGGCTCCGTAGCTCCTTCTCTCTCGCTTGGAGCTGATCTCTCTCCTACGTCACCCGAAGAAGAACCTGGGTAACCGACACAGCCTTCTCGGACGCTAGGCATTCCCAGTGTCAGGAGCTCTCTAGGGCCTGCTCCGTGTCGCGCAAAATCTTCCTCAGCTGCTCTACTTCCTCATGGAGAGCTCTGTTGTCGCCGGCCTACATCACCCCGGACCAATGCTCAAGAATCGCGGCCGCCTCCGCCTTTAGGGCTCACTGGAGTAAGGCCTCCGCTTGGGGCCCAGAACACAGTCCCCGGCCAATCACCAGGCAATCCTCAGCTGCCTGACATCATACCGAAGGATTAGTAGCCGGGCAAGAAAATAGTCAATGTCATAATAATTCGCACCTGCAGAAGGGTCTTCCGGAGGCTGGCTAACGGCCCCGCAGAGGCTCACACTACTACCTCGGCAGGAGTGCTGGGCGTGTCACCCTGCTCTTCGAGTGGCGGGCGAAAGGGAAGTCGCTAGACGGTAGGAGCTTTTGGTGGCGCGCCCGGGGAGTCGGAGTCCTCCCCTTCGGAACTAGGAATCCCCTCAGGCAAAGACCCCTCGACTGGAGTCTCCTTCAATTGCACCGTGGAGGAAGACTACAAGGAAGCCTCTAACGCTGCATCCAATCGCTCTCTTAGTCAATCTAGTTTCAGACGGAATTGAGCACGCAACGCCTCCTTGGGCCCGGGGGGGGGGGGGGGGGGGGGGGAGTCACCCCCAGAAGGAGGACCCATCACTGGTGCAACTGGCAGAGCCAGGGGCGCTTGCTCTCTGGCTATCAGGGATGTAACAGTAACATGAACCCCCTCAGGGGGAGTGACTCCACGAAGAGGGACAGCAGACTCCTTAAGGGACTCGGCGGAAGCAGACGGAGCGTTGGAAACAATCGGAGGAGGGTTCAGGGCCTCCTTGTTGGCCTCCTCCCACTTGATGAGCTGATTCATCGCCTTGGCATACATGATATCCTCTGCAGAAGCCAAATAGAGAAAACATCAGTCAGCACCAATGTGCATGGGAACAAGGGAGGGCATACCTAAGGTGGGGTTTATCTGCGTTACTTTAGGGCTGAGACCCGCTCGATACATCAGCTCTTCGCTCTGCACCAGGCCTGACCCACTGAACTCCATGCCCGAAAGTACCCCTCTAGCATGATGATACACAGGGTTGCGCAGAAAACTCTCTAAGGGGGGAGGGGAAGGAAAATCTGCTATCCAGCATAGAGGGCTGAAGGGCAATGACGATAGACGTATGAAGAAGAATTTCTTCTTCCACCGCTTGTGCAAAGAAGGAAACCCTCCCAGAAACCTATGGCCCGGGAAGGCCACGAAGCTAAAAACTCCTTTCAACCCTATTGGAATGAAGAAGGAATGGAAAAGGTGCGTAGTCAAAGGGAGGCCAAAAAGCTTGAAGATGATATATGCCCCTCCCATCTGGGCGAAGGTATTGGGAGCCATCTGGTGCAACGGAATGCTAAAGTAGGAGACTATGTTCGTAAAGAAGGGGGGGGGATAGGAAAACGAAGTCCTAGATCCATCTGCCCTAAGAAGAAGGTCAGCATGCCGGCTGGGGGCTCCACAGGTTTCTGGTCTACGTTAGGGAGGACCATCGTCATCTCGGCCGGGACCCCATAAGCCTCGATGGCTGCTTGTAGGGCCTCGGACCTCACTCTTGAAAAGGCGGACTCGTACCATTCCGCTCGATAGCCCTCCATGATCCCTAGACAGAAGAGGAGAAGAAGACGAATTACTCACATGCAGAAGAAGCTCTACAGGGGAGAAGGACGAAGTACACCCAGTCGCCGAGCCAGAAATGGACGCCAGTGCCTGCTTTTTCCCCCTCTTATATCTTGGCAGGCATCCGCCTAAACACTATGGGGGGAGGACGTGTGGGAAGCTAGGAATCTCCTCGTCCAGACAGCTGATCGTTGAGAGCTAGCTGTGCCAAACCACGACCGGAGGGTAGCCATTATAATACGTGGCAATAAAACATTCGCGTAAACATCCTGCTACCCTCCAGAAAGAGGATTATGCGCTTTTAATCCCGAGGAGAGAGGCATTAGTAGGAACCTTTGGGAAGCGGTGATGCCTTTTTGGAAAAAGAAGAAGGCATGAAACGGAGATTCCTAGGAACCCTGAATGAAGGAGATACGATTCGAAGAGGCTTCCCCGGAGGCAAGTACGGGCGTGAAGGCATCAACTCGGGCAAATACAACTTCTTCATCCTGGCACTAGTCCGATTAGTCAGCCACACTTCCTTTGATCAGACTTGAAGGGAGGGACTTGTGATGGGGCTGGATAGCCCATGCTTGGCGCGAGGATGAAGAAGAATCCAGGACAAGATATAACCCCTCTTCTCGGGCCCCGAGGCCCCCTTTTGGGGGGTATGCTCGGGAAGGACAGGCCAAGGATCCCCCACGGAAGCCCCCTCGGGAGGTAAAGCCCCGAGAGTACTTCGAGAGATATTCCACCCAAAGACCCCTGAACTCACCTCGGGAGGCGGAATCCTCGCAACAGCCGACCCCGGGAGCCCCAAGTGTCTCAGCTAGATAAAGAGGGATAACGACACGGTCTGTTTCAAAGGATACCCCTTTATCACCGAAAACAAAGGGTGCAACCTAAATATCGGAGAGGTGGCACCGATAAAGGGGGCACGATTAGTCTACCGACACTGGTATAAAGGGTAGCCAAACTCCTCCAGTAAGGGGGGTATGATCTCTCGTCTTTGCATACTACCTTTCTCTAGCACTACCAATCAAGTAACCTACTATCTTGAGCATCGGAGTGGACTCCACCGGATCCCTACCGGCGTGTCCCCCTAACGCTTGTGTTATTTTCGCAGGACCCCCAAATTCCTCAGCGACGCAGTCATCCCCGCAGGGGCTGGGCCTCAGTGATCGACCATCGCCGATGACTCATTCCGGAACAATATCCATGGATCCATTTCTTACAACCAAATAGAGTAAAATGATTGATCCAATCCCCGTGATCAATTACTCATTAAAACAAAAAAAAATAACCTCTAGTCAAAAGAAAAAAAAATTGTCATGACTAAATACATTCCTATCAACCTATTATATTTTGTTTGTGAAAGATTATATTTTGTTTGTGAAATGTGAATGTATTGTGATTGTTTATATGTTTGTAATGTTTGTTTGTGAAAGATTATATATGTGTAAAATGTATATTGGACCGGATTAAATCAACATAATCTGGCAATTTTTTTTTATTTTCCGACGGAATACCGATGGAAACACTATTTTTGTCGGCACTGTATCAACCGCATTTGCGATATTTTCCTACGAAAATAGTGTTTTCGTTGGAAAATCACCGACGGAATTTGCTATTTTCGTCGGAGATCTCTGACGGAATATTCCGTCGGTAAATAAAATTTACTGACGGACTGATATTTTCGTCGAAAATATTATCCCGATAATTAATATTCCGATATTTTTTTTACCGTCATAGTTCCGTCGGAAAGGCTCAATACCGATGGAATTCCGTCGGCAATTGTATGATTTTTTACCAATATATTGGTGTGATCAACCTCTAGCTATGGATGACCATGTTTAAATAAGATTTTAGTATTTCATCAATATGATTAATCAATATGTTTTAGGGAGATTATGTTTTATCAATATATTTGATAGTTATAATAAAAGATAGAAATTATTGGTTCAATCAACCTCTTTTCAAGGTTAATTAATTTCCAATAGAGAGTTGATAAGATGTCCAGGTAGGTCAGAAAGACTAAACATTTGGCATTACTTAGTTGTTTGGTAGTTCGCAAGAGATCGGATGATAGGCAGTTGATTGGAAGTTATAACATTTCATAATTGACCTAATGATAAGCATGAGTAAAGAAAGTCTAGGATGGTGAAAGTTGACTAAATGCTTTGCAGATGTGGAAATCTTATGGGAGTGAACTCAATTAGTGTTGGGAGCACCACGTTGAATATATATTTTGATGGATGGTATGTTTAAAGTTAGATTATCTTTGGATATGACAAGTGTATCAAGTGTGTAGGTGGAGTTGTAGCTAAGTTGATGTAGGATAAAAATCTTTGTAGGTAATCTATTACCAAGCAGTTAGTGGGAAGTCTTTATCAGTCAAGTAACCAAACACTAGGCAATGGTAATGATAGTGGTATACATGGTCGGTACCAAGTATTTGAAAGCCCTAGTAGGTCAAGTAAAACGACACTAGGTAGTGGAAGTCTTAGTGTGTTAGTAGGGAGTTGAACATTTTTCAAATGGAAAATCCTGGAGGTACCAGACAAGATAAGTTGTGTTTTGAGCAATTGATCTTGTTCAAAACATAGAATTGTATTATTATGTAACGCCCGCCTCCCCCCCCCCCCCATCTTATGGTGTGGCGAGAAAGGCGTCGTTACACTTAACATACATGGACTTATAGAACATCTTAATGCAGCGGAATAATTTTTTTTTTTAATAAACATACTTTTAACCATGCAACTGATACATGAAACATCTATACATGCCTAAATTTGTCATTCATAAACTTACATGCATAGCATCATAACCTAACCGTTCCATAACTTATTCATCATCATTATAAGTAGCAAGTAACTTATCCGTAAACATAGCATCATGAGTCTTAATCATTCACTAGGCATAACCATTATGAACATAACATAAAACCTAAGGAGGCATTTCCAAAACCCAAGACATGCGATATGTGTAAATAAGAGGAATCCTTTGCCAAGTCACCGCCACACACACACATGTTTTTGCCTCTCCTGCTGCTTTCCTTAGTAACCTCTTGCTTGATCTGCGGTACGAGGAAGATAAGACTATAAGCACACTGGCTTAGTAAGACCATTTCCTACTCACTAAAACCATACATCACTTAAACATAAACATATCAAGTATCTGACATAACATAACTCTGAACATAAACATAAGCATAGTCATGGCATAAGTCATAAGCATATGACCAACTACATAGCATGATTCCTAACATAACCATAGATCTACAACATACTTAGCATGGCATAAATCTTAACATACATGAAAATGAAACATACTTATACATGGTATAATTCTTAGCATACATGAACATGAAACATACTTATCATAGCATAAGATATAAGCATAAGTATAAGCATAAAACATACTTACCCTGGCGCGATGCATAACATAGATGTATGCATGAGTCAAATGCATTTACTACATAAGGATGCTTAGTTTTAAAATCATACTTTTAAATGCTTAGCATAAACATAACATCATTGGGGTCCCCGGCTTGTACCACATACATACATCATAAGCGCGCATCCCTAAGTAAATACAAGGTAGCTAGCCTCGACCTACTAGGGTAAGGACAACATAGTCGGTAGTCCCAGAACCGGGGCGTTCTTAAGGTGCCCATCCCTGTTGCACAGCTTCGGTAGTGCCAGAACCGTGGACAGCTTCGGTAGTCCAGAACCGGGGCGTTCTTAAGGTGCTCATCCCTTGGACCCTTACTTCAGTTCGGTACAAGCCCCATTCATAAAACAAAATAACTATGCATGCTTCATCATTTATACTTGTCATCCATACTTATCATTCATATTTATTTCATATCATCGTTATGCCTTCATCATTCATACTTATCATTCATACTTAAGGCATAACCATCATCTTCATTCATACTTATCATTCTTTATTCATAAAATAGGATACACATGCATAATCATGTTTCTAGTCATAAACATTGCCTTGGTTCATAAAGCTTGCATGATCTTGATACATAAATAAACATGCACTTCAGACATGATACATTTCATCTAGCATACATAATTCTAGTATTCATCATAAAGCATGGATGATAAGCCACATATAAATAGGGCGTATACTACTAGGGTTCATGACATTCATTCTAAAACATGCATATACCTTCATAAACCATAAATCTATTATAATCATTTATCAACATACATGCATCATTCTAATTATCATCACATATTCCTACCTCAATTACATATATTCATGGTATATGATCTAAATATTCATGGGTGAAGCATAACATAAAATCGAACATACATAATCATGTGATATAACACCTAAACAATGATTTTTGTACATAAAGGTCGTTACCTCATGCTTAACTACCTACTATCATCATGGTAACTTATAAACATACATTCTTGAGATCTTAACCCAAACCAAACCCTAGGTTTGGGTCTTGGCCGAAACCCTAAGGGGCCATGGGTCCATGGAACATTTTTTTTTTCGCTTAGGTCATAATTAACATCCCATACCTCACATATCATGCCATGGAAAAATCATTTGAACCCTTGATTGGACTTAACCTTAAGTCCTAGGCCTAAACATGGGTTGGCCGAAACCCTAGGAGGGTGACAAGCCCATAGGAAAAATTCATATAATTACCATTATTACTCATAATATACCATAGGAAACATATTAATCATGCTTGGAAAGATTGGAGTTTACCCTAGCCCTTTTTACCTTGATGTGGCCGAAACCCTAGGGAGTTGTAGGATGCTATAAAAACTCCCAAAATCATACTTTTATGCTAACTTATCATGAATAAACATTAGGAATCATAATAGGAGTTTTCAAAATGATTTTTGGCCTTAAAACATGCTTGGCCGAAACCTTCACAAGCCCTATTCATGGATTTTTCCCAACATATCATGCCAATAAGAACTTAGATCATGATAAATATCTTGAAAGCTATCATACCACAGGTGAGGGGGTCTTACCTTGAGTTATCTTTGATTTTTAGACCTTAAAAGAGAAGGGAATTGGAAATCTCTTTGACACTTGAACCCTCCTTGCCCTTGTAGCCTTGGAAGAGAACCTAGATCTTCAAAAGGGAGTCTCCTTGTGGAGTTTTTCCAAGGGAAATGGGGCTTGGGGGTTTCGGCTAGGAGGGGAGGAAGAAGAAAAAGAGAAGAAAATGAATTGATGGAATGAGAGAAGAGAAAGGTAACTTCCCCTCTTATGCTTTTAATCCACATTAAGGGGGGGGGGGGGTAAGTGAAGAGTCATGGTGTCTCTTCCCTTGATGGCTCCTCCTTCTTCCCAAGCCTTAACAAAAATCTACTTCATTCCCTCATAGCACTCCCTTGCTAGGTAAATTGGTTAGAGCATGCATGGTTGTACTAGAGGTCCAAGGTTCAATCCTTGGTGCATGCACTAATTTTCTATTATTTTGAATATTCCTTAAAAATTCCCCCATAATTATGTTAATATTTCCCATTAAAATTCATTTATTTTTATATTAAATTCTACCTAAAATCCACCAATAATCATGATACTAGAAAGCCCATATAAGGCCCATTAGTACTTAGTTTCTCAATTTAAATGAGAAAACCATGGGTTTCTAGGCTAAGGTTCATACTAATATTTCTAAATCCTTCAGAAAATTATCTAGACATGCTTAATATTTTAAAGAAAATATTAAGAAAATTTTTCGGGTCGTTACATATTATTTGGTGTGCACAACTTCATATCACAAGAAGCTACATGTTGCTCTAGGTGATTAGAATGTGTCCGAGTGACTAAATGGAGATATGTTCTGACCATGTTGGTAACTTCAAGGAGACCATAGTGAGATCTAAGCGACCTCAGTGTCTAAGCAATGCAGCTTCCAAGTGACCCTAAAGTGTGATCTAATGATAAAGTCATCCAGAGGAGATGGTCAAGTATAGATTATTGACCATGCTCTAGGCACCTAGAAGGAGTGTTGAATGTTATATTTGAGAAATGTCTTAGGGCAATCGTCTTATGGTATGTAGTATTTATTAAATATAAAGTTTTACTATTTGAGTGCACATTCTCTATGTATGTGATTGGATCTTAAACTCATTTACAAAACGTCTGTAATACGTTCACAGTATGAGAGAACATGTGATTGGATCATAACTAGTGAGTATCTCTACATGTGTAATTATGAAGATATTGAAATCTTTTCTATTCAACAAATTAATGTGTTTGAATATCATCAATTCTGTGAGACTAGCTTGAGTTGTATTCCTTGGTGTAATCAAGCAGTCATTCTCACTAGATAGAGATATTGGGATATCAAGAGTTAAACGTGGATGTTATTTATTATAACTAATTCATTATAGTGACCTGCCATGAGATTTATATTGTTCTATATGTTGGTGCATTTTGCACCAATAATCAAACTTAGATTTTGATATATGACAAACGGTTAAAGTTAGGTGTTATGTTTGTCTAAGCTTTTTATCAAATGTGCAGGATTGAAAGACTTAAGACCTAATATTAGGTTGAAGCCCAAGTAGGTTGATACATGATAGGAAGTCCAATTGGATCCGTGGGGCCTCACAATTGACTGAAGCCCAGATAGATTGATACTTGGTAGGAAGTCCAGCTAGGTCCATGGGATTAACCCCAACCTCTCACGTGAATCGATCCTACACCCATAGGAGGTAAACGATCCAAGGTACATCAACTTACGTTACAATGAAATTGAAAACATAGAGAAGTCATTCCCAACCGACCTTCAACCATAGGATTCTTGGACTTGTCCTCTTTCTCCCTCTCTTTCTAGTTCAATAACTTTAGGATTATAACCCCATCAATCCTCTAATAGCCTATCTAGCTTAACTTCACCACCTTTCTAGCGCTTAACTATAGGTCCTGTGAATTTGAAAACTCTTTATTACTAACAACGCAACTGTACACTTGTGATAGCGCAATAAATTTTTGGTGACGTTGCCGGGGACCATGCGCTTAACATTAATTAAGGCGTCAAATAGTTAATTTAGGTAGTTATCTTTCTTTTTGTTTTTATAAAAGTTACAAATCTACATTTTCTTTTATTCATCTCTATATTTATTTCCTCTTATCCCTATTTTTCATTATTCATTTTTGGAGATTTAGATATCTCCACAATAGTATGATATTGTCCACTTTGGTTCTAAACTCTCATAGTTTTGCTCTTGGACTCTCCCCAAAAGGTCTCATACCAATAGAGATATTTTCCCATATAAGCCTATGATTTATCCCATGTGTTTTCAATGTGAGACTCTGTTTGCAACCTTGCAATCCAACAATCCCCCCCCCCCCTCAATCAAAGGACACAAGCCCCCCCCCCCCAAGCAGAAAGTTTTTCCGTTTGATGTCCGATCCTCTACCCATCTGGATTTTCTATCACTTGGTCCACTCAACCTACTAGGACTTCACCGCCTGTCACAACGAGAACCTCTCTGCCTAGTGTCTGGTCCTCTTGATCAAGACACGGGAGCCACACATCCTTTGTTCAAGGCTTAACCTACATAGTTAGATCTAGATCATGACTCTAGCTAATACTTCTTTCGGCTGTTAGTCTGGTGAAGAGTGACCTGGCTCTGATACCAATTGTTACGGCCAAAGAGATTTATATATCTCCATAATGGTAGGATGTTGTCCACTTTGGGCCTAAATCCCTCATAGTTTTGCTCTTGGGCTATCCCCAAAAGGCCTCATACCAATGGAGATTTCTTTCCCTTATAAGCCTATGATCTTTCCCATGTATTTTTAATTTGGGATTATTTTTACAACCTTGCAACCCAACAGTTCTTTGCATGCGAAAATCTTCAACCTGACAATTCAAGCAGGAATTTTCTTCTTCAGGTTTTGTAACTTGTGTTAAAGTTCTTTCTTGAACCTAGTTAGTTGAGAGGTTCAAGTTAATTTGCTCCATAAGGTGGTTAACATCCTTAAGGAGGGAGTTAATATGATCCTCAAATTTAGTCAACATTCTAAATAGGAATTTAATAATTTTTTGTAATTGAATTCTAAAAATAAAGTTACCTCTGGGGGTCCTTCATGGTCTAACTCAAATTCGGATTCAAATTGAGGTTTGGATTCGAGCTCAGATTCTTCATTTGTTGCCATAAGCGGCATGCCGCTTGACTGCTTTGGTTCTTCTTCATCCGACTTGTCCGATGAGGTTTATCCTAAGTCGCTTTGAGTGCTTTCCTTCTTGTTGTTGATTTGGGTTTTTCCTCCTTCAAGTTAGGGCACTCATACTTATAGTGGCCCTTTTTGTTGCATCCATAACAAGTTATCTCTGATAATGATGAAGTTGGGGTGCTTTGTACTTTCTTGGGATTTCTCATGAACTTCTTTTTAGTAAATATCCTTCGTACCATGTTTACTATTTATTTTTTATTGATTGAATTTGAGTCTGACTCACTCTCAAACTTAGATCTGGGTTCTTTCTTGGTTTCCTTATTCTTGCTTTTACCTACATACAAAGTTATACCTTTCTCTGATTGGCTCAGTTGTGATTTCTCTAGGCAATATTTTGATATTGAATAATTGATTTAATAAGAGATATCTTTTGGTTGCTTTTGAGTCATCGATTCCTTCATGTAACTTGACTAGTCGATACCTCAGTTCTTTAGCGTTGTTGAATGGACCAACTCGGTTAAGCTCCTCCTTAGTTAGACCATATTGGATAGTGTTCATTTCTTTATAGTCTATCTAAGCCTTCTTCTTCATCTCAAAACTCCAATTTTTGGGATCCAGAGATTCTCCATCTTCGGTATGTGGTATGTACCATTTTTTAATACTGAACCATAGGTCAATATCGAACTTAAGAAAGCATTCCATCCTCTTCTTCTATTAGCTAAAGTCTTCACCAATGAAGAGAGGAGGGTGAACTATATTGTACCCGTCTAGATGAGAACTTGTCATTCATGAACAATAGAATAAACAACAATACGATTTCCAACTAACATAATGAAAATAAAACTTATTCAAAGAATAAGAAAGATTTTAAAAGGCTCAAAAACTATTAAGTTATTTCAGAGTAAACCCACTCTGATATCAATTATTGGATCAAAATAAGATGAGAACGGAGGGGGGGAGTGAATCTCATTCATTAAAAAACGTTCTTTTCGAATCGTTGATCTCCAGTTAAAAAGGCAGCGGAAATGAAAATAAGCTCACAAATCAAGAGATAAGTTTTTTACTTGTTTTGAAGCCTTCATCAACTTACTCCAAGACCCACAATCCTTGATCACTTCGTTAGGCAATCAACTAAGATCCCTTTCTTGGAAACCTTTTTGAAGAAAGCAATAAGTACAAGAAATGAAGGAGGAGAGTATTAATCTACTATCTCCTTTGTATATGAATAAGTGCAAGTATAAATGAAATATAAAGTATACCAACAACAACAAAATAGATTTTCAGCATATGTTGTTGGTGAACTTTCCGACATAGTAGCAGCTAGACTTGCACGATCAGAGATAGTATGAATAGGGAAGTTTAAGAGCAAGAATTGATGCTGAGCTCAGATCCCAAGGTCCCCTTTTATAGGTTGCATTCGGTCGACTAATAAATCATTTGGTCAACTGATCTAATCAGTCGACTGATCTCTTAATAGGTTGACTGAACCCTGCTCCTGCGTTGTTTACGCTGCTGCTAGACTTACCAAGATTGGTTCGGTGGACTAATCATTGGGATCAGTCGACTGAACCCTTTTCCTTCATTATCTTATGTTATTACCAAATCTAGATCAATAGATTGATTTATTTTATCAGTCAAGTGAATCCAGTAGTTTTTCTAAATTTTGGTGATCTTCACTCAGTGCATTTCCATGTCATTTTATTTGCTCAACCGAACCACTAGAAAATATGCTTTTGCTTATCTTCAATGCTGAGTTAGGATGGATAGTAATATATAAAAATAACCCTACAGAACAAAGTTAGCACAGTTATAGTTTGAATGAGTATGATAGTAGGGCTCGTCTTGATCTCAACATAGAAATCTCCATCGGGTTCTTTAGTTCGATCAGAGCCAGGTCGTGCCTTCTTAGGGTCGGTTGTGCCTTTGAGGCGTGGTTGTGTCCTTCCTTGTAGTTGTAGCCATGCTTTCTTCATGTAGGCTATCCATTGGGGCACGATGGTGCCCCACTTCTTCATAGCTTCCTCCGCGCCTCTTCAAAGCCAACCAGTCGAAGAGTCTTCAACATGGTCATGCCTTGCCACAGAGACCCGCCATGCCTTCTTAGGCACAAACCTAAGGGGACATCATCTAGCGCCATTTCGGCTACGAGGTGATAGATCGGAGCCAAATCCCGCACCGTCTTCTCCTCCTCCAGAGCATGGATTGGACCTTCAAGATGATGGATATCCATTATCAGCTAGGTTCCCTTTCAATCTTGTAGATTGAGTGGTTCCTTGCCTTCTTTTGCATCATCTTGATGTATTCATTGTTGTTCATGGAGTAGGATGTCATACTCTAGGTTGTAGGGAGTAATCGTAGCATTTTAGATCCATGTAAACACTATGGATTGCTAATTTCCTATGCTATGACTTGCTTATGCTTGGTTAGTGTTTGATTAAATGTTTGTGTGAATGTCAAATGCTATTGTGTGTCATTTAATTGAACCATTGTGAGGATTGTTCTCCACGTAAAGGAAATTTTTGAGATTATACACTTGGGGGGCCTTCATGTTACAGTTGATACCCACATTCAACCGGATATCTTGTGAGTTACTTTGAAATGGAGAGTGATCCTTTACAAGAGATTTGCTAATCATATGTAATGGATCTTTCTCAGTCCCATTCTAGGAAGAGTGTTGTGTAAAGTAGCACGTACACCTGAGGAGGGGGGAGCCTTAATGAGATAGTTAGTAACCCTTAACCTGGACTCTCCACAATATCTCTTCATCATTGTAACAATGGACACCAATGAGGAAGGCACTCCGGTGCATTTGCTACGGTATTTAGTTGGGGATAGGAGGTTAACAAACCATAGGGCATCAATATATGTTACAATAAAACTAAAAGCCTAGAGTAATCATCCCTTTTGCTAGATTCTTGGATTCCTACCTCACACCTTTTGTAGTTTTACCTTCTAGGATTAGAAAACCTCTACCATGCATTTTGTCTAGCTAGCTTCCCTTCATCTCTTCAACTAGTGATCACTAGTCCCTGTGGATTGATATTATTATTATTGATGACTTTGTCATGTACTTGTGGCATAATTATAAGTTTTTGATGTCAATGCCAGGGACCATGCACTTAAACATTAACAGAGAGTTAGAATTGTTAGTCGAGGTAGTTATATTTATTTTTACTATTAGAAAGAAAATTTAAAAATTTACATTTTTTTATTTCTTATCTCTATTTCTTTAATTCCTTTATTGTGAGAGCTTAATTTGATTAATCTTATTCTTTATATGCATAGACACTTTGCAGAAGAATTATTACCATTTGATCCAAAAATCGACAGAACTTTCAGAAGAAGAAGAAATCTATAAAGACAGTTAGAAACAGAACAAGTACAGGAAGAAATGACTAAGAAAGCTCTCAAAGACTATGCAACTCCGTACTCCCAAGGCCTCGGGTCTAGCATCATGAGACATACTGTCGAGGCCACTCATTATGAGATCAAACCAACAATGTATCAATGGTACAACAGAACCAATTTGGGGAGTTCCTATAGAAGACTTAAATCAACACTTGGAGACATTCTATGAGATTATGGGACCACGAAGATTTATAACTCTCCCAAGAAGCTATCAGATTGCTACTATTTGAATTTTCTCATAGAGATAGAGCAAAAGCCTAACTACATTTATTAGCTCCAAATAGCATTACATCTTGGGCGCATTGTGAGCAGGTATTCCTAGAGTAATTTTTTCCTTCAAGCAAGAAAGCTCACATGCAAAATCTAATCGCTAGTTCAAGCAGAATGAAAATGAGTCTTTGTAAGAAGCTTGGGATAGATTTAAGGGAATGCTTAGACTCTACCCACACCATGGATTGGAAAAGTGGCCAGTGCTACATATATTCAATAATGGTGCAAACTATCAAACCAAGATGACTCCAGACTATTGGTGTCAGAAGTACCAGATCGAACCTGGTTTTGATAATGACAAAGAGTTCAATGTTAAGTTTATGTTGTGATTTAATGTGTTTCATTGAGTGTGCAGGAAAGTCCTAGTTAAGCTAGGCATGAAGTCTTGACCTGTAGGGTTGAGCACAAAGTCCTAGTCGAGGACTGAGCACGAAGACTTGGACGAGGACTGAGCACGAAGACTTGGTCAAGGGTTGGGCATCGAAGACCTGACCGAGGGTTGGGCACGAAGACCTGGTTCATGGAATTGGCCACGAAGTCTTGGTGGTGGACTGGGCACCGAAGTCCTGATCCGGAAGATCAGGCAGGAGACTTAACCGAGTGAGGATTGCGAACAAAAGTAGAGGCGGGTCGAGAATGGACGTCTCGAGAACCGACAGTCTCGGAGGTCGAGCAAAAGTCCAACCGGAGGGGCCGGTTGGCAAAAATGTAACTTCCCTAGAGTGGAGTAGGTGGGGACACCTTCCCCGAAAGAGGGAACAGTAGGCGTCGGTTCGACCTAGGATTTCATTTGAAATTCAAAGTCAGAACCAAGACAGCTCCAGCTGTTATTTATTCACATATTTTCATATTATATTGTTCTTTGACTAACCCTGATTGCATGACTGAAAGGAACCAGTTGCTGCTATCAAAGGCGCCTGAAAGGGTTCAAGTGCTCGAGAACCCAAGCGCCTGAGAGGTATCAGGCACCCCCGAAGGAATTTTTCAGCGGATGGAGAAGATGAGTTGGCAGGTACGCCACGTCAACTTCTCATGCACTCGTGAGCCATCAGGCGCCTTAGCACTCCCAGGCGCCCAAGACCAGGGATAAGGTTTAGCTAAGTTTGTGGATAGGTGTTGAATAGCTTGGCGGGTTTCCTAAGCGAACACCGGGTCATCTATGGGAAACCTCTCCATGTCTACAGATTAAAAAAAATTAATCCGAATGGAGACCTATCTCCCAAATGACCATCTAGTCGTCGTACCAATTGATTCGAGTTACAACTTAGCCAAACTCTAAGTTCGAGCCTTGTAACTTGCCTAACCAATTGGTCGTGCAAAAGAAGACGAGCGGATCGCCGATTTTTGTATTTATTATTGGGGTCCAAAATAATTAATTATCAACAATAATTATCAAATAATTAAGAACATGATAATTAATTAATTACCACATGCAATGATAGAATCAAAGAGCCATGGAAGAGGTTATACCTTCCCGTTACCTCGCGATCTTCTATCGTATGACCCTCCCCTCTTGGACATCGTGTGGGTGACGATCTTCCAAGAACTGGAATCACCAAGGCCTTCCAATCAACCGCTTCTTCACGTGCCAACCAAACCCTAGAGATAGGGTTTCCGTCGGCCCTTCTTCTTCCCTATTCCATGCGCCGCTAGCCACAAGGAGCTTCCCAAGCCTGCCAACCACAAGGAAGCACTGGAGAGGAAGGAAAAGAAGAAGAAGAAGAAGAGAAACAAGTCTCTTCTTCACCAAAACCCAGCCGCCTATCCCCTTTTCTCCTCCCTTGCTTGCGACGCCACCTTCACCAAGAGAAGGTGCTTCTTCTCCACAACCCGGGTGCTTCCTCTTCTTCTTCTTGCTGCCGAGCACCACAAAAGGAAGTGGAAGACTCCTCCTTGTCCTTGTGACTTTCAGCCAAGAGGTGGAGAAGAGGATGGAAAGAAAAGAGGAAGAGACTCCTCTCTTCTTTGGGCGCCGGCCGGTTGACCTAGGAGTGAGAAGGGAGAAAGAGAGGATGAGAGAAGAGGCTTGGGGTTGGATGAATTGGAATACTTGGTTTCATGACTTCATGGGGTATTTATAGGGCTACAATAGGGACCATGAGGAGGAGTTGGGTCTTGGCCTGCTAATGGATCCAAACCCGATCCATTAATGAAGAACCATTTCACTAAAGGTTCTCCATTGAACTACCTCACCAACCGCCATATTTACATATGGGCTCCACCTATTATAAGTACAATTTCTCCCCGTGTTTAAGATATCGAATGCCCGTTGATTAATTTAAATTACTGATAATTTTAATTAATCAACCTCTAACACCTTGACTAGTACCATTCATCCTTATGATCATGTTGGACCAAGTCCACCTGCAGGATTTAACATGATGAACCTTATGAGCTCATCAAGGGGGCATCATCATCCCGACTCACCAGGACATGGATTCCATCTATAATCAACGACACACCATGTAAATAATATTATTTTCTAACTTACCGGGCCTATCGATTTAACAAAATAAATCTTGCCCATTGGTAAATCAAAGAAATAAATATTAAGTACATGTGCTCATTATTATATCAGGATTCAGAGCATGTACTCCATAATAAACCGAGGTCTGATCCAATTATAACATCAATATAAATTGGATCACCTCTATGTTGGTCCTACTCAATGCTCACAAAGTGCACTAGTGTAATTCTATGGTCAAAATAAACCACACCAAAATACACTACAACCATCCCGATGGTTTGTCCAACTCTGTCTCGATTATGAGTCTCTACTTATACTCTGCAAGAGACTGATTACATGATCTTCTATGTGTCACCACACACCATGTTATCTACAATGCAAAGTATTAGACAGTATGCACATACTAATATAAATATGCAACAGTGATGTTGTCATTCTCTTTCAAAATGTAGATATTCATACAGAAAAGGCAAGACTTTTAGTATACATCCTAACAATCTCCCACTTATACTCAAAGACTCTGCTGTCCTCTCAGTGCCATACATCTGACTCCCATATCCTTCACATGACTATCAAAATCTCTCGCCAAGAGGGCCTTAGTGAACGGATCCGCCAGGCTGTCCTCCGATGTCATCTTGGCGACAACCACTTCTCCTCGCTTTATGATTTCTCGTATCAGGTGGTACTTGTGTTCTATGTGTTTACTCACCTTATGTGTAACATCCGTCTTTTTTTTTCCACACCTTACGGTGAGGCGAGAGACGGCGTTACACTAACATACATATAGGCACATGAACATCGTAATGCAGCGGAATAATTTAAAACTTTTATACTTACATACACCTAACACTTGAATCTCGTAGACATGTCTTAATATACTATCATTCCTAAACATAGCGACATGGTAACTTAGCATGTTAACATTATACATAACATCATGATATAAAAATCACATAAAGTAGCCATAAGCAACATAGGTAGTAAGTTATTCTTCAGACATAACTATCATAAGTATAGCATGAAACTTAAAAAGACAGTGCAAAACATAAGCCATGAGACAAAGTATAAATATGAGAATCTTTTTCCCTTTTTTTTTCCTTGCCATGTCACTACCACACACACACTCTTGCCCCTCCTACTGCTTCCCTTAATATCCTCTTGCTTGATCTGCGGTATAAGACAATAAAACTATAAGCACATAGGCTTAGTAAGACCCTTCCCTACTCACTAAAACCATACGTCACATAAAATATAAGCATAGGAACATTTAATATGACATGATTCTTAACATAAAACGTAAGCGTATGAAACATTTAACATGACATGATTCTTAGCATAAAACATAAACATAATAAACATTCGACATGTCATGGTTCTTAATCATAAAACATAAACATAATGAACATTTAACATGACATGGTTCTTAATCATAAAACATGAACATAATAAACATGGTTCTTAATCATAAAACATAAACATAATGAACATTTAACATGGCATGGTTCTTAATCATAAAACATAAACATAATAAACATGGTTCTTAATCATAAAACATGAACATAATAAACATTTAACATGGCATGGTTCTTAATCATAAAACATAAACATAATAAACATTTATTAACATGGATGCATAACATGAATGGATGCGTGAGTCAAATGCATATAACATATGGATGCTTATTTGAAAATCATACTTATAAATACTTAAATATAATCATCACATCATGGGGGCCCTGGCTTGTACCACATACATACATCATATGCGTGCATCCCTAAGTAAATACGAGGTAACTAATCTCGACCTACTAGGGTAAGGATAGCTACGGTAGTCCCAGAACCGTGGGCAGCTTCATCGGTAGTCTAGAACCGTGGACAGCTTCATCAGTAGTCTAGAACCGTGGACCTTACTTAGGTCCGGTACAAGCCCATTCATAAAGTAAAATAGTTTCACATGCTTCTTTCATTCATAGAACATACATGGCATAATTAAAGACATAAACAGGATCCTATTACATGGGGCATGGTATAAAGCATACTTAACATTTCATCATTCATACTTAATGCATGGCATCATCATCATGCCTCGAAGGCATGAACCTTATCTTCATTCATCATTTTCATTCATAAGACATGACATACATACATAATTATATCCTGAGGTATAAACATCATCTTAGTTCATAAAGCTCGCATGATCACGGTACCTCAGGTAAGCATGCATTACATACATGGTACATATCACATATCATACATGATCATGGTATCTATCATAAAACATGCATGGGTAAGATTCATATGAACATGATACATACCATCCAGGTTCATAACATTCAACATAAACATGAATAAGTTTACATAACTATCTTATACATATGTCCAAAGTGTTTATCCTAACACATGCATACTTCTACCTACCTCACGACACATGTGTTCATAACATATGGTGGGAGACATTCATAAATAAATCCTACTAGAAGATGATACATAACATAACATACAGGGTCATAATACATGACATATAAACTTAGGGTTTGGACATTACCAAAGACCATACAACATCCTTGAACCTATTCACATACAATACATACACTACCATAGAAAGTCATTAAAACCCTTGATTGGAGTTAACTCCTAGCCCTACATCTTGGTCTTGGCCGAAACCCTATAAGGTCACAAGCACATGGGAGGATTCATAAAACTCCCAATTAACATCTAATACCATATAAATAATACCATAGGAGCCATTAGAACCCATGATTAGAGTTAACCCTAGCTCTTAGCCCTATATTATGTCTTGGCCGAACTTGCAAGGGGCACAAGGGCATGTAAAATTTACACAATTCACCATTAACATCCCTTGTATTAAGGAACCATAAGGAACATGCTTGGAGAGTTAGATCTAGTCCTAACCATGAACCCATGGTGGTGGCCGAAAGTTACCAAGGGCCTTTGGTGCTTCAAAAATTCCACCACTTACCATACCCTCTTTATTTATCTTAAGGAAACATTAGGAAACATGAATGAGGTTTTAACATCATCCCAACTCCAAAACCTACCTTGGCCGAAAGTTGTAGGGGGCAAGTTCATGGTTTTCCCAACATGGAACCCAACAAAACTTCGTATCATGATAAACATCAAGGAAAAACCATTATATCATAGGTGAGGGAGTCTTACCTTGGTTTATCGTGATTATAACCTTGAATAGAGAAGCAAAAAGAGAACCTCCTTGACCTTAGACCACCCCTAGTCCTTGTAGTCTTGTAGGAAGCCCTTGGATCTTGAAGAATAAGTCTTCTTGTGAAGCTTCTCCAAGGGGAAACCCCTTTGTAGGTTTTCGGCTAGAAGAAGGAAGAAGAGGGAGAGAAGGAGCTTTGGTGGAAGAAGAAAATAATAACTTAAGTGATAAGTTGTCTCTTCCCTTCCCCTCTCTTTTATACTAAGTGAAGGGGGCAAATGAAGGGGCATGGTGCCTCTTCTCATGGTGACCCTTCACTTCCTTAAACCTTAACTAAAATCCTCTCCATTCCCTAATAGCACTCCCTTGCTAGGTGAATTGGTTAGTATATGCATGGTGATACACTAGGTCCAATGTTTAATCCTTGGTGCATGCACTTCTTTTTATTACTTTTATAATTATTTTTGCCAAGGCCCATATAAGAGCCCACTAAGACTCATGTTAATATTTCTAATTAAAATCTATTTCCATTCTTGATAAAATTTTTACCTAAGGTCCCTTAATAGCCATGGTATTAGAAGGGCCCATGTAAGGCCCATTATTACTTAGCTTCTTAATCTATATGGGAAAATCATGGATAATCATGCTAAGGTTCATGCTAGTATCCCCATGCTCCTTGAGACTCTATCTAGGCATGATCAATATTTCTAAAGAAAATATTGAGAAAATTTTCCGGGTCGTTACATTATGGGCTCGTGGTTTCTTCGAGTTTGCAACTGCACCACTGTTATCACAATAAATTATGATAGATATGGGCAAACTAGGAATCACATCCAAGTCCATTATGAAGTTCCTGAGCCATACAGCTTCCTTGGCTACCTTTGAGGCTGCCACATACTCAGCTTCCATGGTGGAGTCCGCCACACATTTCTTCTTGACACTGCTCCATACTATGGCTCCACCTCCTATAGTAAACACAAACCCCGAGATAGACTTACTTTTGTCCCTATCCGATTGGAAGTCTAAATCCGTATAACTCATAGGGAGATCTTGCACCACACACCATGTTATCTACAATGTGAAGTAATGGACAATTGCATACATATAACAAATATAAAAATGTAAACACATAACCACTGTGATTCTTATTCCAAAATAGATGTTCATATAAAAGCTAGGCTTATAGTATACATCCTAACATATCCTGCATACTCACAATGCATATCAAATACAACAATAATCCTAACTTAAATCATTGCCCAAACATCAAAATCCAAGATATCTAGATTACTCCAACAGTTTCCTTCTAAAATATCTCTCCCTTCATCGTTGCTTATCTCAAAGGTTATTTCGTCATTCAGTAGATATTTGACTATTAGTGCTAGTTCAGTAGTTTCTTCTATCTCGGACTCTTCTGAAGACAAAGCGGTGTCCATTGAGGAGTCGGATTATGTTTTCTTCGATTCTTCGTAGAGTTCTAGAAGCTTGGTCCAAAGAGCTTTTGTTGATGTGTAAGGGTTGATTCTTTCAAGTTCCTTAGCTGGTAGTATGCTCAAGAGGTGGAACTTAGCCTTCCCATTTGTCATAAACTCGTCGCACTATTTTTCAATTCAACAATGTTCTTCGAGTTCTTTTCCGTTCTCGTCCTTGGGTGCTTTCAAAACCAAATTTAATTGTTAAAAGAATACTAAAATCGATTTTGAAAAATATCTCCATGCGTTGTTTCCAGAAAGCAAATTCTCCCACGAACTTCGATGGGTAAATGTTCGAGTCGATCGTAGTCTTGTTGCTTTATCTAGCGGTTAGTCTTTCAAAAACAAACTTAGCTCTGATATTACTTATAGGACCGTTGGGAGACCAGCAACAGGGGGATGAATTGCCCTGTAAGTTAAAACTAAATTTTTGTTGATTTGTGTAAAAATAGAATTTGATTTTCAACAATTAATTAAAAACATTAACCAGGTGGTCGGAGATCGTCGGTGCTAGGCGATCCACTGCACACACGCCTCCCAATCGACTAGGACAATTGGCGAATCGATTGGGAGGCGTCACGCACGAGTGCGCGGTGTAAGATATGTAGCAGAGCAATTCTCTCTTTATATATAATATCTTTTTTATCTAAAATTATAAAAAAAATTATTTGGCCAACAATCCTATCATCTGGTCTAGCAATAATCATTGCCGCGCAATTAAATCGTACTCATTACCAAAAAAGATTCTTTTATGATTTTTAGATAATTTAATAAACAATAATTAATAAAAATTAAAATATAATGCTTCCTTTAATCATTTTTAATACAGTACCTTTTCATTTTTTTTAAATAATTAAAAAGAAGTAAGATGCTTGCTCACATTCTTAATAGATTAAATTATTATTTTTTATAATTTAAACGGAAAATATTAATAAATTAAATTTAATGTTTTATTTAGATGTTGTTATCTTAAAAGAGAAAATTAATAACAGATGTAATTTATTTTAAATAATTATATTTTAAGAAATTATTTGGATATGTCTATTCCAATTAGGGCACGGTCCGGACATTTTCAGTTTGCGTCCTCGATAAACGTACGGTGAAGGGTTCCCTCTCCGACGCTAGCAGTCGAGGAAAGCGAAGGCGAGTATCCCTTCCTGTCAGTCAAGTACTTATGGACTGATTGGATTAGTAAGACATCTGATTATTTGTATTGAAGGTGTCAGATTCGAGAGTCATCAGTCATATATGGATAAAAACTTAATCTGTTAGCTTAAATCCTGTCAGACCCAGGCACCTTACCGATCAATAAAATCATGGTTTATCTTGACACTTGTGGAATCAGGATCAGGAGACTGTTAAAATGACGATTTTACATTTTTATTTTTTTAGGCATCCTTTCACATCCTTTCTGTCAGTCAAAATCCATTATGAACAAAGTTGACTGGTGTTGAATCAGTTAAAAACTAGTCGGACCTATTTTTTTTTTTGTAAATGTCTTAAATTTTGACTCGGTGAATTATTTTAAGAATCTAATCTGCTGGTTTAAATCCTCTCAGACCCAGACATTTTATCCCATTAATAAAATCATGATTTTTCTTGATACTTGTGAAATCGGGATCAGGAGACTGCTAAAATGATGGTTTCACATTTTTATTTTTTTAGGCATCCTTTCTGTCAGTCAAAATTCGTTAAGAACAAAGTTGACTGGTGTTGAATCAGTTAAAAACTGGTCGGACCTATTTTTTTTTTTAATGTCCTAAATTTTGCCTCGGTGAATTATTTTAAGAAAAATAAAATTACAAGCCTGCACAATTTTAATCTGATTCAAGATTATAATCACAAAACTTTATTGGCTATTAACGGGCTATAAAAGGGAATTTCAATAACATGTCATGCTTATTGGCTCCTTTTTTTTTTGTTAAGTCCCCGCATTAATTTTCTATTCTTTTTTTTATTCGTGCTTTTAATTTCCAAAACCTACCTATCTGATCCGATCGGGTAGATAATCCGATCTGATAGGTAGTCTAGTTGGCTAGGTGACCCCCAGTCGAATAAAGACGTTCAGGCACACAAGGTGTTGGTCCAATCGGATAAAGGCACTCAAGGCTACAGTATTGTGATTCGGCCGGGGTCAGCCGGTTGGATGAGCCCGGCCGGTAATGCTCGGTCGGGACTACTCAGTCAGACGATCGAAAAGTCACGCACCTGGACTCCCTTTAACTCGAGGTACCTACTTGCGGTCATGTGTTCGGACTTCGGCCGGACATTCTCGGTCGGCCATGCCCGGTCGGACAACTTGGTAGTCCCATATTTGAAATTACCCATCCCGTTCTAATTAGCGACTCGCGGCCTAGTAACCGACTGTTTGATCGGACGCACCCAATAGGCCGGTCGGCTATGGCCAGATAGATTGGCAGAGCTGCATAATAAGATAAGCCGGAGTGATCGCACGATTGAAATTATTTAATTATGATTAGACTCCATCAGATACAGAAAGATACCCCAGATCCTCTCATTATGAAGAGGAGACATCTGCCATAATCATGTATGCCCTGAACATCAAGCATTAATGTCTAATGGTAAAATGACAGTAAGGATGAATGAATGACCTTTTGGCGGCCAGGCCAGACCCTCGAGAAAAATAAAGTTGTCACAAGATTGTCTATGAGATGATTGACTTTTATGAGACAAGACAGCCAAGACAAGACAGGGGTTATCCCCTGTTGAGGCAATCTGTAATCTGGAGTGACCATGTGTTTTGATGTTTGGGCAAAGGTTTAAGTTAGGGTTTGTTGTTGGACTAATATGTGTATGTGATGTGCAGGTTTGCAGGTACACATGGACTTGGATGATGTCTTTAGGTGAAGGATGGCATGGAGCTAAGCTGGAGGCTTGTGTGCATCCGAGGGACCGTGGATAGCAGGGACGATGAGCCGAGAGACGCGGACTTCAAGGCGTACGTGAAAGATGACATAGAGGCAAGCTGGAGGTTTGCGTGCGTATCCGAGGGATGAGGGCCGAAGATGAAAAGGGCGTGAAGGCAACAGTCGAGGCTGTCGGTGAAGAGTCGACCAGGTTGTGAGGGTCCTAGTGTGAGTCGTTGTACTCGGGAACTAAGCTGGGAGGGTTCGAGTGCGGAGTGAAATGTATTCGGGGAGTGTAACCCTAGGCTTAGTAAGGGACCAGTCGACTGCCTTCGGAGCAGTCGACTGTAGCGGCTGGTGAGCTGGCAGAATTCGAACATTGGGGCTGTCAACGGTCGAATCTGAGTGGGGGCAGTCGACTGCCCTTGGAGCAGTCGATTGCCAGTGAGGGTTTCTAGCTTGAGTTCTATTTAAAGAGAACTCGGTTTGGGCTGGGATTTTTGGCGAAATCTGCTTGGGTAGAGTAGATTAGTAGCCTTTGGTGCTCGGATATTGTCGAGGTGCTGTGGCGAGGTTTCTCCACCCACAAGGACCGACAAAGGCTAGCCGGAGGTTATCCGGGGAGTGATTCACCGAAGGATTCTTAGATTAGTCACCCTTCGGGGTGGATACCAAGTAAATCTCTCTTGTTAGCATTGTTTACATTGTTAGTTTTTGTTTTATTGTATATTCCGCTTGCGCAACCAACCGTGTAGGAAGAAAGAGTTCGAAAATCGCTATTCACCCCCCTCTAGCAACCGAATCAATCTAACAAGTGGTATCAGAGCGAGGACTGCTCTTGATTGGAATAACCGCCAAGGGAGCAAAGAAAGCTAGAGGAGAAAACAATGGAAGACATATTGGGGGACGACATCTACACTCCACCGCCCTACGACCATGAAGATTTCACATATTGGAAGGCAAGAATAGAGACATGGTTCGGAATGGAGTGGGACCTTAGGATTGCGCTTGACGAGCCCTTCGAGATTCCAAAGGATAAGCACGGGAAGAAGCTTAGGCTTAGACATTGGAATCAAGAGCAACAAAATCAAGCAAAGACAAACGAAAAGGTAATTAGTATATTGATCAATATTTGCCTACTAATGTCTTAAGTGGTGTATGGACATATGAGAATGCACATGATCTATGGAAAAAGATAGAAGAAATCCATAAAAACTCTACACAAGGTCAATTAGTGGAAGAACCCGAGGAAGTGAACTCAATAGCTCAAGAAGAGGAAGAAGAGAGTGAGAGATCATCAACTTTCTCAAGGGAAAAAGAAGAAAAAGGAAAAGAAATGGTATTGTTACCATCCGAGAAGGAAGAAGTGTCCATATCCTCAAGTAAGGAAGAAAGTGAAAAATCATCAACTTCCTCAAGAGAAGAAGAGGATGTATCAAATTCAAGGGTTGAGGGGGAGAGACCCACTTCCATACCGGAGCAAGAAGAAACCTCAACCTCCACCAAAGCCAAGAAAAAGGAACATATCATATGCTTTGGGTGCAACGAAAAGGGACACTACAAGGATAAGTGTTCAAATGGTAAGAAAAAGGAAGTACACTCTAAACCCATCTCAATTCAATTAAATGCTAACATGAGTTGTAAGAATGGAGAAGTCCAAGACAAAAGAAAGAAGATTAGATGCTTCACATGTGGAGAGTTAGGGCACTACCACACTAAGTGTCCTAGAAAAAGAGAGCTAAAGAAAATGGAGCATCTAAGAAGATGGGAGAAGGAGGAAAGAAAGAAGAGACGCTCACAACAAGGAGGAACTACAAGGGTAAGGAAGGTAATCCCTCACTCTAAATTAAAATGTAATTCAATTTCAAGTTCCTCTATACATGATAAAAATAGAGTTAATTATTCATCGATGCATGCTAGAATTAGTGAAAATTGTTTGCTTGTGCATAACCATGGTTTTAAATATTATGATAGGAATAGGGTTAACAAGGTAAATCAAAACCCTAGGAAAAGCATGCATCATGATCAATCCAAGACCTTAGGACCTAAGGATCAAGACATTAACCCCAAAAAGGGGAGACACATGCCTAGGAAAATGGGTAGGTCTAGGAATGTCCAAAGTGGACATATGGACTCAAAGGTTAAAAACATAGAAAGGAAAAATCAAGCCTTGAGGGCAAGACTTGATAAATTAGAAAAGACTTTAGAAAGATTCAAGGTTGGATCTAAGAGTCTAGATATGATGTTGGGTAGTTTAAAACCAACTATGATAGATCGGGGTTGGGTTACCGGTCTAAGGTCTCCAATGCCAAGGAAAAGAAGTATACTGGGGAAGCATACAATTATGGCAAGAAGGAGAAATCCAAGGATGGCAAGGGAATGCCATCGAAAGGTAAAAAGAATAACTTAACCAAGGACAAGATGTCTAAGGTTAAGAAGGTTAGATTTGTATGCCAAAAATCACCGAGGGCTCACCGGTGTGGTCTAGTGTGGATTGAGTCACTTAGGGAGGTGGCTAAGACTAAGAGCTCAAGGGGGAGCTCTAGGAGCCTTTGGGGTCCATGGTAAATGGATCTCAAGAGATGAGTTCTCTAGGAAGTCTAGGTGGACTAGGAAATGTGTCAAAAGGGTTGGAAGACTTGGGTAAGTCTTAATCCTAGGGAATTGACATATTAAAATGAGTTTTCGGGAGAAAAAGATGGAAAAAGGGTTATATTTTATAAAATTAAGATTTAATGGGTAAAAAACCATATAATTCAGTGCTAGAAATGTATCATGGCCAGGTATTAGAAGATATATCAAGGAAAGGCCACAATTAGGACTTTTGGGAGAAGTTTAAGTGATACAATTTAGGAAAAGTTGAGTTTTGTGCCAATCTTGGGATTTGGAGTACATTTGTTTGGAAACATATTTTTCCCAAGTAAAAATAGGTTCCATAAATCTCTCCACGAAATTTTAGATTTTTTGGAGATTTGTGGAATTATTTTGGCATTTCTAAAATTGGGCTGAAAACCTGAAATTCAGGTATCAGTCGATTGCCCTAGGGGCAGTCGACTGATCCGAGTGAATTCAGCCCTAGGACCATTCTGTTCGATTTGCCAGTCGACTGACCATGGGGCAGTCGACTGATCTATAGGCTGAAATGGAAAAGGCATAGTGGCTAGTAAGAAATTGCAAAGTTGGATGATAGGATATGTATTTGGATTAAAATCCTTGATTATACTCCTTGAACAAAGGTTTGTCTCATGGGTTAATGGTAATTATATGAAATGAGGTCATATGGATAATTCAAGGAAGATTGATAAGTGGATATTTATCATATTAAGGACACATAAGAAAAAGGAGAATTGAGGACAATTCCTTGTGTAAATTGATATTGGTTAGAGTTGGCAAACACAAGGAATCATGAGTAGATTTCAAAGTTGATACAAATTGTCCATGCTTTATGTAATTAGGAAATGTATCAAAAGTCAAGCACATTTGATAATCTTCATGAAATTATATTTTTCTAGGATAAGGTATATCCTAGCAAATGTGCTTGTAAACTCTTAGATTGTTTAAGGCTTTGTTGAGTTCTTTTTGGCACTAGGGGTGAGGTTGCTTGGGGCAATCCTTAATTGTGTCCAAGGGGGAAAGAACTTGAAAGTTGAGTTGGGTAGAACTTGACATGGTGTCATGGTGTTAAGTTGGGTAGAACTTCACCTAGGTAAATTGAAAGTTGGGAGAAGGCATAGGTAAAGGGGGGAGGTTGCCTCTTGGTATGTCTTAACTTTCATAGAAAATTTTTGAATTTTGTGTCAAACTTGTGAATGGTGATAGATACATGGTTAGATGTATTTTTTCCAAGTAGGCATGGGTACCACAAACTTCTCCATAAAATTTGGGAATTTTTGGAGATTTGTGGAATTTCTGGCGCAATTCTGAAATTGGCCAGAAAGATTGATTTTCAGAGTATCAGTCGACTGCCCTGGGGGCAGTTGACTGGTCAGGGCTGGTGTGGGTATTCAGCAGCTGACTTGTGTCCGAATGATGGAAAACAAGTGTATGGGGGGCTAGTACACTATGTTTAGGATCATTGGGGATTAAAAGATCCAATAATTGGGATATTGTTGGAGTCTTTTTGATGTTAGGCAAAGGAGGAGAAGTGTTGGGTTTAATTTGGAAAACCAAACATACCTTTGCGGGAAACCCTAGGTTTAGGGGGAGCTGAGATTAAGGGGGAGCATGGTTGCTCCAGCCTTGGCATAAGGGGGACATTGGAGAGGTTCTTAAAAAATCTTTGTAAGTCCAATGTAGGGGGAGCTTGGGAAGAGCTTTAAAAAGCCCGTTTTAGTGAAAATGTCCTAACTTGGAGGGTTAGGTGTGGGGAGCCTTGGGATAGGAGCCCGTTTTGGTGAAAAAGTCCTAACTTGGAGGGTTAGGTGGTGTGGGATGGCTACGGATAGGATCCATGTATGCTTTGCATATACATTGGCGGTGTAAGTCCAAGGTGGAGTTTTGGCAATGTAAGTCCAAATGCTTATTTAGCATTGTTATTGCTATTGACTACTATTGGGTTTCCCTAACTTAAACGTATTGCCAAACATCAAAAAGGGGGAGATTGTTGAGGCAATCTGTGGTCCGGAGTGACTATGTGTTTTGATGTTTGGGCAAAGGGTTTAAGTTAGGGTTTGTTGTTGAACTAACATGTGTATGTGAGTGTGCAGGTTTGCAGGTACACATGGACTTGGTTGATGTTTTCAAGTGAATGATGGCATGGAGGCAAGCTGGAGGCTTGTGTGCATCCGAGGGACCGTGGATAGCAGGGACGATGAGCCGAAGGACGCGGACTTCGAGGCGTACTTGAAGGATGGCATGGAGGCAAGCTGGAGTTTTGCGTGTGCATCCGAGAGACGAAGGCCGAAGATGAAGAGGGCGTGAAGGCAACAATCGAGGCTGCTGGTGAAGAGTCGACCAGGTTGTGAGGGTCCTAGTGTAAGTCGTTGTACTCGGGAACTAAGATGGGAGGGTTCGAGTGCGGAGTGAAATGTATTCGGGGAGTGTAACCCTAGGCTTAGTAAGGGACCAGTCGACTGCCCTGGGAGCAGTCGACTGGTAGCGGCTGGTGAGCTGGCAGAATTCGAACGTTGGGGCTGTCAACGATCGAATCTGAGTGGGGGCAGTCGACTGCCCTGAGAGCAGTCAACTGCCAGCGAGGGTTTCCAGCTTGAGTTCTATTTAAAGAGAACTCGATTTAGGCTGGGATTTTTGGCGAAATTTGCTTGGGTAGAGTAGATTAGTAGCCTTTGGTGCTCGGACATTGTCGAGGTGCTGTGGCGAGGTTTCTCCACCCACATGGAGCGACAAAGGCTAGCCGGTGGTTATCCGGGGAGTGATCCACTGAAGGATTCTTGGATTAGTCACCCTTCGGGGTGGATACCAAGTAAATCTCTCTTGTTAGCATTGTTTACATTGTTAGTTTTTGTTTTATTGTATATTCCGCTTGCGCAACTAACTATGTAGGAAGAAAGAGTTCAAAAATCGTTATTCACCCCCTCTAGCAACCGAATCGATCTAACATCCCCCTCCCCTATATAAGGTTCACCAAGTGCTTCAAAGAGGGGATTGACTTCTCATTGCCTGGCACCTCCTTTGTTATTCCACTCTAAACTCCGTTGGTTCTTCTTGGCAGCTATTCCGGAAGGAGTCGATGTCAATGGTCAGTCACCAAGGTTCAGCCTACGTGGATGCTGACGGGAGGGGAATAACTCTGCGTCTACGAGATCAACACGAGCGTTAGGGGAACACGCCGGAGGTTGTCCGGCGGAGCCCACTCCGATCCTCAAGTCAGTGTCTCGATGGAGAAGAATAGAAGGCAGAAAAATGTATGAGTAGTAGAGAATGCATAACCCCTTTACCAGAGGGGTTGGACTACCTTTTTTACTTGTGGCGGCTGCCTTGGCACGTCCCCATAATCTATGCCATGTCCCCCCCCCTTCGGCGGTTACTGGATAGCCTTTGAAATGGTCAACGTCGTCATTACGTGTTTCAACCCGTTGCGACATTTAAGGGTCATGATGACTCACCGTTAGTGGGGATGCTTATCCATAGATCCAAGAAAAGAGGGGGGATCGTTACTTGAGGTCGAACGTTACTTGGGCTCCGCTTCCCAGAGGTGATCTTGAGGTCTTTTGACCTGGGCGATCGCGGGCGTTCTATTTCCCCGAGGTGATATCGGGACCCGACATCACGGGGTGATTCCGAGAGGAGTTTTTTGATCTGATCTTCCAGGGTGTGTCTCCCGAGGGGGCCCTGGAGGCTCTTCTTCCCGAGAGCTCTGAAAGAGGAATCACTCAGACTCGTCACGTTTGGCCACACAGCTTCTTCATCCCACGTGCCCGCCACGGGCTATTCAACCCCATCACAAGTCCCTCCCTTCAAGTCTGATCGAAGGAAGTGTGGTTGACTGATCGGACTAATATGGTGGTGAAGAATGTTGGAACTTGGATGGCTAGAGAGGGGGGGTGAATATAGCCAGACACCCACTTCTTTCAATTTTAGGTTTCTCTGCAGTTGGGTTAGTAGCACAGCGGAAGCAAAAACAGAGTTGTAGAAATTAAAACCTAAACTAAGCACGAACACAAAACGCTAACAAAGAGGATTTACAAGATTTGGGGATAACTTGCCTCTACTCCTTGGCGTGCCTGTAAGGTGGGTGATCCCTTGATCGTCGGCAGATCAAGCCCCGGAAATTCCGGATATAATGCAACCTCCTTCTCGGTGGAGTAACCTCTCCACAGCGTTTCAAGATGGATCAAGTATAAAGTACAGGAAACACAAGATGGATCTTACTTAGTACTTAGAAACACAAGAACACAAGCAAACTTCTCACGAGCTCCACTCAACGCAGATCTCACGCAAGAACTCCCATCTTCGTGTCTTCTCGCTGATGGACTCGCCAAGCTTCTTGTTTCTCATCCAAGTGCTCAAGTAACAGAAGGTTGCTTCAAGGATCACAGTTGCTTGCTCAAGATGATGGAACAGAGTTGTCGCAAGAGCACAATGTGGAGAACTTCGTTACTGAGACTTGTTCGCCACCAAGCGCTTAAGTCTCAGCTCACTGATCGCCAGGTCACCACCTCACTGCAACCTCCAGCTGCTCACCTGCAATAGCCAGCTACCACTGAGCTCTCCTGGACTCCCTGAGCTTCCCTCAGCCAAGCCCCTGTCAGCAGCTCCAGCAGTGTCAGCATCCGTTGCAACCTGAGATGGAAAACGGACAAACCTGCTCCAAGGAAAGACTCCCATTGACTCTCCTTGAGTGTTTGAATCCATTCCTGTCACCTGCACACTTGATCAGATCATTAGCACAGCAAATCAATAGAAGATCAAATATCAGAGATTAAGAGCAGAGAAATCAGATGTGTTCAGACGTGATCAGAGCGTCTAACAGTGTATTTTGAATTAAAGTGATCGGTCACCGGACCGATCAGAGAGCCTCCTGATCGATCACCAGACTGATCAGGCTCCATACTGATCTGTCCCCAATGCTTAATCAGAAATCTCGACTTCTCCCGGATCCGATCACCAGACCGATCCCAAGTCGTGGATCAGTCACCAGACCGATTCACCCCTTTGTAGGGTGATTTCCCAGCTTCGCAGTCCAAACCTCCTGATTGGTCACCAGACCGATCAGGGTATGCCTACACCAATCAGGCTCCATCCTGATCGGTCATAGTGAGGAACTCGCGACACTTGATCGTTCACCAGAATGATCTAAACAGTATCCCTGATCGGTCGCCGGACCAATCAGGAGCCAAGCAGTAAGGTTCTCAAAACCCACTGTATGCTCCCTCATCGGTCACCAGACCGATCAGGAGCTGAGTAGTGAGTGAACTCTATGCTCCTTGATCGGTCACCAGACCGATCAGGAGCCGAGCAGTAAGTTCCCAATCTCATTGTATGCTTCCTGATCGGTCACCAGACCGATCAGTAATAGCTGGATTGGTCACCAGACCGATCCACAAGGGAACTTCGTGCCAACTTCCTTGATCGGTCACCAGACCGATCTAGGCTAGGCCAAACCCACTCTAAGTCAAGAGAACTGGCTCCCAGCCTCCCCTGACTCGTGCTCAGTCCTCCGGACCAAGACTCCATGCCCAGTCTCACTCACCGGGACTTCAACCTAGCCCTCTAAGCTAGGACCTGACCCTCCAAGCCAGGATTTTATCCAACCTAGCCCTCCAAGCTAGGACCTGGCCCTCCAAGCCGGGATTTCATCAACCTAGCCCTCCAGGCTAGGACCTGGCCCTCCAAGCCAAGGTTTCATCAACCTAGCCCTCCAGGCTAAGACCTGGCCCTCCAAGCCAAGGTTTCATCAACCTAGCCCTCCAGGCTAAGACCTGACCCTCCAAGCCAGGACTTTTCACACCTAACCCTCCAAGTTAAGACTTTTCCACACCTAGCCCTCCAAGCTAGGATTTTTCCACACCTAACCCTCCAGGTTAGAACTTTTCACACCTAGCCCTCCAAGCTAGGATTTTTCCACACCTAACCCTCCAAGTTAGGACTTTTCACACCTAGCCCTCCAAGCTAGGATTTTTCCACACCTAACCCTTCAGGTTAGGACTTTTCACACCTAGCCCTCCAAGCTCGGATTTTCCCACACCTAACCCTCCAGGTTAGGATTTCATCAAACCTAGTTCCACTAGGTATGCCTAGTCCACGACCAGGACTTAACCCCAATCATCTCATCAACCTAAACTAAAATCGATGTCAACACCAAAACAATAATCAGGGTCAGACTGCATCAACAATTTCCCCCTTTTTGTTGTTTGACAACCCGATTTTAAGTTTAGGGATTTGAAATCAATAATTGCAAATCTCACACTCATAGGGGAATCAGGATCCTCCCCCTACTCGTAATTATCCCAAACTTAACCAACCTCACTCTCCCCCTTTGTCAAACACCGAAAAGGGTCTAGAGGGGTCATTAAGTTTAAAAATAAAACCTCCCCCTCAATCCTAGGGGTTATCCCAAATCAACAAAGAGTATGAAAAATTTGAGGGTTATATGAAAAACATATGACAACTATAAAGCATGGCAAAATAATCATATGTATCATATGGACATAAAGTGAGAAATAGAGTCAGATGCATAACACAGCATCAAAAATATAGATATGATAGGCAGAGCATAGACATATCATCATCAAGTCAAAATAGTCATCACAAATCATGAAACCAAGAGCAAATCAATCCGCAGCAGGGTTGTCATCAGATGTATCATCAATATATATAACGCTCCTTGGTGCAGTGCTACTGGAAGGCGCCGCTCTAGAGGATGAAGGCTGGTACGGATGACCAGCTGCCCAACTGTGCCACTCCTCGTGCCATATCTCCTGCCGGGAGCAAATCCCAGAAACGTCAGACTCGATCGCCAGCATCTGCGGTCGAAACCCTGAAACTCAGAGCGGACCTCCTGTCTCCAGGGCTCTGAGACATGCAGACCATGCTGGATCGTCTGCTCCAGCTCGGCAATCTGCCAGCAAAGGTCAGGATCCGACTCATAGTAGCCCTCTGCAGCAGCGGGCGGCTCCTGATACATCTGATCATGGGCTGCTCTCGGTAACTCCCCTACACGTCTCCTATCCTTCCACCTCAGCCCCTGCAGTCTGACAACAATGTCAGACTGGGCCAACATGCGTCGGTCAAGTCGGTAGTCCTGCCGAACCGTAGGTACGATGCTGCCCTGTGAGACATCGACACCAACCGAATGCAGCAAGGCAGTAATGATATGTTCAAATGGCATGTAAACTGTCTGTCCGAACATCTGACTGTAGGTAATGATGGAGAAATAGATGGTAGTCACTAAGTCAAAGTCTAACTGCTGATGCATCCCATAGAGCATCAAACAGTGGAATGAGTGAATCTCATCTAAGTGCTTCGAAGTAGTGGGATGAAACAGTTAGTGATGATCTTAAACAAGACATAATCAATGGGGGAAAGGCGGAGAGCAGCAAATGTGGGGAAATCATTGGTGTGCTCACCGGGACACCCTGGCCTAGGATGGCCGAAGAAGTACTCGTAGATAGAGTCAGGAGTGACTCCATCGAAAGGAACCGGTAATGGATCCGGAAGATAAGGGTAGAGAGGAAAGTCATTATCTGATTGGCGACAACCAAGAAAGGCAGTGAAAGCAGATAGATCAAAATTAAGGTCGGTACTGGCGACACGGGTCCTCCACCCCGTACCCTCTCCACTGACCATGTTGTGATAGAATTCGGAGACCAAATCAAAGTTGATTGGCCTCTCAAGGAAAAGAATGGATTGAAGTTCGTAGTGCTCAATGATTTGTCGTACCGACGGACAATGTTCGTAGATGAATGCTTAGTCCACAGTTTGACATGGCATGAGTTTGAAGGTGTGATATTGAAAGGCTAGTGCGTAATAGATATTTTGAAATCTGGTATGAGGGGGTGGTTGAAATTTTTGAGAAGGGGCAGAGGATGAAGGGCCTTTGCCCGTGGAGCTTCCCTCAATGGGTTCCTTGCCCTTAGATGACTTTCTAAAATGGTGGAATCAATTGATCACGACACCAGATTGTATCAAATGAAGTGAATCTTTAAAAGTTTGATCAGGTAATCAATTATACAAGAATGAATTATAACACAAGATGGAAATGATCATATGAACATAGGTTTAATCAAAGAAATGAGATTTGATCAATAATCAGTGAGATTTTAGGTCAAGACAAGGGAGGTCACGGTAATGGCACACACAGCCCAAGAGAAAAATTATGATTAGCACAAGCTCATAATCTATGAATTGATCTGTAAGGAAAACCAACAAAAACGCTTACTTAAGTGCCATGTTGAGTTGATTCAGAGGAATCATGCGGCTGAGTTGCGCAGAGAACAACACACACAAATGGTGCTTTGCGAGAAAGAACACAGCAACAAAAGAGAAACTCCGAGCATCGTAGAAGAAACCCCAGTCGCACGCGTAGTAGGGAGACGATCGCAAGAAGCCACGCGCAAGAAGAACACGGGAAGAAGCTCTCATGCACACACTCGCAGGGAACAAAGATCTCCTCTCTGAATTCTCAGGAACGCATGCACAGGAGGAGAGGGGTTCGACGCTAGGGCTTGGAAAGGTAGGGTTTACATGAAGTTAATAGGTTGGTGGATCGGTCCACCAACCACAATTTAATCTGATCGAACGTATCACCGTTCGATCTGGGAGCGCCCAGACCGATCAGGCTCCGGCCTGATCGATCTAGCCTAGTCCTGATCGGTCGGGTGACCGATCAGGTAGGCTCCTGATCGATCGGCTGATCGATCAGGAAGCGAACAGTGGGTTTTCGAAATTTTCTGTGAGCCTCCTGATCGGTCTGTGGACCGATCCACACAGTAGCCAGATCGGTTTGTGGACCGATCCAGGCCAACACAGAGAGATTGCAGAGGGGTATCGCAATTTGGCTGGACCGGTCAGTTGGACCGATCAGACATACTCCTGATCGGTCCGGTGACCGATCAGGCTCCCTGAGTTTTCCTGATACGATCTGAAATTTCAGAGTTAGACTCCCTATCGATATCTGATAAGATCTGATGAAAATTATTGAACTTAGAGGTGATCCCTTGACTATAATTGATCCTTCAAGAAGGATTAAAAGTCCTTATGGTTTTGACAAATCACTTTGCTCCACCCAAGTGGAGTCAAACTCAATCAACAAACATCCACTCAATTTCAAACAAGTTTGTATCCAAATAAGGTCACCAATCAAGTTTCCTTGATTGGAATGTCCAAGTATGATCATGGAGCCAAGTACACATATGTTATGCATTGGTTTTCCCCATACTTGGTCACCGTAGTGATTATTATCTCGTCAACCAAATTTCTCAAGGGATGCAATGACATTTCGAGAAATTAAGTTGATCCTAGCATCTCACCCCATTTCTAGAAACAAAAATGTTTTGGTAAACCTTATAGTTTGTGTGAGATGTCCCCAAGTTACCCAATTGTTGCCCAACAATTTGAAATAATCATGAAGGGTTTTGAATGCATTTCAATCCTATGAAGCGTGACACATTCCCAATTCCCTTATTAAGAAACTAAATTCATTCTCGGGAAGTGGTTTAGTGAAAATATTCGCTAGATTTGATTTGGACTCTACATGTGAGAGTACAATGTCTCCTCTAGCAACATGATCTCTAATGAAGTGGTGACGCACTTCAATATGCTTGGTCCTAGAATGGTGGAATGGATTCTTTGTTAGGTTAATTGTGCTAATGTTGTCACACAACACTTGCACACCCTTGTAGCTTAATCCATAGTCCTCTAGAGTATGAATCATCCACAACAATTGCGATACACTCTCTCCCATGGCGATATATTCTGCCTCGGTCATGGAGAGAGCAACACAATGTTGCTTCCGACTTGACCAACTAACTAATGATGATCCTAAAAATTGAAAACCCCCATTTGTGCTTTTCCGATCCAACTTGCATCCAGCATAGTCAGAATCGATATAGCCAATTAGGTCAAATGATTCGGTACGGGGGTACCAAAGACCAACACCAATTGTGCCCTTCAGGTATCTCAAAATTCTTTTAACAACAATCAAATGAGATTCCTTGGCACATACTTGATACCTAGCGCACATACCCACAGCAAAAAGAATATCAGGTCGACTAGCTATGAGGTATAGCAGACTACCTATCATGCTCCGATATTGAGTTAGGTCAACAGGTTTACCACTCTCATCCTTGTCTAATTTTGTGTTTGTAGCCATGAGAGTGGTAACTTCCTTCGAATCACTCATGTTAAATTTTCGGAGCATCTCTTGAGTGTACTTTGATTGGTGCATATGGATCCTTTCACGGGTTTGTTTGATTTCGAGTCCAAGGAAGAAAGTCAAATCTCCCACTAGACTCATTTCAAATTCACTCTCCATGTGTCCAATAAATTCATTTAAATAGCCCTTGTTGTTTGAGCCACAAATTATGTCATTGACATATACTTGGGCTACAAATATATTACCACCATCTCTTCGTAGAAATAGTGTAGGGTCTATTTGACCTCTAACAAAACCTTTTTCAATAAGAAATGTCGACAACCGCTCATACCAAGCTCGGGGTGCTTGTTTAAGGCCATAAAGTGTCTTTTTGAGCTTGAACACGTGGTTTGGGAATTCAGTACTCTCAAACCCCGGAGGTTGTTCGACATAGACCTCTTCTCTTATTAAACCATTTAGAAAGGCCGATTTGACATCCATTTGATATAGCTTGAAACCACGATGTGCTGCAAATGCAAGCATCAATCGGATGGATTCTAATCGTGCCACGGAAGCATAGGTCTCATCATAATCAAGGCCTTCAACTTAACTATAGCCCTTGGCTACTAAGCGTGTCTTGTTTCTTATGATTTCTCCCTTATGGTTCAATTTATTTTTGAAGGCCCATTTGGTTCCAATAATGGTGGTCTTCTTAGGTCTAGGGACTAAGTCCCAAACTTGACTTCTTTCGAATTGACCTAGTTCATCTTGCATAGCAATGATCCAATCGGGATCATTTAATGCTTCGTCAATTTTTCTAGGTTAAATTTCGGAAATTAGGGCAACTTCATTAGCCTCATTCCTAAAGAATGATCTAGTCCTAACCCCATGATGGATATCTCCAACAATTTGTTCTTAGGGATGACTAGAGGCTAACCTAGTTGTCCTTGGTGTAGGTGGTACTTCTTGGATGGTGTCACTAGACACAAGCTCAGCCTCAGGATCCGGCTGATCTATGGGTTGCCTAGGCTCACCGTCATCAGACTCATCACCACCATCTACAACATTTGGACTTTCATCTAAACCCAGTTGCCTGAGTTCGAATTGAGCTCCTTCAACATCTTCTGATTCGTCATTTACTTTGGGAATTTCCTCAAAAATAACATCAGAAGACTCTTCAACTATTCTAGACTTCTTATTGTAGACTCGGTAAGCTTTGCTAACGAGGGAGTACCCAACTAGTATCCCTTCATCAGCCTTTGCCGTGAACTTTCCAAGGTGGTCCTTGGTGTTTAGGATAAACACCTTACAACCAAACACCCTAAGATGTTTAACTGTAGGTGGTTTTCCAAACCAAAGTTCATGAGGAGTCTTTCCTAGAAACCTATGGAAGAGGACTCGATTTTGCACGTAGCAAGCTGTGTTTACAGCTTCGGCCCACAAGTACCCTGGTAGTGAGTACTCATTGAGCATGCTTCGTGCAGCCTCTTGTAAGACCCGGTTCTTCCTCTCCACAACACCATTTTGTTGTGGTGTTCTAGGAGTAGAGAACTTGTGTCTATACCCTCTATCTTGACAAAACTTTAAAAATCTTTGATTTTGAAATTCACCTCCATGATCACTTCTTATTGTTTTAATGGTTGATGATTTCTCATTTTCAATTCTTCTACAAAATGAAATGAACACATCTAAGGTTTGGTCCTTGTATTTTAGAAAATATGTCCATGTATATCTAGTAAAATCATCAATGATAACAAAACAATATCTACTACCATTCAAGGATATAATAGTGCTACAATCAAACAAGTCCATATGAAGTAAATCTAATGCGGTAGAAGTACTTACAGTGCTTTTACCTTTATGTGCAGATTTTGTTTGCTTACCATTTGACATGCATCACAAAGTTTGTCCTTTTCATACTTGATGCTTGGTAAGCCATGAACTAGTCCCTTGTTGGCTAACTTCCTGATATTCTTCATGTTCACGTGCGCTAGTCTCCGGTGCCAAAGGATGGACTCATCTTCTCTTCACATGAGACACTTAGCAAAAGCATTAGTAGCACTTTTAAAGGAAACTTGATAAATGTTATCTACTCTTGTTCCTACTAGTACCGTGTCAAAGTTGTCATGTTGTTTAACTAGACATTGACTTGATTGGAAATCAATTGTGTAACCCACATCACACAATTGACTGACACTTAGGAGATTAAATGTCATCCCCTTGACTAGAAGGACATTCTTAATCCTAAGACATTCGGATATTTGAATGTCTCCTATTCCTATGACCTTAAGACTACCATTGTTACCAAAGGAAACATTACCTCTACTTTTTCTTTGAAGGGTAGTAAATAAGGATCTATCATCGGTCATGTGTTTGGAGCACCCACTATCAACGAACCAAGTTGATAGATGCTCCCTCTTAATCACAACCTACACAATTCGAAAAACAAAAGTTTTAGGTACTCAAATCTTGGGACCTAAAGCACCTACTAAGCAAGACTTAGGCACCCATGCCTTGACTACTTTTCTTTGAACCCTAGGTGTCTTAGATTGTCTAACATCAGTCCTAGACATTAAGGACACAAATGAAAGTTCTTTGGGTCGGTAACCAATACCGGCCCTATTGTAGACTGCCCTTTGGGCATTCAAAATCATATCTAGAGTCTTTGAGCTTGTTGAGAATTTCTCAAGAACACTCTTGAGTCTGTCAACTTCACTCTTCAAATATTTGTTTTCATCCTCTAGCATTTCTACATGTAAATCATCAACATCCTCATCCCTAGAGGATGTTAATTGTTCAACTTCTAATTTCAATGACTTAACCTTATTTTTTTGACTTTTTCAACAAATCGGTTAAGCATGCAATTGTTCTATAGCATTTATCGAGTTCGGGAGTAATTACCTCTTCATCATCTGAAGATGATGAAGCCGCGTTTGATGAGTCACTCGATTCATCGCTGCTCTCTTGATCTTCCAATGTCATGAGTGTCACATGCCGTGTACTCTTCTCATCTTTCTCCTTATCGGATGAACTAGAGGAGGATTCATCCCAAGTAGCCTTCAAGGCCTTCTTCTTCTTCTTGGATTTATCCTCATTCTTTTTGAGCTTCGGGCAGTCCTTCTTGAAGTGCCCTTTCTTGCTACACTCATAGCAAGTAATGTTAGATTTATCAATCTTATCTTCACTAGGGTTACCTTTACCCTTGAAGTGCCTGTTGGTGCAGAATGCACCAAAGTCAAACCTGTGTTTTGATAATGGCAACAGAGGTCAAAAGTTAAGTCTTACTTGTGTTTCTAACAAGTTACTCTAGTGTGCAGAGATAAATTCCTAGCGAAGGACTGCTAGGCAACTGGCGAAGGACTGCCAGTAGCAAAGCCCTAGCGAAGGACTGCTAGGCAACTGGCGAAGGACTGCCAGTAGCAAAGCCCTAGCGAAGGACTGCTAGGCAACTGGCGGAGGACAGCCAGTATCCAAGCCGTAGCGAAGGACTGCTAGGCAACTGGCGAAGGACAGCCAGTGTCCAAGCCCTAGCGAAGGACTGCTAGGCAACTGGCGAAGGACTGCCAGTATCCAAGACCTGACAAAGGACCGTCAGGCAAAAGTCTAACCAAAGGAGCGGCTGGCATCAGGTACATTCTCCCGAGAGGAGTAGGTGAGGACACGTTCCCCGTCGAGGGAACAGTAGGCGTCGGTTCGACCTAGGACTCCATTTTGGAGACCAAAGTCAGAACCAAGACAGTTAAGGCTGTATAAATAAATATTGTATTGTTGCATTGTGTTTTGGACTAACCCTGGATGCAGGACCGAAGGAACGTGTGTCTGCAGCTCAGAAAGCCTCAAAGGAGAGAGGCAATGGCTGAGTAGGGCGCCCGGAGTGTCCCGGGCGCCCCCAAGGTGCATACAAAACAAGTCAAAGAAAAAAGGGTTCGAACAGCTGCTGGGCGGGGCGCCCCCGTGCTCCCGGGCGCCCCCGCTGCTCCTGGGCACCCCCAGCGTCCCGGGCGCCCCCATGCGCATGCCTCAAACCAGAAGCCATCGAAGCCAAGCAGATAACGCTTGACCCAGTCAATCCGGGCGCCTCGAGCGCTCTGGGCGCCCCGGTCAAAGCGGATCCAGAGGATAGACGCTGACCGAGACCTTTGCGGATCAAAGGCCACGTGGGGGCGCCCCCGACGTCTCGGGCGCCCCCAGGCCCTATATAAAGGACCCTCGACCAAGGCTTCAAGGAATCAATTCTTTCAACGCCTCAAAGCTCTTCTACGCTCGTGCATTGCTCCGGAAACACTCCAACTCGAGCCGACGACGTCCCGCTGCCCCGAAAAAGTCAATACACTCCAGACGTCGGTAACGAAGAGCGCAATTCTTTATTATTATTTTCGTGCACTTACTTTGTAACCAAATTCTGTAACTATTATTGCGCTTCATATAGAATTGCCCAAAGTAATCGGTCAACGACCGTGGGCCTTGGAGTAGAAGTCGACACAGGCTCCGAACCAAGTAAAATCGACTGTGTCTCTGTGTTGTGTTTATTTTTACTTCCGCTGTGCAATTGCTCTTTACGAAATTCCGAACGATTTCTGATATTCACCCCCCCCTCTATCGGTTCTCTCGATCCAACAAGTGGTATCAGAGCGGGGAAGTTCAAACTTGGTGCAACCACCAGTTTGAAAATTTTTCAGATTTTCTTTATTTCTTATTCTCATTCGAATTTTTTTTAAATTCTTTTTAATATTTTATTATTCTTATCCCGCACTACTAATCCAAGACCAAGTCTTGGGACATTTTCTTGTTAGTTTTCTTTTACAGATCAAATGGCCATGCAAGAGGGATTTAGCACCGCCAGACCTCCACTCTTTAGTGGAGAAGACTTTTCCTACTGGAAAAGTCGTATGGAGGTCCACCTGAAAACTCAGGTGGACATGTGGATCATTATCCAGTCTGGTCTGGAGATCCCCAGAAACGCCGAAGGATTTCCTCAAAGCTACTCTGAATGGGACAACGCCCTAAAACGCAAGATAGAAGACGACGCAAAAGCAACTCAGACGCTTCAATGCGGATTGACGAAAGAGGAGCTGAACCGCGTTGGCCCCTTCAACAGTGCGAAAGAGCTCTGGGCAAAACTGATCGAGCTACACGAAGGGACATCAGATACTCGAATCAGTAAGAGGGATCTACTACTGAACAAACTCTACACCATCAAGATGGCCGACAACGAAACTGCAGCCCAGCTCCACGCACGAATCCAAGAGTTAATGAACGGTCTTCACACAATAGGTCACAAGGTTGAAAATCGTGACTTAATAAGGTATGCCTTAAACGCGTTCCCTAGAAACACCTTGTGGGCATCTATGGTAGATGCATACAAGGTCTTAAGGGATCTTTCAAAAATAAAATTAGATGAATTATTTTCTGAACTAGAACTGCACGAACAAACTAACACCAATATGGTCGAGAAAGGTATTGCTTTCGTTGCAGGTAAAACTCTAAGGACAACGAAGAAGAAGCCTGAACCGGAACCCGAGTCTAACTCAGACTCAGAAGATGAAGAAGGAGATCAAACGAAGCTGGTCCGACTAGCCCGAAGCTACTACAAGGAGCTGAAGAATCGAACCAACAAACGGAAAATCAGCCGAAGAAAGGACGAACCAGCTGAACCCGCAAGTGATAAAAACAAGCCCAACGTAACCTGCTACGAGTGCAAGAAAAAGGGCCACTACAAGACAGAATGCCCAAACTTAAAGGAAGTCAAAAAGACAAGAAGAAAGAAGGCGCTCCAAGCAACCTGGGACGAGTCTTCCTCGGAGGAAGAAGAAGAAGTACCCCAATCAAACCTACTAGCTCTGACCGCCTCAGAAAAAGTCGAGACTGAGTCCGAATCAGAACAGGACGACGGCGAGCTGACATTTACAGAAGACGGCGAAATTAAGGTAACTGGTTTTAATAGATGTTAATTAACTGAATTAATTTCATTTCTTTGTCGAGATTTGGCAAAAGCCAAACTCCGAGTCGAATCCCTCCGACAGGAAGTAAAACTCCTGAAAGAGGGAGCTGACTCTAAACCCTTAACCGAGAAGGTTTAGGAAGGAACTCCTACTCAAGTTGAAAAACTTGAAAAGGAGAACTCCTCTCTGAAAACTCAGGTTAAGGATCTTAGATCAGCTTTAGAACGATTTACATCTGGTTCCAAGAGTCTTGACATGATCCTTGGAAAACAGAAATCAGTTCTAAATCGATCCGGATTGGGCTATAGAACCAAATCCCGACAAAGATCTTACCTTGCTGTACTGAATCAATCCAGAGGTAAAATTCAGGCATGGGTACCTAAACTATGCCTGAACAAACCGACTGGATCAAATCAGTATTGGATCCCCAAGGACAAGATTCACATCTTGCCTAACCATCACCGTGGCTTTAGTCCAGGGGGAGCCAAACTGAAAACAATATTCATTATTAGATAAATAATTTTAATTCTTGATTGCAATTGCTTGTTTGATTGTTATTTAATTTCTGCAATTTACCATGCTTAGATTTAGGAATGGTTAGCTAAGGACTAAACAAACTTAACTGAAACTTGACAACATAGTATTGGGTGGAGGTGAGATGATAGTACGTTAGGGAAACCAACTCTAATAAGATCAAGTTCACTTGGTCTCTTTAGACTGGCGGAACTAGCCGAAGCTACCGATCCAAAACCCAAACTAGTTAGACCATAAATTTTTCAAAGAATAATTTTGAAAATGCAATTTCATTAAAAGGCTTTGTCAAGGAAAGGGTGGATGATCCCATAAGGCTACGGCCAAAGAAGGCCTAGTACCTCGCCAAGACCTGGAAGCCAATTTTTGAAATTCAAATTCAAATTAATTTTTGTCAAATTCGAATCTAACACAAAATTTCAGTTATTTGTAGATTTAAACATCTTTTCAAGAATTTAATTGTTTTCAAAATTAATCAAAATTTTCAAAATAATCTTAACTATTAAAACCTGTCTCACGAAACCTATAAGGTTAACGTGGTTGAAAACCCTAGATTTGGGTGAGACAGACTAGGCAGTGAAACTTAATTTAAGCTATTCCTGATTCTAATTGGATCCAAATCAAGAAAATTCTTTATGCGTAGGAACATAAAGATTTGGACCAATGGATGTTGGATAGCGGTTGCTCAGACACATGACTGGAGATAAATTGAAGTTCACCAAGCTCAAACTCAAAAACCTAGGCTCAGTGGCATTTGGCAATAATGCTACACTCAAGGTAATTGGGTCAAGTAATATTGAGCTTAAATCTGATTTCATTATTAAGAAAGTTCTATTGGTTGAAAACTTTAATTTTAACTTGCTTAGCATAAGTCAGTTATGTGATTCTGGTTATATAGTTACATTCAACAATTCCAACTGCCTGATTAGAAATGAACAAGACTCAGAAATCATACTTAAGGGCACTAGGAAAAACAATGTATACACTATAAATCTTCCCCTTGTACCCAAATGTATGTTAACACAAATAGAACAATCAAACCTCTGGCATAGGAGATTAGGTCACATCAATCTAAGAACTATTTCAAAAATTACCCAACTTGGCTTAATCAAAGGTATTCCCAAAATTCAAAATAATGAAAACCCAAAATGTGACTCATGTAATCAAGGTAAACAAACCAAATCCAATCACAAACTAACCAATCTGAGTTAACTCAAACTACACTTGAGCTCCTACACCTTGACCTGTTTGATTCACATGGAGCCAAGTCACTAAGCGGGAACCGATACTGCTTAGTAATAGTTGATGATTACTCTAGGTTTACCTGGGTTAGGTTTCTAAAAACCAAAGATGAAACCCTAAACGTATTTAATGAATTCTGTAAACTAATTGAAAATCAAAACGACACTAAAATTAAAAGACTTAGGAGTGATCACGGGGGAGAATTTGAGAATCAACGATTCGAGGAATTCTGTAAGGTAAATGGGTACTTACATGAATTTTCATGTCCTAGAACCCCCCAACAAAATGGGATAGTTGAGCGAAGGAATAGAACATTACAAGAAGCCGCTAGGGCTATGCTCAACGAATTTAATCTAGCAAACCAATTTTGGGCAGAAGCAATTAGTACGGCTTGTTATATCCAAAATAGGGTTTTAATTAACAAGCGACACAACAAAACCCCCTATGAACTGTACTACCATAGACTCCCAAACCTACACTACCTAAGGGTCTTTGGATGCAAAGTCCATATCCTAAACACCAAAGACTATTTAGGAAAATTTCAGTCCAAGTCAAACCTAGGTATCTTCCTAGGATACTCAACCACAAGTAGAGCCTATAGAGTTTACAACAACCAAACTAAGAAAATTGAAGAAACAACAAACTTAATTTTTGATGAAGAAATCAACTCAACATCTAATAATCCTGATTTAACTTCATCAAACTCTGACCAAGAAAATAATGAACAAACTATTGAACCCTTAATTGAACCTTTAAACGAAATAACCATTGAACCAATTAATGAATCAACTGAACCAAGAATCGAACCAACAAATGAACCAGCCCAAAGAGTCGAATCAACTAGTGAACCAAACCAACCAGCCGGACCTGAGGCTGAACCAAGCTCTAGAAGAACCAAGAAACCCAGACTCAGTCACCCAACCGATCAAATTGTGGGTGATCCAACTCTAGGAGTCAGAACTAGATCCTCCTATAGAAACCTTAGTCAAATAGCTATGATATCGAAAATAGAACCCAAAACTATAGATGAAGCCCTACCTGACCCTGACTGGATCATAGCTATGCAAGAAGAATTAGCCCAATTTGAGAGGAACCAAGTCTGGGAACTAGTGCCTAAACCTGAAGGCAAATCCATCATAGATACTAAGTGGGTCTTTAGGAATAAGTTGAATGATCAAGGAGAAATAGTCAGAAATAAAGCCCGCTTAGTAGCAAAGGGTTTCAGCCAAGTAGAAGGATTAGACTACGATGAAACATATGCCCCAGTAGCTAGACTTGAGTCCATTAGAATGTTGTTAGCCTTTGCATCCCATAAAGGATTTAAATTATATCAAATGGATGTAAAGTCAGCCTTTTTAAATGGATTTATTAAAGAAGAAGTTTATGTAGGACAACCCCCAGGGTTTGAAGACCTAGACAAACCTAACTACGTTTACAAACTAACTAAAGCACTATATGGGTTAAAACAAGCACCTAGGGCTTGGTATGAACGATTATCAACTTACTTAACTTCTAAAGAATTTAAACAAGGCCAAATTGACTCAACTTTATTTATTAAAACCCTAGGAAAAGATATATTTGTTGCCCAAATTTACGTAGATGACATAATCTTTGGATCCACCAACACCAACTTCCTAAAAGAATTTGTCAAGATAATGGAAGAAGAATTTGAAATGAGCTTAGTTGGTGAGCTTACCTTTTTTCTAGGCTTACAAATTAAACAAACTAGGGATGGTAACTACGTTCATCAATTCAAATATGCTAAAGAGTTAATAAAGAAATTTAAAATGGATAACTCTAAAAGCATAAGTACCCCCATGGCCACTAATGTAAAAATAGATAGTGACCCTGATGGTAAACCAGTGGACCTTAAACTCTATAGGAGTATGATAGGTAGCCTACTGTACCTTACAGCTAGCAGACCTAATATCCTGTTTGCTGTAGGGATGTGTGCTAGATACCAAACCTGTGCTAAGGAAACGCACTTAGCAGCCCTAAAAAGAATTCTAAGATATGTAAAGGGCACCCTAAATGTAGGGATTTGGTATCCTAGGACCTCAACTTTTGATTTAACAGGATACACAGATTCTGACTATACAGGCTATAAATTAGATAGAAAGAGCACAAGTAGAAGCTGCCAACTGTTAGGTCAGAGTCTAGTTAGTTGGTGCAGCAGAAAACAACACTGTGTAGCTCTATCCACAACTGAAGCTGAGTATGTGGCCTTAGGAGAATGTGTTGCTCAACTTTTATGGATGATGCACACACTTAAGGACCTTCAACTCAACTACACCCAAACCCAAGTATTTATTGACAATATAAGTTCAATTAATTTAACTAAGAACTCAATCCAACACTCCAGAACCAAACATATAGAAGTCAAACATCATTTTGTAAGAGACCATGTAACCAGGGGTGAAATAGTACTTAAGTATATTGACTCTAAATCCAACCTAGCTGATATATTCACAAAACCCTTACCTGAATCTGAGTTCAGCTCACTAAGAAGGCAGTTAGGATTGTGCTCTGTAGATTAGATTAATGTTTTTTTTGAAAAACTGTTTTACTTAATTTCAAAATCAGTTTTCATTTTCAACTTAGTTTTATTTATATTTCAAAACTACCCCCTTCAAAAATTAGGGCTTTTTCAAAAATGGACTTAGCCTAGGCCCTAACCCTAGAACTGCATGCACTTATAGACTTAGAAGCCAGCATCTCACAAGCACCTTAGGGTACTTTTTGAGTGATAACCTAGAAAGGGTTGAGATGCTTAGGTCTTTGCCTTAATTCAAGATGCTTTAAGTCAGTGCATCTGCAGTAATTGGGGCACTAAATACAACTTATACAGCAATCAAGTTAAGTGTCAAGTTTAGAAAATCTAACTTGAATAGAAACACTTAATTTGACTAACCCTAGCAAAAACTACTGTTTATAACAGTTAGTAAGTAGCTAATTGGGTTAGACAGGTCCCTATAGAGAAAATTGAATGATTGTGGTTTAAGTTTAATTATGATTTGGTTCAGTACAGCAAAATCTTACTTATTTCCATTATTTTTGCTATATTTATTTGTTTTGATATATGGCAAAGGGGGAGAGATAGGAAAGGAGAGAGTAAAATTAATTTTCTTTATTTAAAAAGTTTTCAAAAGTTAATTTTCTTAACTCTATCCTTTATTCAAAAAGTATTTTTAGGAAAGGAGAGAGTAAAATTAATTTTCTTTATTTAAAAGGTTTTCAAAGGTTAATTTTCTTAACTCTATCCTTTATTCAAAAAAAGTATTCAAAAGTTTTTCTTTATTCAAAACTGTTTTGAAAAATACTTAAGCTTTCAAAATTGTGCTAAGTATTCAAGCCTTTCAAATTTTTAAGCTTTCAAAATTGTGCTAAGTATTCAAGCCTTTCAAATTTTTAAGCTTTCAAAATTTTGCTAAGTATTCAAGTCTTTCAAAATTGTTATTTAAGCTTTCAAAATTTTGCTAAGTACTCAAGTCATTCAAAATTTTATAACTTAAGCTTGTCAAAAGTTTTAAACTTTTATAAAGTACCTTAAGCTTAAGATTTTCAAAACTGGTTAAGTACAATGTTATTAAGTACTTAAGTTTTCCAAAAAGTACTGTATTAAGTTTTCAAAATTATTAAGTACTTAAGTTTTTTTTAATCATCCTACTAAAGTACTTAAGCTAACACTTTTAAAACCTTTGAGTACCTTGAAACTTAAAGCCTCAAACTTTTTAAGTACTCAAAAATCTTGTTTCAAAAATCTTCCTATATACTTTTAACTTAAGATTCCTAAGTACCTAAAACTTAAGTTTTCAAAGTACAAGTAAAATTTTTTAACCCCATGAATTTTTGAAAAATCTAGGGGGAGATTCCTTCCAGGGGGAGGGAACAACGTTTAACATTTTTTTTGCTTGCTTAAACTTAACTTTTTGAACTAAGGTTGCCATAAATCAAAAAGGGGGAGATTGTTGGTGCAGAATGCACCAAAGTCAAACCTGTGTTTTGATAATGGCAACAGAGGTCAAAAGTTAAGTCTTACTTGTGTTTCTAACAAGTTACTCTAGTGTGCAGAGATAAAGTCCTAGTGAAGGACTGCTAGGCAACTGGCGAAGGACTGCCAGTAGTAAAGTCCTAGCGAAGGACTGCTAGGCAACTGGCGAAGGACTGCCAGTAGCAAAGCCCTAGCGATGGACTGCTAGGCAACTGGCGAAGGACTGCCAGTAGCAAAGCCCTAGCGAAGGACTGCTAGGCAACTGGCGAAGGACAGCCAGTATCCAAGCCCTAGCGAAGGACTGCTAGGCAACTGGCGAAGGACAGCCAGTGTCCAAGCCCTAGCAAAGGACTGCTAGGCAACTGGCGAAGGACTGCCAGTATCCAAGACCTGACAAAGGACCGTCAGGCAAAAGTCCAACCAAAGGAGCGGCTGGCATCAGGTACATTCTCCCGAGAGGAGTAGGTGAGGACGCGTTCCCCATCGAGGGAACAGTAGGCGTCGGTTCGACCTAGGACTCCATTTTGGAGACCAAAGTCAGAACCAAGACAGGTAAGGCTGTATAAATAAATATTTTATTGTTGCATTGTGTTTTGGACTAACCCTGGATGCAGGACCGAAGGAACGTGTGTCTGCAGCTCAGAAAGCCTCAAAGGAGAGAGGCAATGGCTGAGTAGGGCGCCCGGAGTGTCCCGGGCGCCCCCAAGGTGCATACAAAACAAGTCAAAGAAAAAAGGGTTCGAACAGTTGCTGGGCGGGGCGCCCCCATGCGCATGCCTCGAACTAGAAGCCATCGAAGCCAAGCAGATAACGCATGACCAGGTCAATTCGGGCGCCTCGAGCTCTCCGGGCGCCCTGGTCAAAGCGGATCCAGAGGATAGACGATGACCGAGACCTTTGCGGATCAAAGGCCACGTGGGAGGCGCCCCCGACGTCCCGGGCGCCACCAGGCCCTATATAAAGGACCCTCGACCAAGGCTTCAAGGAATCAATTCTTTCAACGCCTCAAAGCTCTTCTACGCTCGTGCATTGCTCCGGAAACACTCCAACTCGAGCCGACGACGTCCCGCTGCCCCGAAAAAGTCAATACACTCCGGACGTCGGTAACGAAGAGCGCAATTCTTTATTATTATTTTCGTGCACTTACGTTGTAACCAAATTCTGTAACTATTATTGCGCTTCATATAGAATTGCCCAAAGTAAACGGTCAACGACCGTGGGCCTTGGAGTAGAAGTCGACACAGGCTCCGAACCAAGTAAAATCGACCGTGGGCCTTGATTTGCACGAAACCCTAGGTCGAACCGGCACGAGTTCCTATCCCTGAGAACTCGCCCTTCACTTACTCCATTCAGGAGACGGTTGCCACCCAGCCCTTCGGGTGAACTTTTACTTAGCTTCCGATACTCCCGGACCTCGAGACGCTCAAACCCTGACCCGTCTCTACTCCTGTCCTTAGTCATCGCTCAGCTAAGTTGCTCAGTCCCTCAGACCAAGACTTCATTCCCCAGCAGTCCTTCGCCAGGTGCCTAGCAGCCCTTCGCTAGGTCTTCTATGCCTAGCATCCCTTCGCTAGGTGCCTAGCAGCCCTTCGCTAGGTCTTCTATGCCTAGCAGCCCTTTGCTAGGTGCCTAGCAGCCCTTCGCCAGGTCTTAGGGTTTCGATACCTAGCAGCCCTTCGCTAGGACTTAGTGCCCAGCTTCACTCACCAGGTCTTAGTGCCTAGGGTAACTAGGACTTTTCTACAACTTAGGTTACTTCTCTTTTGCTCCCCTTTGTCTGTTCATTGTATCACTGACTTAAGTGTATTGTCAAACATTAAAATACTTAAAGAGGAATATCATTGATGCAACTTGCACCAACAGTCTCTCCCTTTTTGATGTTTGACAATAACTTAAGTTAGATTGGTTTAAGGGGCTAACTTACTATCCTTGGGGAAAAATTGACTTTAGTTTTGAACATATTTTTGATCCTCTAGGAAAAATAAGAAAAAATTTCTAACTTAAGCATACCTCTCCCCCTTTGTCATACATCAAAAAACACAAGAAAATATTTGCACCAACAATGAGGAATTTTGGTTCTTTTTGAAAAATACTTGGTGCAGAAAATTTGAAAGCATTGTATTTTGAATGATATATTGCATTTTTGAAAAAGAATGCATAATCTTGAAAAAGATGTTATTCGCTTTGAGAAGTACAAGTACTTTGAAAATGATCTTTAACAACATGTAAGTACTTTTGAAAGAATTTGTAATTTTTTTTTTTGAAAAATATAAAGTACTTTTTGGAAAATATAAATATTATGCCTATTGTGCAAGTACTACCTATTTTTGAAAGAGATGAGACTTTGAGAAATATAAGTAATTTTTGAAACATAATATTTTACTTGACTAAGTTTCTTTTCCAGTCTGACACAATCCTGGGAAACCTTGTTGACTACAAGGACATTTCCTAAATGTCCTGGAATTTCTTCAAACTCAAGTAAATATTGTTTCAAAGATAATTTCATAGGTCACACGAAAACAATAGACTAATAGTATTTTGAAAAACTACTTATGTTTCTAGCAAGATTTGAAAATACAGCGCATGAAAACATTTGAGATATTCAATAATTCTTTTAATTTGATCTCCCCCTAAACTTGACCCAGTCTTGGGAAGCTTGTTGACCACAAGTACTCTTCCTCTAAGTCTTAAGGTTTGATTCAAATTAAAGAAATTATCTAATAATTTCAAAACAATTAATTAAACAAGATTATTTCAGAAGTTTGATTTATACTCCCCCTAAAGTTGACACATCCTAGGAGTCCTTGTAGATTATGAAGTGGACATTCTTCTGTGTCTTTAGGGTTTATCAAAATCAAACAAGACAGATAAATTTTACAACATAAACCTTTTTCGAAAAACACAAGTGATAACGATTTAAAGCTTAGTTTTCGAAAAGTATTTTCAAATAATAGTAATTTTTACAGTGTAGTTTTCGAAAGCCAAAAAAAATAAAAATCACTCCCCCTGTATCCGATACCATTTGACTCTATCTAAGTGCCTTAAGGAACTTTAGTGTTGTCCTAAGAGGCTTGTGTCTAATTGCGTGAGTCAAACAATTTTTTGAAAAGATATAATTTTTGAAAAACATATAATATGTATATTCAATCAGACAAGGATGAATTCCATAAAAACATTATCATGTTGAAACACTATTTTGAAAATATACTTTTAGAAAAATATTCTAATGATTTTGAAAACCAATTTTGAAAAACATTTTTCAATTTATTAGTCCTTAACATCTCACCCATTTTAGATGTATCAATACAACAAGCATGATTACCTTATAGGTGTATTGTGAGATGCTTAAATCATTTTTCTTAATTTATTTTTAATTCTAAGATTTAATTGAAGCTTGTGTTAGATTTGAATTTGACAAGAAGTAACTTGAATTTGAATTTGACAAGTTGGCTTCCAGGTCTTGGCGAGGCACTAGGCCTTCTTTGGTCGTAGCCTTATTGGATCATCAACCCTTTCCTTGACAAAGCCTTTTAATGAAATTTCATTTTCAAAATTACTTTTTGAAAAATTCTGGTCTAACTAGTTTGGATCTTGGATCGGTAGCTTCGGCTAGTTTCACCAGTCTAAAGAGACCAAGTATACTTGACCTTATTAGAATTGGCTTCCCTAACGTACTATCATCTCACCGCCACCCAATACTAGGTTGATCAAGTTTCAATTATTCTTTTTCCTATAGCTGTTCTAAATTATGCATAAAATTTAAATATGAATGACATGTCAGAAAAAATAAGTAGCAAATGCATGGCAATTATGCATGAGTCAAACAATTCAAATCATTTTATTTAAGATTCTAAAAATGTATCAAATTCCTGATTTGATACATGTCGTGTGAACCCGCGAATATGCCAAACCATTTTGACATATTTAATTTTATTAAATTAATTGTTATAGTTTTGGTAAAATTTTATTTTAGTTTGAGTTTAAGTTATTTAAGATTTTAGTTGGATTCAGGTTAATTAAGAGTTAATTGAGGTTGAATTAATTAGAATTTAATTGATGTTGAATTAAATTAATTTAGATTTAAATTGAATTTAATTGATTCAATTAAATTTATTTGACTTACTTTAAGTTTGATCTAAGTGAATTGATTTTAAGTTAAATTAATTAAGATTTAATTTGAAGTAATTTAATTTAATTAAGATTTAATTAAATTTTAATTTGAATTTAATTTGAATTAATTTTAAGAATTAATTCGAATTTAATTAACGTTTAATTTGGATTTAATTTGAATAAATTTTAATAATTAATTTGAATTAAGATTTAATTTATATTTAATTAATTTGAATTTGAGTAATTAAGATTTAATTAATATTACAATGATTAATTAATAATTGTGGGTTTAAATTCATCATTTTCATTATTTCGAAAATTTCTTCTTCATCTTTATCTTTCTTTTCAAGTTTTTCTAATAATTTTGATTTATTTGAATTTTTGTAATTTTTATTAACTATGGCCTTTATCTTAAATAGTTCTATATCCTCCTCAAGATTAGATCTTTCAATATCCTCACAGTGGGTGGAGTAACATGGGCCACTAGTTAAATTTTTGTAATAACTTTCAAGATTATCTATAATTAAGTTATCATCTAGGAGAATTTTATCTTTATTATCCTCAAGAATATTTTCAACAAAATCATCTTTATCCTTAAGATTTCCAATAATTTCAAGGTTATCTTTAGAATTATTCTTAAGGTTTTCAAATTTGAATTCAGAATTATCCTTGGGATTTTCGAATTTGAATTTTGAATTATTCTTAAGTTTAATTTTATATGATTTAAAATTATCAGACTTAAAATTATGAGAATTAATTTTATCAGAATAATTATCAGAGTTAATTTTATCAGAATAATTATCAGAATTAAGTTTATCAGATAAATTATCAGAATTAATTTTATCAGATAAATTATCAGAGTTAATTTTATCAGATAAATTATCAACGTTAATTTTATCAGATAAATTATCAACGTTAATTTTATCAGATAAATTATCAGAGTTAATTTTATCAGATAAATTATCAGAGTTAATTTTATCAGATAAATTATCAGAGTTAATTTTATCAGATAAATTATCAGCGTTAATTTTATCAGATATATTATCAGAATTAATTTTATTAGATAAATTATCAGAATTAATTTTATTAATTTCTGAATTGATATTCTGAATTAAACAATTAATTTCGGATATTTTGATCATATTCACGTTTTGTAATTTAACATGCAAAGAGTTAATTTTACTATGCAGTAAATCTACTTTATCAGAAAAATTAGCTACTTTATCACATGGCAGTGCAGGAACTTGTAAAATTTTTGGAACATAAATCTTGTGTACCTTCGCCGGACACTTGTTTTTGTAATGTCCGTATTTCTTGCATTTAAAGCATTGTACATGACTTTTGTCCCTCCGGTTTCCTGGCGCTGGTGCCTCCTTTGCCACCGGTGATGTAGACCGAATCTTACGAGTAGGGCACTGATTTTTGTAGTGTCCTCTCTCCCTGCATGTGAAGCATGTAATATGAAATTTAAAAATAGACATTTAAATAAAATATACCTGATTCACCCAAGGCTCCCCCTCAACTCCTGGCGTCGTTGCTCCGTCGGCGGTTAGTCCGGCGAAGAGCGGCTCAGCTCTGATACCAATTGTAGGACCGGTGCCGTCGATAGAGGGGGGGGTGAATATCGATCGTGAAAAATCTTTCGGAATTCTTCGTAAAACTTTCGTTCTGGACTTTGAATATTAGTAGCGCAGCGGAAAATAAATAGAACGAAAAAACAAAGCAAAGAACACAGCGGATTTTTACTTGGTTCCCGACCCCCCAGGGTCAGTACATCCAAGGCCTATGCACGGGAACGCCCGTCCACTATTGGTCTCCTTCCCGGACTTTCCGAAGGTGGAGAAACCCGACTTACAGTGCAAGATTACAAGCAATAATATAGAAAAATTAAGTGCGTAATTAAATGAATGCAAACCAACAAGACAAAGTATGAAGCTCGGCCGATCTGGACCTCCGAAGTGCCGCACACCTCCTCCTGGAGCCTCCCGGTCGTAGAGCCTCGTCTCTAGTGTGTTGTCATCGGTCAGAATGCTTGGAATGGTTCTTGGAAGTCGTGTCTGAAGCAGAGGGGTCGAAGCCCCTTATATAGGCCTCCTAGGGGCGCCCTGGACGCTGGGGGTGCCCCGGAAGACTCGGTCAAACTTTATCCCTGCGTCTACCTCGCCGCAGCTGATAACAGCTTTGACCAGGGCGCCCCGGATCTTCCGGGCGCCCATCTTGAACCCAGCCAGCGCTTATCCACTGCTTCGGACTCGCAGCAACAAAACAGTGTTGATCCGGGCGCCCCGAATGCTCCGGGCGCCCCGGTTGACACCTATTTTGACTGCATCACGAAACTGCCCTTCTTAGCTCTGTCTAGGGGCGCCCCCACTGTTGGGGGCGCCCTGGTTGCATGGGGGCGCCCTGCTTAGGGCCTCCAACAGCTTTTTGCCTTGTTTAACTTATTTGTCTCCGGTTCTTGATACCTGCAAGATACACAAACACAAAGCATAGATACATATAATGTTAGCCTTAAGGACTTGGTTCAGACTTCGGATTTCCACGAAACCCTAGGTCGAACCGGCCCGAGTTCCTATCCCTGAGAACTCGCCCTTCACCTACTCCTTTCAGGAGACGGTTGCCACCCAGCCCTTCGGGTGGACTTTTACTTAGCTTCCGATACTCCCGGACCTCGAGACGCTCAAACCCTGACCCGTCTCTACTCCTGTCCTTAGTCATCGCTCAGCTAAGTTGCTCAGTCCCTCGGACCAAGACTTCATTCCCCAGCAGTCCTTCGCCAGGTGCCTAGCAGCCCTTCGCTAGGTCTTCTATGCCTAGCATCCCTTCGCTAGGTGCCTAGCAGCCCTTCGCTAGGTCTTCTATGCCTAGCAGCCCTTCGCTAGGTGGCCAGCAGCCCTTCGCCAGGTCTTAGGGTTTCGATACCTAGTAGCCCTTAGCTAGGTGCCTAGCAGCCCTTCGCTAGGACTTAGTGCCCAGCTTCACTCACCAGGTCTTAGTGCCTAGGTTAACTAGGACTTTTCTACAACTTAGGTTACTTCTCTTTTGCTCCCCTTTGTCTGTTCATTGTATCACTGACTTAAGTGTATTGTCAAACATTAAAATACTTAAAGAGGAATATCATTGATGTAGCTTGCACCAACAGAGGACTTCCTTGAACCGGCTATGGAGTTCACTCACGGTCTCACTCTCATTCATGGAGAGGTTTTGTAGTTGGTTGAGGAACAAGTCCCTCTTGGCAATTCTTGAATCTCGGGTGCCCTCATGGAGTTCAATGAGCTTATTCCACAAATCTTTTGCACTTGTAAAGGGACCAACCTTGATGAGTTGGTCTTTGTTCATGCCACATTGCAAAGTTACCACCACCTTCGCGTCGGCTTCACTTTTTCGGGTTTGCTCAGCTGTCCAACGCTAAGATTCCAATTCTTTTCCTTCATCATCCTTTGGAGGGGAAAAACCCTCCTTCACAGCGAACCAAGTGTTGATGTCCATCTTTAGATAGTACTCTATCTTCGATCTCCAATATTGAAAATCTGCTCCATTGAAGAAGGGAGGTCGGGTGGTGGAAAAACCTTCTCTCAAAGCCATTGTTGATAGCTCTCGGTTGTTAATCCGCTTGAACAGAGCCCCAAGCTCTGATACCACTTGTTGGAACTTGGATGGCTAGAGAGGGGGGTAGGTGAATATAGCCAGACACCCACTTCTTTCAATTTTAGGTTTCTCTGCAGTTGGGTTAGTAGCACAGCGGAAGCAAAAACAGAGTTGCAGAAACTAAAACCTAAACTAAGCATGAATACAAAACGCTAACAAAGAGGATTTACAAGGTTTGGGGATAACTTGCCCCTACTCCTTGGCGTGCCCATAAGGTGGGCGATCCCTTGATCGTCGGCAGATCAAGCCTCGAAAAATTTGGATAAAATGCAACCTCCTTCTCGGTGGAGTAACCTCTCCACAGCGTTTCAAGATGGATCAAGTATAAAGTACAGGAAACACAAGAAGGATCTTACTTAGCACTTAGAACCACAAGAACACAAGCAAACTTCTCACGAGCTCCACTCAACGCAGATCTCATGCAAGAACTCCCTTCTTCGTGTCTTCTCGCTGATGGACTCGCCAAGCTTCTTGTTTCACTTCCAAGTGCTCAAGTAACAGAAGGTTGCTTTAAGGATCATAGTTGCTTGCTCAAGATGATGGAACAGAGTTGTCGCAAGAGCACAATGTGGAGAACTTCGTTATTGAGACTTATTCGCCACCAAGCGCTTAAGTCTCAGCTCACTGATCGCTAGGTCACCACCTCACTGCAGCCTCCAGCTGCTCACCTGCAACAGCCAGCTACCATTGAGCTCTCCTGGACACCCTGAGCTTCCCTCAGCCAAGCCCCAGTCAGCAGCTCCAGCAGTGTCAGCATCCATAGCAACCTGAGATGGAAAACGGACAAACCTGCTCCAAGGAAAGACTCCCATTGACTCTCCTTGAGTGTTTGAATCCATTCTTGTAACCTGCACACTTGATAAGATCATTAGCACAGCAAATCAACAGAATATCAAATATCAGAGATTAAGAGTAGAGAAATTAGATGTGTTCAGACGTGATCAGAGCGTCTGACAGTGCATTTTGAATTAAAGTGATCGGTCACCGGACCGATCAGAGAGCCTCCTGATCGATCACCAGACCGATCAGGGTGGGTTCAGATCGATCAGGCTCCATCCTGATCGGTCCCCAACGCTTAATCAGAAATCGCGACTTCTCCCAAATCCGATCACCAGACCGATCCCAAGTCGTGGATCGGTCACCAGACCGATCCACCCCTTTGCAGGGTGATTTCCCAGCTTCACAGTCCAAACCTCCTGATCGGTCACCAGACCGATCAGGGCATGCCTGTTAGTAATATGAGAGAAGTGTCCTAAGGCAATCGCCTTATTATTGTAAACATTTATTTTAATAAATGAAAATTCACTATTTGAGTATACATGTTTGTGTATTTGATTGGGATCTTAAAGTCATTTACTGAATGTCCGCAATACAATTCACAGCATGAGAGAATTTGTGATGGAATCACAACTAGTGATAATCTCTACATGTGCAATTGTGAAGTATTGAAAATATCCCTAGTCGATGAATTGATAAATACGGACACTATCAATTCTGTTGAGACTAGCATGGGTTATTCTCTAATCAGCTGATTCTCACTGGCTGGTGACATTGGGATGTCCGGAGATAAACATGAATGCTAGTTAAGGGAACTAGTTCATTGGAGTGACTAGCTGTAAAACTTCATATGGTAATCTACATATAGATATGTCAATGAAAGTTATTACTGCAGCTTAAGTGCGATGTTCCTTTGACTTGCGGTGTTCAAGTCATCTTGGTCACGGAGACTTATACTTTGACATCTTAAGCAAGCATCTCTTAGGAGGTGTGGACCCAGGATGGTTGGGTATAAGCCGAAGTGCCCGAAGATGTTTGAACAATCTACAAAGGATTCACCACTCCTTGCGAGGAGATGTATACCCAAGGCCTATCGTCGGATTGTTACTCGAAGTCTCTGGCCAGAGCATGACATGTTCCGAGTATGAATCTCTAGGAAACATGAGAGTAATTAGAATCCGTTGGACGAGAAAGACATTACTTGGGCTAGGTGTGACGTAGTCAGCCTAGTGGGGACTGACACACATAGACCGTGTCCTGAACCAAGTGGGTATTAGATGGTGAAGGGAATGAGGCACAACTCATTATAGCTGCTGAAGGGTTTCAGAATTATTTCTGAGGTCAACCGTTGATCTTTCGATTAATTGGGGATCATGATGTACTACTAGGTGCCACTCATGATCGTTCTATAATTGGTTGATTATAGACGGCCAACATAAATCGAAAGCCTATTTAGTCACACGCACTACGAGTAATCCGAGGGATTTAAAACGAGTTGAAAATTGGATTTTCCGATCAAGAGAAATAAGTCGAATCTGAATTAATCAGAGGCGTATCGGAAGCTTAAAATGACTAAGTCTTTTGAAGGCTTATCGGGCGAATTAAATGAGTTTAATTCGCGAGGAGGCGGCTTGGTTTGGCCGGCCAAAGAGGGTTCCCACCCTCTTTGGTTTGGCCGGCCACAACAAAGGAGAGAAACCAATTTATTTGGTTTAAATTATAAAATAAATCAAGCGCGATTTATTTTATAAAATTATGGATAAATAAATTTATATAAATAAATTTATTTTCATGGAGATTAAAATAAACTTTAAATGGTTTAATTTTATTTTATAAAATCAATTGTAAATTGATTTTTCCATGATAAGAAAAATTTATATAGTAAATTTCTTGTAAAAATTTATTCCATAATAAATTGGGAGATGTGTTTGTTTTATTATAAATTTAGTTATAATAAAACTTGGCATAACGAAATAATTCATAAGAAAATTTATAAGATAAATTTCTTATGTAAATTTATTCCGTTAAAAGGGAGACTTGGCAATGGAGAGGCTACTATATAAAGGAACCAAAGCAAGGCTTGAATTCCAATTAATCTAAGAGATTAAGTAGCAAGCTCTCTCTCTCTTTTATTATCTCTCTAGGGTCGGCGCCCTCTCTCTCTCTCTAGGGCCGGCACCCTCTCTCCTCCCCTAGGGCCGGCGCACCGCCTAGGGTTGCCGTGAGCCTCCTCCACCAAGAAGGTGCCAAAGAAGAAGAAGAAGCGGGTCGCAACTCCTTCCTTCCCCCGGAATCTTGATTCCGTTACTTGGTGGTTAGTTTTCATCTCTCTCTCTCTTGATATTCTTGTCGTGCCTTTGGAGAATCTAGTAGTTCTTGTCGGCACGAAACTCGTGGCTTTGCGAAGTCATCCCAAAGAGAACTCGGCGTGGACGCGAATAGAGGCGGAGCTTCCAAGGGACGCTACGGTTGGATCTCGTCCCTTACTTCGAGTTACGCGAGGTATTGAGTAAATTAGTTTACTTTCTGTAAAATTTTAATTTATGATCATCTCCACACATCATAAGTTTGCATGCTAGATACGTGGTTAAAATAATTTGAGAAATTATTTATGTTAATTCTTCCGCTGCACGTAATTATTTTTTAAATTACGAACCCGTATCCATGTCAACATGCACCCGGTCCCAACAATGCCTAGACCGATCAGGCTCCATCCTGATCGGTCATAGTGAGGAACTCGCGACACTTGATCGTTCACCAGAACGATCTGAACAGTATCCCTGATTGGTCACCGGACCGATCAAGAGCCAAGCAGTAAGGTTCCCAAAACCCACTGTATGCTCCCTGATCGGTCACCAGACCGATCAGGAGCTGAGCAGGAAGTGAACTCTAAGCTCCCTGATCGGTCACCAGACCGATCAGGAGCTGAGTAGTGAGTGAACTCTATGCTCCCTGATCGGTCACCAGACCGATCAGGAGCCGAACAGTAAGTTCCCAATCTCACTGTATGCTTCCTGATCGGTCACCAGACCGATCAGTCATAGCTGGATCAGTCACTAGACCGATCCACAAGGGAACTTCGTGCCAACTTCCCTAATCGGTCACCAGACCGATCCAGGCTAGGCCAAACCCACTCTAAGTCAAGAGAACTGGCTCCCAGCCTCCCCTGACTCATGCTCAGTCCTCCGGACCAAGACTTCATGCCCAGTCTCACTCACCGGGACTTCAACCTAGCCCTCCAAGCTAGGACCTGGCCCTCCAAGCCAGGATTTCATCCAACCTAGCCCTTCAAGCTAGGACCTGGCCCTCCAAGCCAGGATTTCATCAACCTAGCCCTTCAGGCTAGGACCTGGCCCTCCAAGTTGGGATTTCATCAACCTAGCCCTCTAAGCTAGGACCTGGCCCTCCAAGCCAGGGTTTCATCAACCTAGCCCTCCAGGCTAGGACCTGACCCTCCAAGCCAGGACTTTTCACACCTAACCCTCCAGGTTAAGACTTTTCCACACCTAGCCCTCCAAGCTAGGATTTTTCCACACCTAACCCTCCAGGTTAGGACTTTTCACACCTAGCCCTCCAAGCTAGGATTTTTTCACACCTAACCCTCCAGATTAGGACTTTTCACACCTAGCCCTCCAAGCTAGGATTTTTCCACACCTAACCCTCCAGGTTAGGACTTTTCACACCTAGCCCTCCAAGCTAGGATTTTCCCACACCTAACCCTCCAGGTTAGGATTTCATCAATCCTAGTTCCACTAGGTATGCCTAGTCCATGACCAGGACTTAATCCCAATTATCTTATCAACCTAAACTAAAATCGATGTCAACACCAAAACAACAATCAGGGTTAGATTGCATCAACAAAGAAGCTGTGTCCCCGGGGTCTTTGCACCCGTTACAGGTCCTTTTGTAGTTTTGCGGGGTCCTAGGATCGTAGAGGTTGCCCCAGGTCCCTAGGAAATCCCTTTTTGGTTTTGTCCTTCCCAAAAGGCTTCTTTGGCTTTCGAGGTACCGCAATGATACTTGTCCCTCCGTTATAAAGGCGTATGGCGCTCTTTGATGGCGACAAAGTCCTTCCATGAATGCTCTATTGTCACGTGCTTCAACGGCCCTCTTCACGACCTCTTACTGACGTGTGCCATTGTAGCTGGCTCACGTCAGCGACTATCTCTGGCACGGCCCCAATGTGGCGGTTTCTTTCTTTCCATGTGCTTCGTTCCTATTACGTTCACGCAAGCGGCTTCCTCGGTATAAGAAGGGAAGGCAAGGACATTCGACCAACTTCTGACTTCGTGGCTGGGTGCACCTCATCTCCCTCTTCTTCTCTAAGGACTCTTTTGAACGTAAGTAGTTTGCCTCCTCCTTGTCTTTTCCCTTAGGAATCATGGAAGGTTACCGGGCGGAGTGGTACGAGTCCGCCTCTTCGAGAGTGAGTCTGGAGGCTCTGAAAGCGGCCATTGGGGCCTACGGCATCCCGGCTAAGATGGCGGTGGTTATCCCCAGGGTAGGCCAGACGCCAGTGGAGCCTCCCGCTGGCTTTTCTACCTTCTTCTTGGGGCAGATGGAGACAGGGCTCCGTTTCCCCATTTCTCCTTTCTTCATGAACGTAGCTTCCTACTTTGGCATCCCCCTTCACCAGATGGCTCCCAAAGCCTTTGCTCAAATGGGGGGGGGGGCGTATATTATCTTCAAGCTCTTCGACCTCCCCCTGACTCCTCGTCTCTTTCATTCTTTCTTTGTCCCGATCGGCTCCCGAGGGATCTTTAGCTTTTCGGCGCGTCCGGGTCATAGGTTCTTAGGAGGGTTCCCTTCCTCACACAAAGGGTGGAAGGAGAAGTTTTTCTTTATCCAACTACCTGTACTGCCCTTCAGTCCTCTTCATTGGATAGAGACTTTACCAACTCCTCCCTCCCTAGGGGAGTTTTTTCAGAGTCCTGCGTATCAACGCGCTAGGAACGTACTCTCCGGCATGGAGTTCAGAGGCCCTGGGCTAGTGCAGAGTGAGGAGCTCATGTACCGGGCGGGCCATAGCCCCAAAATGACCCGAGTCAGCTCCAACCTCGGTATGTTCATCTTTTTCCTCCATGTCTGTTGATTCTAACTGATGTTTCCTTGTCTGGCTATTGCAAAGGAAATTATGTTCTCCCGGGTGATGGGTCGACTTATCAAGTGGGAGGAGGCCAACCAGGAGGCGCTGACTCCTCCCCCAGCTGTTCCGGATGCTGCCCCTGTGCCTGCCGAGTCCTCTGAGGGGACCGCTGAATCGTCCCGGTGGCCTGCTTCGCCCGAAAGGGTAGAGGCTACTGTTGCACCCCTGCCTGTAGCAAACCAAGGGCTTTCCAACCTGTCGATTGACCCTCAGGCGGATCCTCCTTCGGGGGGTGACTCTCCCCCGGTTGCTGTTCCTCAAGAGGGGCTCAACGAGGGGTCCTCCCCTCCTACTGCCCCCTTAACAGTCCAATCCGCTGGTCGACAAAAAAGACGGATTCTAAAGGGCTCGGGTCCCATATGGAAAAGATTGTGCTCAAGTGGCCCCAGCCCCCTTCTCTCAGTCCCCGAGGAGGTTGTTTCTCCTTCTGAGGGTGAGGAACTTGTTCTGATATATTCCCCCATTCTATTGACCTCAGTTCCAGAAGCGGGTGTCCTGACCCCCGGATCTCCCTTAATTGACCCGGCCAAGGCTTCGAAGGGTAAGGAGATATTGCACACCCAATGCCGGATGATGCTCGACCACATTCAAAAGAGGCTGGCTGCCGCGTTGGAGGCTTCCATGCACTCTTTCCCCCAGTGCAGTTGAAGGAGGTTCCTGTCAAGGGGGCCTTGTCCGAGGGGACTTCCAGCTCTGAGGAGGGTGACTCCGACCCCTCTAGCCTACCTCCTAAAGCTCCTGCTTTCCAGCTACTTCCACCGCGCAGGGGCTCGTTGCCTTCTGGGAGCCGGGTCGACATCTCGAGGTCTCAAGGAGGAAAGGTCGTATGAGTCTCAGCAGGGCCTCTAACCAATCTTCGCGAGTCCCTTCTGAAGGTATGTGCTCCTGGTATATGGGATGTTTCATAGTATGTTCCATCATTTCTTGGTGCAATGACAGGCAACTGAAGACTGCCTGACAATCGGCCGTGACTTGTATGCCTGGCCTCAGATTGAAGTCATGACCCTCCAGGCCCTGAGAGCAGAGGTCGTAGTTGACCATGAGCACCGGGAGGGACTTATGCAAGCGGGGGTCAGCCGAGCTCTACGGGCGAAGGTGGAGCATCAACTGAATACCCTAATGGCCAAGGTGTAAAATACGAGTAAAAAAAAACAAGCCAGAAATTTTTTTTGAGATTTATTGGACAGCTTATGGGGTTTCTAGGCCTACAGTCTAAATTTTGTGGGTTTAATTAGACTAAACCCGTAACTTTTAAGGAATAGAGTGAAAGAAAACCCAAACTGAGGGTCTAGGTTGGATTGTTTGAAGTTGGAGCGGTTTTATTAATAAAACTCCAAAACTAGGGGTGAAGTTTTAGTAACTTCAAGGTCAGGGGTTAAGTTGCATAAACATCACTTATAAACCCTATTTTCTCTTCCCCCTTTCATTCACCCGCAGCCTTTACCCGATGCCCTAGTTCCTTGTAACGACCCAGAAAATCTCCTCAATATTTTTTTTAAAATATTGATCATGTCTAGATAGTTTTGAAGGAATTTAGAGATACTAGTACGAACCTTAGCCTAATTATCCATAATTTCTCATTTAAATCGAGAAACTAAGTACTAATGGGTTTTTCTAAGACCATGGTTATTAGTGGATTTTAGGTAAAATTTAATATAAATATAAATGAGTTTTAATTAGGAGTATTAGCATGATCATGGGAGAATTTTTGGGGAATTTTCGAAAATAATATAAAAATAAAATAAAATAAAATATAAAAATAAAGTGCATGCACCAAGGATTGAACCTTGGACCTATGGTACCACCATGCATGTACTAACCAATTCACCTAGTAAGGGAGTGCTAGTAGAGGATGAAGTGGATTTTGGTTAAGGCTTAGGAGAAATGAAGAGTCATCAAGGGAAGAGACACCATGACTCTTCACTTACCCTCCTTAATGTGGTATAAAGGTGGCATGGGAGTTACAATTTCCCTTCTCTTCTTCCCAAGTCATTCTTTCCTCTTCCTCCTTGCTCTAGCCGAAAACCACAAGGGATCTCCCCTTAGGAAAAAATTCCACCAAGGACTCCATCTTGAAGACTCAAGGCTCTCTACTAGGCTACAAGGGCTAAGGAGAAGTTTGGAGTCAAGAAGGTTCTTTCTATTTCTTTATTCAAGGATTAAATCCAAGATAAGGGAAGGTAAGACCCCCTCACCTGTGGTATGATAGCTTCCAAGTTATTTATCATGATCTAAGTTTTTATTGGCATGCTATGTTGAAAAATCCATGGTTAGGGCTTGTAAAGATTTCGGCCAAGCAAGGTTTTGGGCTAAAAATCATGTTAGAAACCTCTCTTATGTTTTCAAATGTTTACTCATGATAGGTTAAGCACCCTAGAACCCCACTAGGGTTTCGGCCACATCAAGGCTAAAGGGCTAGGGTAAACTCCAACCTTCCCAAGCATGATTAGTATGTTTCTTATGATATATTATGGGTAATAATGGTGATTTATATGAATTTTCCTATGGGCTTATTACCCTTCTAGGGTTTCGTCCAACTCATGGTTTGGGCCTAGGACTTAGGGTTAAATCCAACCAGGGTTCAAATGGTTTTCCATGGCATGATATGTAAGGTATGGGATGTTAATCATGTCCTAGGTAAATTTTCTATGGCTTTATGGTCCCTTAGGGTTTTCGGCCAAGACCCAAAACTAGGGTTTGAATTGGGCTAAGGTCTCAAGGATACATGTTTATAAGTTACCATGATGTGAGTACATAGTTAAGCATGATGTAAGGATCTTTATATTACAAAAATCTTAGTTTATGTATTATGTAACATGACCTTGTATGTTAGGTTCTATGCTATGCTTTACTCATGAATATTTAGATCATATACCATGATATGTAATTAATGTAGGGGTATGTTATGTTAAATAGAATGATGCATGTAGAAGGTTAAATGCTTATAATAGATGTATGTGTATGAAGGATATGTATGTATGCCATGTTTTATGAATGATATGTATGTATGCCATGTTTTATGGATGACATGTATGTATGCCATGTTTTATGAACAATATGTATGTAAGCCATGTTTATAAATGCTATGTATGTATGTCATGCTTTATGAATGATATGTACGTATGCCATGTTTAAGAATGAAGATGATGAACGAAAATGATAACCATGACCCTAAGACAAAATGATGTAAGCATGACATACCTTATGAATGAAGATAAGGAATGATGATGAATGTTCATGCCTTTAAGGCATCATGATGTTAAGTATGAATGATGAAATGTTAAGTATGTTTATGTCATGCTAAAGGATGGGCACCTTAAGAACGCCCCGGTTCTGGAACTACCGCAGCTGTTCCTACTCTTAAGTTATGTTTCATGAAACAAGATTATGTTTATGTCATGAATGTCTATGAATGATGAAGCATGCAAAGTTATTTTACTTTATGAATGGGCTTGTACCGGACCGAAGTAAGGGTCCAAGGGATGGGCACCTTAAGAACGCCCCGGTTCTGGACTACCGACTATGTTGTCCACGGTTCTGGGACTACCGAAGCTGTCCTTACCCTAGTAGGTCGAGACTAGCTTCCTCGTATTTACTTAGGGATGCGCGCATATGATTTATGTATGTGGTACAAGACAGGGACCCCAATGATGTTATGTTTATGTTTAAGTATTTAAAAGTATGATTTTAAATTAAGCATCCCTATGTATACGCATTTCGACTCATGCATTCATTCATGTTGTGCATGACGCCAGGGTAAGTATGTTTTATGCTTATGTTTATGGTAAGATTGTGTTTATGCTCATGTATGTTAAGAATTATGCTTATGCTAAGTATGTTTCATGCTCATGTATGTTAAGAATTATGCTATGCTAAGTATGTTCATGCTCATGTACGTTAAGAATTGTGTCATGCTAGGTATGTGTTAAGTTTATGTTTATGTTAAGAATCATGTCATATGCTTATGATTTATGCCAAGACTATGCTTATGTTTCATGTTCAGAATTATGTTATGTCAGATGCTTGATATGTTTATGTTTAAGCGACGTATGATTTTAGTGAGTAGGAAAGGGTCTTACTAAGCCTGTGTGCTTATAATCTTATTTTCCTCGTACCGCAGATCAAGCAAGAAGTTACTAAGGGAAGCAGCAGGAGGGGCAAGAGCATGTGTGTGTGTGGCAGTGACTTGGCAAAGGATTCTTTTATTTACACATATCGCATGTCTTGGGTTTTGTTAATGCCTCCTTAGGTTTTATGCTATGTTTCAATGGTTATGCCTAATGGATGATTATGCTACTTATGTTTCAATGCTACTTATGCTATGTTTTGGTTATGCTACTTATGATGATTATGAATAAGCTATGAAATGGTTATATCATGATGTCATGCATGTTGTTAATATGCTAAGTCCAATGACACTAGGTTCAGGGATGATAAGTTTATGCATGTATAGATGTTTCATGTATTAGTTGCATGGTTAAAAGCATGTGTAGAAGAAAAAAATTATTCCGCTACATTAAGATGTTTTATATGTACATGTATGTTTAGCGTAACGACGCCTTTCTCGCCACACCATAAGGTGTGGGAAAAAGGCGGGCGTTACAGGTTGGTATCAGAGCAGTTGTCATCTCACTACACACACATCAAGCCTTCTTCCTGCCGCTTCCAAGTAAGTACCTCTCTACATATTTTATGATAGTAAGCACTTTTAGGATACTTTCTGATTCTAGAACATGCAAGTAAGGATGATACCTATGATTCTAGAATATGCAAGCATGAATGATGTTTTATGATGAAAAGTATTTTAGGATATGTGACTATGAACGATATATATATTTTTCTTATGAATCAAATAATTTAGGATTTAATATGGAGGGTAGGAATAACGATAACTCATATTATCCATACTTGTCCTTCATGAAGGAAAGCATGGCTAGAAGACAGAGTAACAAACTTGATGAGACCACTCCCTCGCCTGATCTGATGCAGTTAGTGACCCAACTTCAGCGTCAAGTCACTGAGCAGCAGCAAACCATTAATACCCTGATGAACCAACAAGAAAATTCTACTACTCCTCCGGCGAACCAGACCACTATACCTGTTGCACCTACGGTTACGCAAACTCCTCCGTTAGGCTCGACCACTGTAGCACGACAAGAGGCTTATCTGATCCAGTGGTTGAGGCTGAAACCGGAAAATTTCTCGGGTATCGGTGAACCGTGGGATGCGCAAGCGTGGTTCAAAACCGTAGAGAGTACAATGGAGCTGCTGGACTGGCCGGAACATGAGAAGATTAAGTGTGCATCATTCTGCCTTTCTGGGGATGCCAGAATGTGGTGGGAAAGGGTCAAGGCCAAGAGACAGGTGAACCAGATGACGTGGTCAGACTTCGAATCAGAGTTCTTCGAAGAATTCTTCAATATGCATGTCACAAACAAACACTACGACGAGTTCACAGAATTCCGACAGGGCAACCTCTCAGTCAATGAAGCCGTGAAGAAGTTTAATCGACTGGCTCGTCTATGCCCTGAGCTGGTCCGCACTGAGAAAGAAAGGGTCCGACTTATGTTGAAGATGTTGCGGCCCGAAATAGCCCTGAACGTGGCCGGCGGAGTTAACAGGCCGCAGACCACCGAGGAGCTGTCTAGTAGTGCTCTACTCACCGAGCATTCCCTGAACAATATCAATCAGCAAAGGAAGGCATCAAATGAGAGTAAGGAATCAAGTTCACTCCAGGATTCTCGATTCTTTATCTTTCTTTATCCCTAATGTTCCTCCATTTCATTATCACTCAGGAGGTCAGAAACCTCAGAGTACCAACGCTAATGGGAAGGGAAATCAGGGTGGTAAACGGCAGCCATGGGACGACCCCCAAGGGGGCCCAGCAAATAAACTGTCCAGGTTTCCCCTGTGTGCTACATGCGGGAAAATGCATCCCGAGGAATGCCGCAAAGGTACGAACCGGTGTTTCATTTGCGGGGTGGAAGGGCACATAGCCTCTTACTGTCCTACCAAGAACCAGGCACCTTCCCAACAGCTTGTTCCGTACCAGGGTGCACCAGCGAAACTACATTATATGCAAGCTGAGCTAGAAGGTACCCCGATGAGCCAAGGGAGATTGGAGGCCCCACCAACTATGGCGGATGCCAGGGTTTTCTCTATTACTAAGGAGGATGCCGCGAATGCTTCAACGGTTGTCACAGGTCAGATACTTATTTACAGTCAGTATGCTACTGCATTATTTGATACTGGGGCAACACACTCGTTCATCTCTATGTTCTACACTAAGAAGATAGATATGTCTCCACAAGTTTTAGACTGCAAGTTCTTGACAACCCTGCCTTCGGGAGAAATAATGACATCCACTCACGTGCTGCGTGCTGTGCTAGTCGGAATCGCAGGAAGAGAACTCTACTGCGATCTGATAGTACTCGACATGCAGGATTATGATGTTATAATGGGAATGAATTTTCTGAACAAATACGGCGCTTCTGTCGAGTGCCGTAAACGAAAGGTGGACTTTCAACTTGAGGTCGATTCTATATTCTAATTTATCGGAGAGCCGAGAAAAAGAACCGGGAAATTTCTATCGACTCTCAAGGCACAGAAGATGATAGACAAGGGATACACTGGATTCTAGCACATGTGGTTGACGTAAGTCAAACCAAGGACCAGAAGCTAGAAGATGTTAGGGTTGTATGTAATTATCTAGAGGTATTCCCAGATGAATTACCAGGATTAGCTCCTGATAGAGAAGTGGAATCCGAGATCGAATTGGTTTCTGGTACTAACCCATTCCCCAAGGCACCTTACCGTATGGCAAGGTCAACGGTTCGAGGAAGCTACCTGGGAACGTGAGGACGAGATGAGACGCAAGTACCCGGAGTTATTCTAAGTTCGAGGACGAACTTTCACGAGGTATGGGGGATTGTAACGACCCGAAAAATCTCCTCAATATTTTCTTTAAAATATTGATCATGTCTAGATAGTTTTGAAGGAATTTAGAGATACTAGTACGAACCTTAGCCTAATTATTCATAATTTCTCATTTAAATCGAGAAGCTAAGTACTAATGGGCTTTTCTAAGACCATGGTTATTAGTGGATTTTAGGTAAAATTTAATATAAATATAAATGATTTTTAATTAGGAGTATTAGCATGATCATGGGAGAATTTTTGGGGAATTTTTGAAAATAATATAAAAATAAAATAAAATAAAATATAAAAAAAAGTGCATGCACCAAGGATTGAACCTTGGACCTATGGTACCACCATGCATGTACTAACCAATTCACCTAGCAAGGGAGTGCTAGTAGAGGATGAAGTGGATTTTGGTTAAAGCTTAGGGGAAATGAAGAGTCATCAAGGGAAGAGACACCATGACTCTTCACTTACCCTCCTTAATGTGGTATAAAGGTGGCATGAGAGTTACAATTTCCCTTCTCTTATTCCCAAGTCATTCTTTCCTCTTCCTCCTTGCTCTAGCCGAAAACCACAAGGGCTCTCCCCTTAGGAAAAATTCCACCAAGGACTCCATCTTGAAGACTCAAGGCTCTCTACTAGGCTACAAGGGCTAAGGAGAAGTTTGGAGTCAAGAAGGTTCTTTCTATTTCTTTATTCAAGGATTAAATCCAAGATAAGGGAAGGTAAGACCCCCTCACCTGTGGTATGATAGCTTCCAAGTTATTTATCATGATCTAAGTTTTTATTGGCATGCTATGTTGAAAAATCCATGGTTAGGGCTTGTAAAGATTTCGGCCAAGCAAGGTTTTGGGCTAAAAATCATGTTAGAAACCTCTCTTATGTTTTCAAATGTTTACTCATGATAGGTTAAGCAATAAAGTATGATGTTTGAAGTTTTTGTAGCACCCTAGAACCCCACTAGGGTTTCGGCCACATCAAGGCTAAAGGGCTAGGGTAAACTCCAACCTTCCCAAGCATGATTAGTATGTTTCTTATGATATCTTATGAGTAATAATGGTGATTTATATGAATTTTCCTATGGGCTTATTACCCTTCTAGGGTTTCGGCCAACTCATGGTTTGGGCCTAGGACTTAGGGTTAAATCCAACCAATGGTTCAAATGGTTTTCCATGGCATGATATGTAAGGTATGGGATGTTAATCATGACCTAGGAAAATTTTCTATGGCTTTATGGTCCCTTAGGGGTTTCGGCCAAGACCCAAAACTAGGGTTTGAATTGGGCTAAGGTCTCAAGGATACATGTTTATATGTTACCATGATGTGAGTATATAGTTAAGCATGATGTAAGGATCTTTATATTACAAAAATCTTAGTTTATGTATTATGTAACATGACCTTGTATGTTAGGTTCTATGCTATGCTTTACTCATGAATATTTAGATCATATACCATGATATGTAATTAATGTAGGGGTATGTTATGTTAAATAGAATGATGCATGTAGAAGGTTAAATGCTTATAATAGATGTATGTGTATGAAGGATATGTATGTATGCCATGTTTTATGAATGATATGTATGTATGTCATGCTTTATGGATGACATGTATATATGCCATGTTTTATGAACAATATGTAGGTAAGCCATGTTTATAAATGCTATGTATGTATGCCATGCTTTATGAATGATATGTACGTATGTCATGTTTAAGAATGAAGATGATGAACGAAAATGATAACCATGACCCTAAGACAAAATGATGTAAGCATGACATACCTTATGAATGAAGATAAGGAATGATGATGAATGTTCATGCCTTTAAGGCATCATGATGTTAAGTATGAATGATGAAATGTTAAGTATGTTTATGTCATGCTAAGGGATGGGCACCTTAAGAACGCCCCGGTTCTGGAACTACCGCAGCTGTTCCTACTCTTAAGTTATGTTTCATGAAACAAGATTATGTTTATGTCATGAATGTCTATGAATGATGAAGCATGCAAAGTTATTTTACTTTATGAATGGGCTTGTACCGGACCGAAGTAAGGGTCCAAGGGATGGGCACCTTAAGAACGCCCCGGTTCTGGACTACCGACTATGCTGTCCACGGTTCTGGGACTACCGAAGCTGTCTAACAGGGATGGGCACCTTAAGAACGCCCCGGTTCTGGACTACCGACTATGCTGTCTGTAACGCCCGCTTTTTTTTTCTTTTCATAAAGCGGCGTTACATTAACATACTTAGGGCATGTAGACATCATAATATAGCGGAAACCTTTAAACTTACACCTACATGCACTTACTACCATTCCTAGCATTATAACATGGAACTTGGCATATTAACTTTATACTTAACATCATATCATGTCATACTTAGCATCATGTCATACTTACCATCATGTCATACTTTAGCATCATATCATAGAGTCACATTCAAGTACTTAATAGTAAAGGTAAAGTTCTATCGTAAGACGAGCAAACATATGGTCTCTTGGCCAAGTCACTATCACACACATGCTTTAAGGCCCTCCTGCTGCTTCCTTACTGTCCCCTTGCTTAATCTGCGGTATAAGAAAATAAGACTATAAGCACACAGGCTTAGTAAGACTCTTTCCTACTCACTAAAACCATTCATCACTTAATCATGAGCACATGAAACATTAACATACTTAGTGCTTTACTTAGATCATAAGCCTTTATGATCACTTAGCATACATTCGACATAGCAAGAGCATAACTTAATCACATTCGTAGCATGGCATAAACATGAACATGACGACATTCATAGCATGGCATAATACTTGGCATAGACATAAACCTAATAAACATAACCTCCTAGACATTTTTAGCATGAACCTAAATAAAATCATGGCATCCTAACTTAGCACAACATAATTAAATCATGGCTTCATAAATTAACATGGACATAAATAAAATCATGGCATCCTAACTTAGTATAAACATAATTGAATCATGGCATCATAAATTAGCATGGACATAAATAAAATCATAGCATCCTAACCTACCATAAACATAATTAAATCATGGCATCATAAATTAGCATGGACATAAACAAAATCATAGCATCCTAACCTAGCATAAACATAATTAGATCATGGCATCCTAATCTAGCATAAATATAATTAAATCATGGCATCATAAACTAGCATGAACATAAATAAAATCATGGCATTCTAACTTAGCATAAACATAATTAAATCATGGCATCATAATTAACATGAACATACTTTGCATTAACATACCTTGCATAAACATACTTTTCCTAAACATACTTTTCATAAACACACTTTTCATAACATAATGCATAACATAAATGGATGCATGTGGCAATTGTGCATATATATATATAAGGATGCTTAATCTTTAAAACATGCTTTTCAATACTTTAACATAATCATATCATTCATTGGGCCCTGGTTTGTACCACATTCGTTCATCATATGCGCGCATCCCTAAGTAAATACGAGGTAGCTAATCTCGACCTATAGGGTAAGGACAGCTTCATCGGTAGTCCCGAACCGTAAGGACAACTTCATCGGTAGTCCCAAACCGTGGACAGCTTCATCGGTAGTCCAGAACCGTGAACCTTACTTAGGTCCGGTACAAGCCCATAAAATAAAATAAAATGCTTTCACATGCTTCTTCATTCATAATCATTCATAGCATATTCATTCATTCATCATACTTTCATCATACTTAACATCATCGTTATGCCTTGAAGGCATGAACTTTAACTTCATTCATCATTTTCATTCTTAAACATGGCATATGTACACATCATTCATAAAACATGGCATACATACAATTTATTCATAAACATGGCATACCTACATATCATTCATAAGACATGGCATACATACATATTATTCATAAAACATGGCATACATACATATCATTCATAGATCATGGCACATGTCTTAAACATTTATGACCTAATCATATAATTCATGACATATAAACTAATGGTTTGGTTAACATAAAAATTCTTCCATCTTACTTAAACATACCTCTTAGTAACCTATACACAAGCATCTTGGTAGGTTTAACCCCAACCCTAGCCCTAGGTTATGTCCTTGGCCGAAAGTCCCCAAGGAACCCTAGGTCCATGAACCTTCACATAACTTCCTAAACAACATCTCATACACATATACTAGGCCATAGGAACCCTTTGATTCCATACTTAAGGCCAACCCTAATCCTTTAGCCCTAATCTTACTCTTGGCCGAAACTTCAAGGCCATGGGGGTATGGAAAAATTCCATTAAAAACCCCAAATCAATTGTTATATACCAACAATACCTTACCATAGGGCCATTGGGCCCTTACTTGAAATAAGTCCTAACTTTCCACCCTAGTAGGGTACTTGGCCGAAACCTATAGGGTCTCTAGGCCATGTGAAACATTCACATAAACACCCTCCATCTCCCTTATATCATGTTAATACATAAAACACATACTTGAGGTTTTAGACCCAACCCTACCCATGGGGTCTTGTTGTTGGCCGAAACCCTAGGGTATCCTAGGGTACCCCAAAAATTCTCAAAAATTATATTTAATCACTAAACATCATAAGAGTACATTAAACAACATTATCAAGATTTTTAGCATCATCATGGACCCTAAAACCTAGTGGCCGAAACCCATAGGGTCTCTAGGGTGCTTGGTTTTGTTTCTTTCAACATCAAGTCCCAAAAACCAACCAATAAATCATGCTAAAACATAAGGAACTATTATACCACAGGTGAGGGAGTCGTACCTTGGTTGATCTTGATTTTTAAACCTTAAAAGAGAAGGAAATTGTAAAATCTTTGGACCCTTGAACCCCCTTGTCCTTGTATCCTTGGGAAGCCTTTAGATCTTGGAGATGAGACCCTCTTGTGAAGCTTTTCCAAGGACAATTCCTCCTTATGGTGTTCGGCTTGGATGAGGGAAGGAGGAGGAAGAAAATGCAAAGTGATGGAAAGAAAAGGTAACTCCCAAACCCCCCTCTTTATAACCATCAAGGAGGTAAATGAAGAGTCTCTCCATGACCCTTCATCTTCTTCTAAGCCTTAACCAATATCCACTTCATTCCCTCATAATATTCCCTTGCTAGGTGAGTTGGTTAGAGCATGCATGGTTGTATAAGAGGTCCAAGGTTCAATCCTTGGTCCATGCACCTTATTTTTATTTTATTTTTCTTTTTAATTCCCTAAAATTCCGAAAATCCTATAAAAATTCCCCCATAATTATGTTAATATTTCCCATTAGAACCCTTTATATTTATATAAATTTTCACCTAAAATCCACCAATAATTTTGATACTAAAAAGCCCATATAAGGCCCATTAGTGCCCTTTTTCCCAATTTAAATGAGAAAACATGGATTTTCTAGGCCAAAGTTCGCATTAATATTTCTAGGTTCCTCGAAAAATTATCTAGACATGCTTAATATTTTAAGGAAATATTAAGAGAATTTTCCGGGTCGTTACACTGTCTACGGTTCTGGGACTACCGAAGCTGTCCTTACCCTAGTAGATCGAGACTAGCTACCTCGTATTTACTTAGGGATGCGCGCATATGATGTATGTATGTGGTACAAGCCAGGGACCCCAATGATGTTATGTTTATGTTTAAGTATTTAAAAGTATGATTTTAAATTAAGCATCCCTATGTATACGCATTTCGACTCATGCATTCATTCATGTTATGCATCACGCCAGGGTAAGTATGTTTTATGCTTTTTTTTTTAAAACAAAATCTTTATTCCTGGAAGGAAAAAACTATACTAGAAGGGGGACCAAACCTAACCTTCTAGTATAGTATTACAAGATTTCCAATGGGTTACAAAGAGATATTCTACTATATTTCAAAAGGTCTAAAAAACCCAAGCCAAAATTGGTCCAAAAATTCGGCTCCCAACCTTTCGATGATACGTAACTGTATATATCAGGAAACCAGCTGAAATCATAACATTCACCTATATCAGCTTGCAATGAATGGATGACAGCATCATCTCAATGAAATGAACCCATCTTCAGAAGCAGTGATAGCTGCTAGAAAATTTGATTCAGGTGACATCAAGGCAGGAAATCTCAATAAATTCAGTCTCCTTCCTACTCAGCATTTCAGAGTTGTCTCATAGAAGTACATTCCCAAGAAAACCACCTTATCTTCAAACTATTTTCCACTCAGTCAAAATCTGAACATATTCAGCATTTCAATCAACATTGATGTTACTAAAGAGTTACAGCAAACCTTCCCATAAGATATTGAACCAAAAAATCATAAGCAGTATATAAATCCATATTCAGACCACAAGAAAATTTTAGCTTTATAGTGAGTGGATAACTTCAAAAGATTCAGACAAACCATTTCTTTCACAATATTATCTCAAAAAATATTTGATACTGACCCAAGAAACCCACAACAAACCATCAGAAATATCTTCAGAAACAGAGAAAGATTGTCACACAACTGCTACGCAACCCTTAGATATAAGCAACAAGTAGCTTCTGATCCATTCAATGAAAACCAGCCTCCTTTCTTCTCAGCGTCTCAGAAACGTCTCCTAGACACTCATTTCTCAAGAAACCAAAATCTGATCAATATTCTACTTTCAATCCCCCATAGCGCTATCTTCAACAAATCTGGCACACTCTTACAGCAGACAAAGGAAGAAAGAAAATCACTGATAAATTGCAGTGCCACCTCTTGATCTTCTGATATTATATTTGATGAAGATGCCATGTAAATCTGAACATTTGTAGAAAAGTTCATCCTTTAAAACATTGGATTTTTTCGAAGCCACCAAATTTATGTCAAATTACTCTCAAATTGAGTAGCCTTCAGCTTTCAGCATGTATAGTTGCATCGCAACAAGGGAATCAGAAAATCTCAGTAAGAGCATCCTACAGCTTTCCATATAGACATTGTATCACCACAGAAGCAACCTTTCCAAACGTATCCAAACTTCTTCCGCACCCGATGTTCACTTTAGGCAAGTGACCAGCCGTAAACGGATTTGACTTGTCTTTACCGTAGCCGTTACCACGGACTAGATAGGCCATAGGTGGGCCTATTCACCCTTTTAGGCTTTTTGGCAAAACCTCAGCCATCAACGGATTTGATTTGTCTTTACCATAGCCGTTTGCCACGGACTAGATAGGCCATAGGTGGGCCTATTCACCCTGTTAGGCTTTTTGACAAAACCTCAGCCATCAACGGATTTGAAGTTGTCTTTACCGTAGCCGTTTGCCACGGACTAGATGGATTATTTATGGTATATCCATTCACCATAGTAGCGACAGGAAGATATAGAGAGTAATACAACTAACAAAAAATAAACTGAGCAAACCTCATAATACTTTAATCTTCAAAACTGAGCAGAGAATTGTTTGTCAACGAGTATCTGAATGACATTCCAAATTACCACTAGCATTACGGAATCCTTTGAAATGGAACACCTTATACACCAGATTCAAGATCCATATTCAGTCCTGCCTTCTAATCAATACAGATGCAGACAAATCAGACAAAAAGATCTAGAATTATAATAGCAACACCTCCAATTGCAGAATATTCATCATCAGAAAACAAACATAAGGCAACGAAAACCATGATCTTTTATTGAGATAGTTTCCGACTCTGTCTTATATAAGGCAGTCCTAACCTGTCAATTTTACAAATACCATAAAGGATTTTGTCCATATCTTGCTTTGCTAATATTTTATCACCATGATAATTAAAGGCTTGATTTGCTAAAAAATCAGCAGCCATGTTCGCTTCCCTAAACACATGTGAGAAGCAAACATTAAAGTTCTTGATCATCCATCTGATTTTTAAAATCATCTTCCTATATTCCCAACAGGTATCCGAAGACTTAATAATTTTCAAAGCCACCAATGAGTCAGATTCATGCCAAACCGGCAAAAAGTTATGAGATATGCATAGCTCTAGACCAACAAAAATAGCCTTCAATTCAGCTGCTATATTGGAAGTCACACCTATTTTACCAAACTTTGCCATTATAAGGTGACCCTCATGATCTCTAATTATTGCTCCATATGATGACTCTCCAGGATTCCCTTTTGAGCAACCATCGGTGTTTAACTTGAAGCCTCCAAGCCTTGGTTTCCTCCAGTACACTATAGAAATATTATTCCGAACAACAGCTTTATTAACCAGACCCCATTCTGATGCAATTTTCGAATACCCTTTCCAATGTTTCCTTTTAATGTTATTTGCCATTTCTCCCAAGAAAATATATTGAGTTATACTGCTTATAACCTTCTGTGCATCTGTTTTAAATTTCTGTGTTTAGCGTTATTTCTTGCAACCCATAAAAACCATAAGATCAAGAAAGGTAAGATCTCCCTAATATGACCTCCATGGGACCATGTCGATCCTATTCTCCAAGCTTCCAACGGTTGAGCTTTATGAACACCAAACAAATTAGCAAAGTAGGACCAAACATCTTTAGCCACTGGGCCTTCATAGAACAAATGCTCCCATGTTTCCATAGATTCACAGCACAAACATTTAGATACTATGGCAACTCCCCTTCTTTTCAATATAGAATCTACTGGTAATTTTTGTTTCAAAAATCTCCAAACAAAGATTGAAATGCTTGGCTTCAGTAATTCACTCCATACTGCATGACATATATCAACTTCAGGCTGAGGTTGTCTAAACTTATCCCAAGCAGATTTAAGTGAAAAATTTCCATCCAATGAAGGCTTCCATATGATCTTATCAATTTCATCAATCTGAAATGGAATTTCAACCACTTCTTCAATCAAACTGTTCGGAATTAATCTTTTAATGTTATCCAGTTTCCAAGTTGCAGAATCTAATAGCTCAGCTACCATCAGATTAGGATTTCCCACTACTGAAAAAGACTTAAATAATGGGCCTAAATCCAACCAGTTATCATGCCAAAAATTAATTTTGCCTTGCCCCATTATCCAGCCTATGTTTGGTTCAGCTAAATCCCGAATTTTAATCATCCTGCGCCAACAAGAAGAAACATTACCTTTCAAAGGAATACTTGCTGGGTGATTAGCTTTGCAATATAGTCTTTTGAGGAAGATAGCCCAAGGAGTACTTTGTTCTCTAAATCTATACCAAAGCTTAGCTGCCATAGCTAAACTTATATCCGTCAACTTCCTCAAACCTAGTCCACCTTCCAGTTTAGGTTTAGTTATTTCCGTCCAAGCCACCCAATGGGGTTTTTCTTTATTATCCATGGATCCCCAAAAGAAGTTTGCAAATATCATTTCTAGTTTGTGGAGTACTGATATTGGTGGAGATATTACCTGTAACAAAAACAATGGCATAGAAAGTAATACACTTTGAATTAATAATAGTCTTCCACCATATGATAACCGAGCTACATTCCAACCCATGAGTCTACCTCTTATCTTCTCTATCAAAGGCAGAAAGTGTGAGGTTTTCCTATGCCCAGTAACAATAGGAATGCCTAAGTATTTCAAAGGCCATGTTCCTTCCAAAAAATTTGTGGTAGCCAGTATTAAATCTTTTCTCACCATTGGAATCTTTTTAGATGGATATATCAAACTCTTGTTTACATTCACTACTTGTCCTGATTTCATTTCATAATCCTTTAGGTATGATTTAACCTTTTTAACACAATCAATGGAACCATTCATAAAGATCATAATATCATCTGCATAAGCAAGATGGGATAACTGCATATCACATCCTGTGGTGAAAAACAGCTTTGGATTCTTTTTAAATAGGTCATCTAACCCTCTGGAGAGAAATTCTGAAGCAATAATGAATAAAAGAGGTGAAATCGGATCTCCTTGCCTTAAACCTCTATTTGATTGAAAAAAACCAGCTAAATGACCATTAATATTGATGGAAAACCAGCACATGGATATACATCTTTTTATCATAGAAATAAAAGACTCAGAAAAACTGAAAGTTTCCATTATCTTGAAAAGAAAACTCCATTGAACCCTATCAAATGCCTTTGCCATATCTAGTTTCATGATCAAATTTCCTCCTCTTACATGATAGTTTAATTTGTGAGTTAACTCTTGGGCAAGTAGTATATTATCAGAGATCAATCTACCTTCTACAAACCCACTCTGAGTCGGAGATATGATTTTACTTAGAAAATGCCGCATTCTATTAGCCAAAAGCTTAGAGATAATTTTGTAAGAAACATTACATAAGCTAATAGGCCTAAAATCTTGCCAATTTTGCGCATCATCAGTTTTTGGTATCAAGATTATAGTAGTGGCCATCATACCTTTCGGGATCTTGCCTCCTTTAAAGAAATCCATAACTGCTTGGTATATATCTTCTTGAATTATATCCCAACAGGAAATGTAGAAGGATACAGAAAAACCATCAGGTCCGGCAACACTATTTTGGTCCATCTCCCATACTATTTGCTTGATTTCCTCTTTAGAAGGCAGATTTATTAAAAAATCATTGTCTGTCTCAGTAATAAGCTTTGGTATAATATCAAAATCCTCTGAACTGCAATTATATTCCTCTCCTGATAGCAGCTGTTCAAAAAATTTCACTGCAGAATTCCGTATCATGTCTGGTTTTTCCAAGCATATTCCGTCATCCCAAATTCTAAAAATCCTATTTGATTTTCTTCTTATTTGAACCCTCTCATGAAAGAACTTTGTATTTTTATCACCCTCCCTCATCCATTTAACGGCAGCTTTTTGTTTCCAGAAGTCTTCTTCCATTTGCATAGTTTTAAACAAATGAGCTTGTTGTTTGTTCTTATTAATTTTGTTCTCCTCTGTAGGATTATTATCAAAGCACTTCTCCGCTTCAGAAAATAATTGCTCAGCCTTCTGAATATTCTCTTGAATGTTCCCGAATACCTCTCTATTCCACCATTTTAAATGGTTCTTCAATCTCTTCAATTTTGATTGCAAATTGATCATACCAAAACATGGGCTGGGTAAATTCCAGTTTAATCTCAGAGTTTGCATAAAGCCATGATGTCTGAGCCACATTTTTTGAAATCTGAAAGATGAAACTGGTTTTTCAGAATTCAGGAAGGAGATTAGTAAAGGACAATGGTCAGAAACCGCACGACTCAAGTGCTCCACCTTTATTGAAAATCCTTGCACTGCCCAAGAAGTAGAGATTAAGATCCTATCCAATCTCTTCCATATTCTATTGTTAGTCCAAGTAAATCGATCTCCTATAAATCCTGCATCACTAAGACCCGATATCATCAAAAAGTTGTTAAAATCTTCACTTGCTCCCAAATTTGTCATCTCTCCTGCAGATTGTTCAGATGTGTTTGATATAACATTAAAGTCCCCTCCTACCATCCACAAATCTTCTCTGCCAGGTTTGTTTCTGATTAACTCATCCCACAATTCATATCTATTAACCCTTGAACATTTATCATAGACAACAGTTAATAAAATTTCTGTGGGAAACATAGCAGATTTTAAACTGAGATGCATGAATTGAGGATTATCTATTAAAACCTTGCAGTCAATATTAATATCAGATACAAACCATATCTTTCCGGAGCAATTTGAAATAGCTGAGTGAAAACCCAATCTTCTAGTAATAAAAGAAACATCCAGGTCAATGAAAGGCTCTAAAATTCCCATAAACTTTATATGGTAATGATTTTTCAGAAAATGAATTCTTCTCATCGAGGTAGGATTACCTATCCCTCTTATGTTCCATATCATTCCTATCATTAAGACAATGAAGAAAAAGATCCCTTTTGTGCATTCGATTTACTTCTAGTGACACGTTGAAAGATACTAGAAGAATTTTTTTTCCTTGCTTCAGATTTTGAAGGGCTATGCTGTATGAGTTTTTCCTCTGAAACCATAGGTAAAGAGTTACTTCTTTGTAGATGTCTATCTACCTCTTCTTCAGACTCCTCCTCCTCTATGAAACTTTTAGATAGTTCTTCATCCTCCAAATCTTTTTGTTCCTTCCAGTTGTTCCCCTCAAGTCTAATCATATCCTGGGCAGCAGCTGCTCTTATCCTTCCATCCATAATATTCATTGTATCAGATGTATTGTCATTATGTGCCATTTGATTGATTTCAGAGCCAAAGCCTTTAGATGCAGAAAGTTTTATTGGATCTGATGTTCTTAACCCATTTACCGCATTCTGTTCAGCTAAATGCATGAATTTCTCTTTATTATTTTGTGTTTTCCAAGTATCAGACCTGTCGTTTTTTCTTTCTTTTATCAGTAATCTGGTGTCTTGGTTTATTAACTGGGCCTCTTCTTTTCTTAATTCTCTGTTGTCTTTTATACTGGTATCTGGTTTATCCTCATTTTTGTCTCTGTCATCTATTCTCTCTTTACTTAGATCCAGATCATTTAAATCCTCTTCTTCCATCAGTGAATCTAAATGATCATCATTCATCTGGCCAGCATCAACCATAGTCTCTCCATTTACTTGCTCATTAGTTTCTGCATATTTTTCTTTTAATTTTTCTCTCAAATCTTCCCCTGGGGCTAAATTATCATATCTATTCTTTTTCCATTCCGGTTTAGGTTGCTTGCCATTGAAATAGCATTCATTTGCAGAGTGTCCCAAATGAGAACAATGTAAACAATATTTTGGTAATTTTTCAAAAACCACTTTCTGAATCCTTTTTTCATCTCCAATTCCAATCCAAAATTCTTCAACCATTGGCTTTAATAAATCTACCTCCACGCATACACGAGCCATGTATAACCTTGATTTATCTGCAGTAGGTTCATCAATTTTTATAGGCTTACCTACAATTCTCGCAGCTGAAAACAAACTACTCTTATTAAACATATGAATTGGGAAGTCAGGAAATTGAATCCAAACCGGCACAATAGATGATTCAGTTTCATATGAGAAGTGAGGAGACCACTTAAAGATACGCAGAGGCACTCCACCAATATACCATATACCTCTCGACCATACTCGAGCCATGTCCTCATTGTTTGTAAGATGTAGAAATACATGCCCAGATCGAAGAAGCCGTATGTTATAAAATCCAGATAAGCCTAGTGCTTTAAAAGCTTGCATAATGATCTGGAAACTAGGTTTTCTACCAGAAAATTTTCCAATGAGCGAAAATTTAAAAGGATTGGCCATATTCAATACCTCTTCCTCCGTGTAAAATATGCCTGGTTTATTGTTGTAGATCGAAGCTTCTTTATAGTTTTCACCAATTTCATCAAATTCCTTCTTTGAAACCCGCGGGGAGCTCGGGCGCAAGATCGCCGCATATGAAGGGGCTCCTTCGGGATCCATCCCTTTTTGAGAAGCAGAGACCTCTGAAGTCTTCAGATTAGTAGAAGGGAGAGTAGAAGGGAGCGGAGGAAATTGGGAGGGATCCATTGCCGGCGTCATGTTGGCGCCGGCGGCCATCGCCGCTGAGTTAGCGCGCGGCGCGCGCGTTTCCAATCCAAAATCGCCTTTGGATCGCCTTTGGATCGCCCTTGGCACTGTTCACTTCGGTCCCAATTTTTGTGGCAAAATGGAGGTATACTTCAGAACTAACTTTGACATTTTACTTGTTTTATGCTTATGTTTATGATAAGATTGTGCTTATGCTCATGTATGTTAAGAATTATGCTATGCTAAGTATGTTTCATGCTCATGTATGTTAAGAATTATGCTATGCTAAGTATGTTCATGCTCATGTACGTTAAGAATTTTGCCATGCTAGGTATGTGTTAAGTTTATGTTTATGTTAAGAATCATGTCATATGCTTATGATTTACGCCAAGACTATGCTTATGTTTCATGTTCAGAATTATATTATGTCAGATGCTTGATATGTTTATGTTTAAGCGACGTATGGTTTTAGTGAGTAGGAAAGGGTCTTACTAAGCCTGTGTGCTTATAGTCTTATTTTCCTCGTACCACAAATCAAGCAAGAAGTTACTAAGGGAAGCAGCAGGAGGGGCAAGAGCATGTGTGTGTGTGGCAATGACTTGGCAAAGGATTCTTTTATTTACTCATATCGCATGTCTTGGGTTTTGGAAATGCCTCCTTAGGTTTTATGCTATGTTTCAATGGTTATGCCTAATGGATGATTATGCTACTTATGTTTCAATGCTACTTATGCTATGTTTTGGTTATGCTACTTACGATGATTATGAATAAGCTATGAAATGGTTATATCATGATGCCATGCATGTTGTTAATATGCTAAGTCCAATGACACTAGGTTCAGGGATGATAAGTTTATGCATGTATAGATGTTTCATATATTAGTTGCATGGTTAAAAGCATGTGTAGAAGAAAAAAATTATTCCGCTGCATTAAGATGTTTTATATGTACATGTATGTTTAGCGTAACGACGTCTTTCTCGCCACACCATAAGGTGTGGGAAAAAGGCGGGTGTTACATTCCTTTTCTCCTCTCTTCGATCGTACGATGCGCGCCGCCACCACATCGCCGAATCGGAGGATTCCGACGCTTGATCGCGAACCCCTCTCTTCCCTGCCTTCATCTTCCACCTTCCCCACGCGTGGTCGTGCTGCGACGTCAAGAGTCGGTCTATGGTGGGTTCGCGACGCCGGGTACTTGCTAATGGCGAAAGGTGGCTGAGGGAATGAGGAGGAATCATTGGGGAGAAGGAGCTGTTGTGGCAGCGTTTGTGTGACTGTTGATCGTCAGAATCAGGAGCAGGGGAGTTCTGTCGGCGCCAAATCAGGTAAGGTCTACTTTGGTTAGTGTTATCCTTGGAAGAGTTGTTCTTGGAGATTGGTTAGGGTTCGATTTTGGGCTTGGTTGATTTCCTTTAATTTACCAATGGAACTGTGAGCCACCGATTGGTTTGGGATTCCGAATTGTAATTGTTTCTATCTGTGTTCTGTTTGGTAGGCTACAGCTCAAATCGGATTGAATGTTTGGATTGCCCATGGGCTCTCTGTGTTAGACTTGGTGATTTGATCTATTTTAGGATGCTCTTAGGTATCCATGAGATCTGGTCTTGGAATCTTTCGGGATTTTGAGTTGGTTTCGAATATTGCTTGGGTTTGGATGTTTTGGATCTGTTCTAAACTGGTTTCTATCATATGTTCTCCTTTGTTAAGGATTTTGATCTGAAGTTGAATGGTTGGATACTGTGTCGTGAGCTTCTTGGAGGTGGCTGGAGGTTTGGTTTTGCTCCTTTGGTCGTAAGCTTCAAGATGGAGATTTGCCATGGTTTGTTTGGAGATTAAAGTATGGATTGAGTCTACGGTAAGTTTAGAGTTTGTTAAATATATTGTTCAATGTGTTTGTGGAATTGCCGGGTGTGCATCTATGTGAAGTAGTTGGATTAGTAATCAACTTGGTGTCTTGGTTCATTTATAAGGATCGATTTGGGCTAAGGTTTAGTTGTCTTATTAACTTTAGCAATGTCTACAAGGTTGGACTTCTGAGGATTGTCTAATTGTGGTGTTATTCATCGGGATTTGATCATTATTTATTTTAGTATTCTACTTGGATAATTGGCAGTTGGTTTAATGAATTTTGTTTAAGATCGAATGATGTTTGTGGATGATTGGTTGAGTTTAGGTCAATTTGGCCCGTGGTTGCCCTTGTAAAGGAATGGTTTTGGTTAAAGTTGTGAGAATTGGGTTGACCTCTTGTAATAGGATAGAGGTAGGATTAAAATTTAATTTCAGTAATTAAGCTAAACTGGATACGATTGGGTAACTAAGAGTTAATCACTTAATTAAGTTTAGTTAAATGATTAAGATGATTAGGATAGCTACCTGAATGGGTTAATAGTTGATTAGTGGTTGGTTCCACGTAAATAGCTATCTAATACGTCCTTTGATACAGGACACTGATTGATTTGCATTGGACTTCTTGGACGGGAGGCTCTCATTTGATTCGGACTACATTATTGAGGCGGGTACCCTTTGACTTATCTTTTAGATATTGTCATATTGCTATGCATGGTTTGTTATAGATAACAGTAGGATTATATGCTATGTCTGCCTTAGTATACACGTATTTGATATCTGTTGCTTATCCTTGAGGTTATCTTCCTTTTAGCTTCATACAGTCTCAATAGTTGTTACGTGTATATATGTGTGCATAGAGGTAGTGATATGTTCCCTCTTGCATTTTGATATTTATAGATCACTGGTTACTTTTTTAGTATACCTAGTAGATTACTTGTATCACATGATATAGGATTCAGACCTATACCTAGCACACTGAGGTGTTAGTGAGGACTTGGTGGGTGTTATATGTGTTTGGGTCATGCACCATCCTTGCATTATTGCATGCTGACGATCATCGGCTCCTATGTAGTCTGAGCCCATCGTCAGTTACATGAGGATAAGCACACACATCCAATCAGGGGTAGTGGCTGCCATAGAGTGTGTGCATTTGTCCTGTATTGCTCCGCGCGGCCACTATATGGAGGGTGATTCCGATGCGTGGTAGCAGCCAGGGATCCCTTCTCGTCCTGAGACACGAGAAGATGAGAGCTAGACTCCCCCATTGCTTGGGGTAGGAGAGTGACCTCCGCCAGCATCCTGTCCACTCGATCACTCAGGAGCAGTGATAGCAGGGTGCGTATAGTTGTCATAGCTCTACCCTTTCGGACGTCCATTTATGACAGGTGGACGATGATCTGACTGGTGTCAAGGGTGACACATATCATTGCACCATGTGCATATTTTACATTGTGCATTGTTTGCTGCATTTGATTTCTGCACATGATTGACATGCATATACTGGAGACTTGTTTACCTTGGATTATATGTTGTACTTGATCCATAGGGATTATATTTCACCCTCTGCAGGATAGATGGATTCTGGTATGTACCTTTATTCAGTGTCTTTAGCATATACCCTTGTCTATTATTCATATGAGACTGTATCAGCATAAATCCTTATCGTTATTATAACGTACTATGCATATTTGCTGGGTATTCGCTGAGTTTATGGACTTACACCGTTGTCATACTTTTTGATTTCAGGTTGATATCTGCCAGGAGGGTCCGAGTCGCCAGTCCCATGCCTGAGACGACATTTAATTTGGTTTTTATATGATACTTTCTGTTTTTGAACCATGCTATGTTTATTTCGTTGCACTGGATTTATCGTGGACTTGTAGTATGGGATTTGCTTTATAAGATTGAACTTTTGAGTCCTATGTTGGACTATGTGTGTGGTTTGCTGCATTCCTGCCCCCTGGCAGCTCAGGTAAGTTCGTGTTTTGGTTTTATCAGTATATTGTCATATATATGTTGTTCTGTTTGGATTTGAGGCCTGAGGCCCATATAAACTGTGTGGTATTGTTATATTTGTGGTATGTATGTGTAAATTGTGTGCCGAACAGGGGAGGTGCTGTCCGATTTTCTATTGGATCAGCAGCTCCTAGGTCTCGGGGCATGACACAAGGAGTCCGCCCTATGCAGCTCACAGCACCGGGAACGGTTGGCCTCCGAGAGGGCAGTGGTCATTACCAATGACCTGCTCCAGGTGATGTAGGAGCAGGATCAGCTTCAAATAAGAGAGAGAAAGTTATCGGGCGATATCTGACTTATGGAGGTTTCGACCGAGAGGTTGAACACGCGTGTTCAGGACCAAGCGCAGCAGCTCGGCCAGAAGGAATCCGACCTCATGATGGCAACTGATTGCATGTCCGTCTTTGAAGATGACCTGGCCCAAGCTCGAGCGGAGGTACGGGCCGCTTCAGACAGGCTCAGGGAGGCCTTGGCAGAGCAAGATAGAATGTTTATCGAGATGGAACAGCTGAAGCGCGCCAAGGAGGCTGTTGAGGCCGAGCTGCGCGACCTTCGGGTGGCTGAGACATCTAGCGCTAGAGAGGCTGAGGCAGCCTTCAAAGCTAAGTTCCTGGAATCGGATGAATTTGGCGCTATCATCGCTAACTAGGTAATGAAGTGCTTGAAGCAAGGCTTCCACGGGGCCATTGACCAGTTGAAGAAGGCTCAATTTCTGCCTTCCGAAGCGGACCCAAGTTTATGAGTGTCGGCCGAGTTTGGAAGGAACTCTCGGGAGTTGTAGGATTATGTGTTCCCCCAGAGGCTTGACCTTGCTGTACCCATTTTGATTAAAACGATAACATTTATTTACCTTACTATCTCGTGCATGCCTTGGCGTCCATTTGTCTTGGCGTCAAGGGCTCAGAGAGTGATGAGATCAGGGTGTTTCGGATTTAATCCTAGGTACGGATCTCCCAAGATAACCCCACACGCCCATGTACCAGTCCTGCATTTATTCCCCTATGGGGCCCTCATCGACTCTTCTCTGTTAGAGAGTGTTGATGGCCTTCGAACCGTCGCCTCCGCATCCCACGCAATCTCTTGAATTGACTCATAAAGAGTCGGGATTCCCAGGTGCGGCGGAGCCATACCAACCGACGCGACCCTTTAGGGTTGACGTCCATTGCGAGTCCCGCGCCATGCCTGCATTAAATGGGAAGGAGGCGGTGGTCACTATAAAAAGGGGGAGAAGGGTGAACCTTCCCCGTTCATTTCGCTTTCTTTCCCATGGTAGACTCCTTGCGGTGAGATGTGAGTGCCTTTTCCTCCGCCACTGTTTAAGGCAGGAGTTGCCCACACCACCAGGGAGGATAGCGAAGACGTAGTAGTGTTTCTTGCCGAAAGGCCTAGCGGAGGTGGAACCCCATGTTTCACACTATTTGCTAGGGAGCATAACGGAGATGATGTTCGGGGTCTCGCTAAGGATCTTGGCGGAGGTGGGACTCCAGGATTGGCCGAGGAGTCCAGAAGAGACATCACGTGCTCCGCCGAGGAGCATAGCGGAGATGACATCTCCTGATGGTTCATCTTCTGCCCCTCCCCGGGCGGTTTGTCCCTCGTTCACCTCAAACGTCATCCCCTTCCGACTGCTCGTTTCCCCGAGTTTTAGGCATCGCATGGTGTTTACTGGGGATGGTGCAGTACCGTCCCCCAAAGAGGAGGGGTTGCAGCCACTGCTTCCCCGAGTTTGGTTAGTTAAGTTTAGGATGTTTACGAGTATAACTATTGTAGGGGGAGGACCCTGATTCTCCTACGATAGTAAGAGTTGATTACTGAAATTTGATTTCAAATACCTAAACTTAAAATCGGGTTGTGAAACAACAAAAAGGGGGAGATTATTGATGCAGTCTGACCCTGATTGCTGTTTTGGTGTTGACATCGATTTTAGTTTAGGTTAATGAGATGATCTGGTTTAAGTCCTGGTCAGGGACTGGGCACGGCTCCCGGTGAGTAAAGTCGGGTTACGAAAACCCCGGTGAGTAAAGCCGGGTCCTGGTGAGCGAAGACAGGTGATTGAAAACCCCGGTGAGTGAAGCCGGGTCCTGGTGAGTGAAGCCAGGTGATGGAAATCCCGGTGAGTGAAGCCGGGTCCTGGTGAGTGAAGCCAGGTGACGGAAATCCCGGTGAGTGAAGCCGGGTCCTGGTGAGTGAAGCCAGGTGACGGAAACCCCGGTGAGTGAAGCCGGGTCTTGGTGAGTGAAGTCAGGTGACTGAAATCCCGGTGAGTGAAGCCGGGTCCTGGTGAGTGATGCCAGGTGATTGGAAACCTTGGTGAGTGAAGCCAGGTGATTGAAATCCCGGTGAGTGGGGTCCTGATGAGTGAAGCCAGGTGATGGAAATCCCGGTGAGTGAAGCCGGGTCCAGGTGAGTGAAGTCGGGTGACCGAAACCCTGGTGAGTGAAGTCAGGTCCTAGTGAGTGAAGCTAGGTTGAATGAAGTCCCGGTGAGTGAAGCTGGGCACGGAGTCTTGGTCCGAGGGACTGAGCACGAGTCAGAGAAGGCTAGGGAGTCTATTCTCTAGACTTAGGGTTGGATTGGGAGTCGCTGGATCGGTCTGGTGACCGATCAGGGAGTTGGCACGAACTCCTATTGTGGATCGGTCTGGTGACCGATCCAGAGAAGTCTGATCGGTCTGGTGACCGATCAGGGAGAGAACAGAAAGGTTTCTGTTTTGCTTCTGATCATTCTGGTGAACGATCAGAGAGTGATCAGAAGGTTGAGGGAGAACCCCTTGATCGGTATTCGTGCTCATCCCGACCAATTAGGAAGGCTCCTGATCGGTCAGGGAGTGACCTGATCGGTCACCAGACCGATCAGGGCACAACCTGATCGGTCAGGTGACCGATCAGGGGGATTTGGCCTGCGAAGGCTAGGGAATCCCAACAATGTTGTGGATCGGTCCGGTTACCGATCCACGATCTGTGATCGGGTAGTGTGACCGATCACAAGAAGTCTGCGATCGCTAGTTTCTCACTGTGGATCGATCAGGCTGGAGCCTGATCGTTCAGGGCTTACCCTGATTGGTCTGGTGACCGATCAGGGTCCTCTCTGATCGGTCTGTCAACTGATCAGTAGCTGTAACTTTAATTTGAAATCGCTGTCAGACTTCTGATCGCGTCTGCGTTTTCTCTGCTACCTGCTGATATTATGTGATATTGTTTGATTTGCATTTGCTAAGCCTCTGATCAATGTGCAGGTTAGACAGGGAGGATTCAAACAATGGAGGAGAGTCAAATGGGGACTTTCCATTGAGCAGGTTTGTATGCATTCTCTTCTCAGGTTTCAACGGCTTCTGAGGCGCGGCTGGCGACTGACAGAGGCTCGGCTGAAGAGGTCTTCAGTGGACTGAGTGCTCATGGAGGTCAGTGGGTTCAGGCTGTGCTCAAGGGATGCTAACGAAGCTTGGCGACGAGAAGAGGAAGCTTAAGAAGAAACTGGGAAGCAGAGGAGCGGTAGAACTAACAGAAAAACGAGTGAAGTTTTTGGCTGTGGGGTTGAGCTCTCTGTGTGTAGTTTTTGCTTGAGCATTTGATAACTTTCATTTTTGTTGATTAAACTACACCTCAAATCCATGTTTTGATCCAATATTATATGCTTAAGTTTGCATTTATATAAGGTTTCATGAATTACCTCAATTTTGCTTGTGATTCAATTCTTTCTATATTTAAAATGTTTTGGCACTTAAATTTAATATGATTTTGTAGGTTTCAAATGATCATGGACCTAGATCATATTGGGCCAGAATTGGATCCGGATCAAATGGATCAAGCATTGGGTTAATATGGGTCGTCCATTCAAGAGAACGGTTAGATCTAAGTCATCCGCCAACTTTTGGTCGATCCAAGCTCAAGATAGACTTAATCAAGTTCATGGATCAAGATCTAAAAGTTTGGGCAAGATCAGAATTAATTTAGCCGTTGGATCAAGCAATAGAGGATCTAGACCGTCCAAACAAGAGAAGGGATGATCTGAGCCATCCGCTTCAGATTTGAGTGGTCCGAGCTAAGGGGCAGTAGATAAGAGCCCTTGATCAAGATCTGGGAAGTTTGCGTTCGATCTGACTTGATCCGACCGTTGGATGGGATTGGAGCACTCACAACCGTCCAAATTCGAAATGCTCAGTTAAAACAGAAATTACCTCGCCGAGCTCGTTGTCGCGTCTTCACCAATCTATTGCGTTGTTCATCATCTGTTCTTACGATTCTTTTCCGTTCCTTCATCCGATCGTGCGACCACATTGAATCCGAGTTTAGTTTGAGTTCCAGATCGTCGGAACAGCATCTCCAGGAGCTAATCTTATCAATTTGTCGCTGAGAAGAGGCTCGGTGAGGGTTTCGCCGGTTTCTGAAATTATCCGATCGATTCTTGTTGTGCTTCATCTTTCATCAATCAAAGCAAGTCAGAGGGGTTCTCTGAGTTGATCCGATCGTCCCTGAGCCATCATCATATTCCCACAAGTCGAGAACAAAGGGATCGAAAGGATGGTTTTCTTGAGGCAAGTTGAGCTGAGTTGATCGCGGAAGCTTGAGATCTAGCGATTTGTTGAGCTAGGGGATTCGTAGCTGAATCTTGTTTGACAGCAAGAAGAATTTGAGCCAAAGGAAGGGTTTGATGTTTAGTTCTTAGTTAATTCTCGTTTCTGAATTTTGTTCTGCAGTAATCGTGTTCTGTTTAAGTCTGCGTTTCAGTTACTGATCGGACTACAGTCCGATCCAGACTATATCTGATCGGTCTGCTGACCGATCAGACGTGAACCTGATCGAACTGTCGACCGATCAGGTAGAGTTCCAGCACAATTTACCCCTGTTTCTTTTTTTACAGTTGAAGTATGTGAGCTTAGTTCGATTTCTGCTATTTAACTTCAGTTTTGTTGTTTGCCTGAATTCGATACTAGCTTTTGTTTTGAAATTCCATCATTTTAAATTGAATTGTTCATTTCCAAGTTGGTTAAGTTAGAATAGCAATTTCCTAGTTAAACTTGTTTCATTTCAATTATATTCCAAATCTTATTTGCAAAACAAAACCCCCATTTTATCTAGAAATCCCAAAATATTTAACGACAAATAACTTTCAAGCTCAATTGAACACTCGCAACTAGTCCTGGAAAAATACGACCTAAGACCCCTATCCTACATTTCTACTTTGCTAGCAAGGGTTTTCAGCTTTATAAATTTCTAAATTTGATACCCACATTCGTGACACCTATATTGGGTAGCATCAAATTTTTGGCGTCGTTGCCGGGGAAACTACTAGTTGAGTTTGTTTGATTTAGCTTGTGTGCTTATTTCATATCTTGTGATCTAGTTTACTTGTGCTTATTTCTATATCTTGTGATTCATATTACTTGCTTTATTCTTTTGCATACATTTGTTGTGATTTTTGTATTTTTGTATGACCAGATCTGCAGGTGGTATTCTTGAAAACTTTGATCCTGAAATTGAAAGAACTTTTAGAGCCAGGAGGAATCAACTCATTGTTTCAGAGTCTATTGATATTTTTCCTACTCAGTCCATCTCAGCTTATTCAGTTGATTCTATTGCAGACCACCAGAAAACTATGAAGGAACTAGCAGCACCAGATGATGCCTTTCAGTACTCCTGCATTGCATATCCAGAGCTCACTGGAGATTTTGAATTAAGATCAGGACTTATTCATCTTTTGCCCAAATTTCAAGGTCAGTCTGGGGAGGATCCCAACAGGTATTTACATGAGTTTCACGTTGTTTGCTCCACCATGAAGCCTCAGGGTATTTCAGAGGAAGATATCAAGCTGAGGGCATTCCCATTTTCCTTGACTGGAGCAGCAAAGGATTGGTTTTACTACTTACCTACTGGGCACGTTTCTAGCTGGATTTCTATGAAGAAAGCATTCTTGGAGAAGTACTTCCCAGCATCTAGGACTGCAATCATCAGGAAGAGCATATGTGGCATACAGCAAGTAATAAGAGAAACTTTGTATGACTACTGGGAAAGGTTCAACAAACTTTGTTCTAGCTGCCCACAGCACCAGATTAGTGAGCAGTTACTCATTCAGTATTTTTATGAGGGACTTATTCAGATGGATCGGATTATGATAGATGCTGCGGCAGGAGGTGTCATAGTAAACAAAACACCAGATCAAGCTATGGAGCTAATTTTAAATATGGCAGAAAACTCACAGCAATTTGGGAGCAGAGCTTTGTCCACCAGAGGAGTTAATGAAGTTCAGATGGTATCGAATGAGCAAAAAGAAATCAAGAATTTATTGATGGAGCTCACATCCCTGGTGAAGCAAATGACTCTAAATAATGTGAGTCAAAGTCAAAATTTCTCAGTACCACCACCTTCAAGCCAAGTGATGAGGTTATGCAGTATTTGTTCAAGCTAAGACCACAATTCGGATCTATGTCCTAACCTCCAATAAGATGAGACATTAGATGCATTGACTAGGGGACAATTCTAAGTCAAAAACAACCCCTACTCGTCTACCTACAATCCGGGTTGGAGAGATCATCCAAACTTGAAGTATGGTAATTCTTTTTATCAGCAAAACCCATCACAACAACAATATCAACAGCCCCAATCAAATTTCCAGTAAGTTCAACAAGGACAACAACAATTTCAGCCATTTCAACAACCTTACCAACCAAATCAGCCACCTTTCCAAGGAAATCCGAATTTTCAGCAAGGGTTTCAAGGAAATCTGATTTTTCAGCAACAATATCAATCATCTCAGCCACAAAATCAGTTTTCACAGCAAGGTTATCAGTCATTCAACCCAAGTTTTCAGCCCTCAAATCTGAATTTCCAGGCCACACAATTTCAGCCCTCTCAACCATAATTTCAACCTCAACCTCAGAATTTTCAGAGTTACAATTCTCAACCATTTCAACCAAGTTCTCAGCAGAATTTTCAGTAATTTTCTCAACCATTTCAGCCCAATAATCAGCCCCAACAGCCCTACTTTCAAGGTTCACAGCAAGTTCAACCATTTCAATCACCTCAATCATCATTTCAAGGCCAATCAAAGCCTCATGCAAACCAAGGGGGCTATGGAGGCTCTAGTGGAGGAAATGCGCAACAACAAAGAATAGAGGAGATGCTTCAACAACTTTTGCAACAACAAAGAAATGATCCCACCATACAAAACCTTGAAAGACAAATTGGACAATTGGCTAGTAGGATGAATCAAATGCAAGCTCAAGGATCAAGCCAACTACCTTCTCAAGCTACTCCAAACCCAAAGGGAAACGTTAGTGCTATTACTTTGAGGAGTGGGAAGGTGGCTTTAACTCCAAATGGTCCAAGAGCTGAATTTTCTGAAAACAAGATAGCAACTTCATTTTCAGCACCAAACAACCCTGAAATCACTTCAAATTCAGTTGGTTCCAACCCTAGTCCAAGCCTAACTCCTTCCTCAAGTAATCCTGAAATTTTGGTGAAAAATGGAGGAGAAATCAGTAGCAAAGATGGGTTTACAGTAGCTACCTCAGCGGAGAAATCAGTCCCAATTTCAGCCCATCATGTTTCGGCTCAAGAGGAGGATTTGAGAGTTCCTTTATCATTTCCTCAGCGCAAGACTCAAGCTAAGAAGCAAGTGGAAGAGGAGAAAGCTAAGGAATACAATGAGCTAGTGAAATTATTTAGCAAAGTGGAGATTAATGTACCCTTGTTGACCATGATAAAACAGATTCCTAAGTATGCAAAATTCCTGAAAGATTTATGTGTTCACAAAAAGAAGCTTAATGAGAATGAGTTGGTCAGCTTGGGGAAAAATGTTTCAGCACTTATTCATGTCATTCTCAGAAGTGTGAAGACCGTGGAGTTTTTACTGTATCTTGTGAGATAGGGAGGACCATGTTCCATGATGCTATGCTGGATTTAGGAGCCTCCATAAATGTGATGCCCAGATTAGTCTTCCAGATGCTTGGTATAGGCCCTCTACAGCCTACTGGCATGGTGATTCAGTTAGCAGACCGGAGCCAGACCCACCCAGCCGGTATAATTGAAGATGTGTTGGTAAAGGTAAAGGAGCTGATATTTCCTGCAGATTTTTACATTTTGGATATGGAGGGAGATTATCTTTCACACAGATCCCCACTTATTTTAGGAAGGCCAGTTCTGAAGATTGCGAGAACAAAGATAGATGTTTATGCTGGCACATTATCGATGGAAATTGGAGACACAGTAGTCCAATTCAGCATTTTTGATGCCATGAAGCACCCTAGAGAGGACCACTCCATTAGAGCATTGGTATCTTGGAGGAGTTGGATGATGCAGATATATTGGCTGAGGGAGTTTCATTTGATATTTTCAGAGGAGTTGGCAGTTCAGGGGAGGCTGAGGATATATTTGCTATTGAGGCTGAGGACATTTCAGAGGGTATTTCAGATCTACTTCCAGCTGGAGAGGATTTTCTAGGTATAGGGAATTGCACAGAGCCCCAAGGATCACCTATTTCTATTGATGATTCAGAGGATTCAGAGTTTAGGTGTGATAGTGTAGGGGATTGCACTGAGCCCCAAGGATCACTCATACCTTCTGAGCAAGCCCAGATTGAACTCAAGCCACTACCAGACCATTTGAAGTATGTTTTTCTAGGAGAGGAGCAAACTTTTCCAGTTATTATTGCTCAGCACTTGGAATCAGAGCAGGAAGAAAAATTATTGCAAGTCCTGAGGCAGTACAAGAAAGCTATTGGGTAGACTTTATCAGACATACCAGGTATTAGCCCAACTATCTGCATGCACAGGATATTTTTTGGAAGAAAATGTTAAACCAGTGAGGCAGCCGCAAAGGAGACTTAATCCACTTATTTTGGATGTTGTTAAAAAAGAGGTGACTCGACTTCTACAGGCAGGAATCATTTACCCTATTTCAGATAGTTAGTGGGTTAGTCTCATACATGTGGTGCCCAAGAAATCTGGAGTTACAGTGGTGGAAAATGCAAGTAATGAACTAGTGTCCAGCAGAGTCAAAAATTCATGGAGAGTATGCATTGACTACAGGAAGCTCAACACAGTCATGAGGAAAGACCACTTCCCTTTACCCTTTATTGATCAGATGCTTGAGAGACTGGCAGGGAAGTCCCATTACTGTTTTTTGGATGGGTATTCAGGCTACTTCCAGATTTGTATGATCCGGAGAACCAGGAGAAGACTACCTTCACTTGTCCCTTCAGTACTTTTGCCTACAGACGAATGCCATTTGGACTCTGCAACGCGCCAGGAACATTTCAGCGATGCATGGTAAGTATATTTGGTGAGTTGTTAGAGCATTGCATGGAGATCTTTATGGATGATTTTTCAGTTTTTGGCACTTCATTTGATTCATGTTTAGATAACTTGTCTAGGGTTTTACACCGTTGCATTGAGACTAACCTTGTGCTTAATTTTGAAAAATATCACTTCATGGTAGAGCATGGTATTGTACTAGGACACATAGTCTCTAGGAGAGGTATAGAGGTAGATCCTGCTAAAATCAGTGTTATTTCTTCTTTATCTCACCCCGTATGCGTACAGGATGTTCGTGCTTTTCTTGGACATGCAGGTTTCTACCACAGGTTTATTAGAGACTTTAGCGATATTGCTCGGCCCTTGACAAAACTTTTGCAAAAAGATGTTGAATTTTGTTTTGATGATAAGTGCAAAGAAGCTTTTCACATATTCAGGGAGACTCTTACCTCAGCTCCTATTATTAAATCACCTGATTGGAATTTGCCATTTGAATTAATGTGTGATGCATCTAACTTTGCAGTGGGAGCTGTTCTAGCACAGAGGGTGGAGGGAGCACCCCATGTCATATGCTACGCCTCCAAGACCCTAGATGTCGCCCAAGCAAATTACACCACTGATAAATACTATATTATTGATTATTTGAGCTGTTAAAATCCATGTTTGACCTATATTTTTATTGCTTAATTGTGAAATTGCCCTAGGTTTTGGAACTTATTCTTATTTTGGACTAAATTGCAAATTTACACTAAATTGGATTATTTGGCCACTAAATTCTTGATCTATTTTTGTAGGCATCAAAGGTTCAAGGACCTAGGGCATATTGGGTCAAACTTGAGTCGGAGGTGACCCGGATCGAATTATCAAAATTATGATTTAATCTGGGCCGTCCGATTCAAGAGCGAGCTAGATCTGAGCCATCCGAGACGATCTGAGGCAATCCGAGCTAGGGCTAGGGTTGATCAAGCACCCTGATCAAGATCTGAAGGTTTCATCCCCATCAGAGCAAGATCAGCCGTTGGATCAAGCTTGGAGGGCTCTAGATCGTCCATTCACAGATTAGGTTGATCTGGACCATCTGTTGCAAATCTGGAGGATCCGAGCTACCACGAGGCAGATCCTGACCCCAGATCATCATCATCAAAGTTTGGCTCCAATCAGAGCAAGATCAGCCGTTGGATTGAAGTGGATCAATCTGGACCGTCCGTGCTTAAGTATTTAATCAAAAATCTGCCGCAGCCCAGGGTCGTCGCGTCCTCGCCGCAGCATCGTTCTTCTTCGTTTTTCTTCGTTTTCTTCGGCAAAATCTTCATCCAAAGGCGTGACCACCTCAATTCGAGCTCATCCTTGAGTGACAACAAGGATTCGGATTGAGGCTTAGCTTAATTTCGTTTATTAGCAGTAGATTTCATTTCTGCCATTCGGTTCCATTACTGTCTTTGTATCAGGATATTTAGATCTCGTTTTCTAATCGTTTTGCTTAAGTTAGGTTTATTTTCTGCAAGTAAATCAGCTAAGTGTGTTGTTCAGTGATCGATTGAATCTAATTGCAGTTCGTTTTTCTTTTAATTGTTGCGTGCCAACTACATAGTTGCGTGCCAACTACATAGTTCCTGCATTTATTTCGAGTTTAGTTTGTTCTTGAGTTCTAATTTCTGAAAGTGAGAGATAATGTTTAGTTACAAATGAATTCAGCTTTAGCTTGCTCTGCAACTGATCGATTCTGAAGTTAGCTCCATTTCTCTATTAAGTTTCAGCTAGTTTTGTGAATTTCAGCATTCGGTTTCCTTCTCAATTGCTGCAGTTACTTATTTCTGCATATCAGTTCAAGTTCTAAGATTTGACTCCATCTGAGTTTGATTTTGTATCCTTAGGTTGCTGAATTTTGTGTCTGCATTCCAGATTATTTCTGCATTCATCTCTTTTAAATTCCTTTAGTTTCATTTGGTTCCGTATCAGATTTCCAAATTCTGAACATTCAGTCATCTCTGTAATTTCATCTGATAAATTCTGATGTGTATCAAGTAAACATAAGTTCTACTTAAGCTTTCTAGTCTTTAAGTTAGTGCATCAACTTCAGCTTGAATGTTTGCTTTGTGTCCAATTTGTTGTTCAACTTCTGCAATATTTCCTGTAGTCCTGCAAGTTCAGTTTTATTGTGGATTTTCGAAACTGCATTTATCTGTTGCTTAGTCCTTTGTTGCATTTGAATCTAGGCTTGCTTTTCCAAATTTTGGTTAAATCCTATGTCTTGACTCGGTTTCCATTGGTGGAAGTGTCAAGTGTCATCTCTTTGTTTAGTTCCATTGTTCACTTTCCTTTATTTTCATTTCATTTTCATTCTAAATTGCTATCCAAATTCAATCACTTATTTCAAAACCCAAAACACAAACGACACCTAAATACAAGCGCGACGACAACTAGCCCTGAGAAAAATACGACCTGTGGCCCCTATATTACATTTTCATACTTTTGATTGTAAAAGGGTTTCCAGCATCATTTATAAATTCTAAATTTGAGGCCCACATTCGTGACACATAGACTGGGCTTATCAACCACCACTGAGAAGGAGCTTCTTGCCATAGTTTTTGTTTTGGACCGTTTTAGATCTTATTTATTGTGCTCATATGTCATTGTTTTTTCTGATCATACAGCTTTAAAGTACTTATTGAAGAAGCCAGATGCTAAGCCTAGGCTAATCATATGGATGCTTCTACTTCAGGAGTTTGACTTGGAAATCAGAGATAGAAGTGACAAAGAAAACTTGGTTGCAGATCACCTGAGCAGGATTGAAGGAGATGGATCTCCTACCACCATTGATGATGATTTCAGAGATGAGCACCTTCTTGCAGTACATGATGAGTCACCTTGGTATGCAGATCTTGTTAATTTCTTAGCTGCACATGTTTTTCCTACACACTTTTCTAAAGCTCAAAAAGATAAACTCAAAAGTGATGTAAAATTCTATGTGTGGGATGACCCGTATTTATGAAAATTTTGTAATGACCAAATAATTAGGAGATGCATACCAGACTATGAGATTTGTTCAGTTCTTACTTTTTGTCATTCATCAGCATGTGGGGGATACTTTGGACCACAAAGAACGGCTAGGAAAGTGTTAGAATGTGGTTTGTATTAGCCCACCCTATTTCATGATGCATATGTATTTTATAAAAATTGTGATAGATGTCAGCGAACTGGAAACATAGGAGCTAGAAATGAGATGCCCCAACAGACTATGCTATATTGTGAGATATTTGATGTTTGGGGAATTGATTTTATGGGACCTTTTCCTGCATCCTGTGGTTATTTGTACATTTTACTTGCTGTAGACTATGTTTCTAAATGGGTGGAGGTCAGTCCCTCTAGGACTCATGACTCTTGTGTTGTTGTTAGTTTTGTCAGGTCACACATATTTTGTAGGTTTGGAATTCCCAGGGCTATAATAAGTGACCAAGGTCCTCACTTTTGCAACAAACACATGAAGACCTTGCTTAGTAAGTATGGGGTTGTACACAAAGTTTCTACTTCCTACCATCCCCAAACAAATGGCCAAGCCGAAATCTCAAATAGAGAAATCAAAGCAATTTTGGAAAAGACCGTTGAGCCGAATAGAAAAGATTGGAGCAAGAGGCTAGATGATGCACTTTGGGCCTATAGAACGGCATTCAAGACACCAATTGGCATGTCTCCCTACCGGTTAGTCTATGGTAAAGCCTGTCATCTTCCTGTGGAGATAGANCACCGGCTCAAGAAGTACTATGAAGAATTAAAGGAGCTAGAGGTAGATGGATTGGACATTAAAGACACTATCTACCCAACCTAAAGGGGAGTTTTCTTTTCTTGCACTTTAATTTCATTGTAAATACCCTTTTATTGTTTTCAAGTAGTTAAATCCTTCTTTTACAATGAGTTTTTGTTAATAAAGGTTTAGGGAGTGTAGGGTGAATAAATAGTTATTGTAGATACCAAGCTATTTCTTTTGGCACCTTATTTCTTGCATGATTAGGAATAAATGTATCCCTCTAGGTTTTCTCTATATCATTTTAGAGTCTCTTGAAAACAAATTAAGTTTGGTTGTCAAAACTGAGGATTTGAACCAATGGATAAAAATTCTTAATTGCTTGAGTACTACTTAGTTATGGACTCTAGAATGATGATTTGAGATGAATTCTTGTTACCTAGTGAGGACTTAGCCCTATTTTTGAGATACACACATGTGATTGTACTCTAGAACTTGCTTAGGTTCTTTCAAAACCAAATTTCTATGATTGGACCACATTTATAGAGGTGAATCATTTATTGTCCCCTTTTCATATAAACTCTTGCAACATTGCTTGTTGATCTTCTTTCTATTCTATTTTTCTTCTCTATTTTTTCTGTCATAACTATTTCTCTCAATGGACTTGGTTACTTGGAATCTTTCTTGATGATACTTTGCCTGAGACGGACAAAAGTTTAAGTGTGCGGGAGGTGGCTAGAGCTTTGAAAGAAAGTGTGGTAAGAAGTGATAATTTGAAAAAAAAATTTGGAAGTTTCTTTTTATTGAATCATAGTGGAACTGGTTTAGATGGACTTTAAGATGGTAAAGAAGTTGAGGGAAGCAATGAAAAAAAAACAGAAAAAAAGAAGAAGAGAAGAAAAGAAAAAGAAGTATGTCAAGTTGATGGAGTGGTGTATCAAGAGTGGGTTGCAAGAATTGGAGAGTGAAAGTTACATGTGTAATTTTTGGATTCTTGAATATGATTTGGCATTGCAAGCTCTAAGAGGGATATTCCAAAGGGAAAAGAGAAAGTTACACAAGAAGGTTACAACTGAATTTGAGTGTGTGTTTCAATGCTTTAAGTGTACCAAATTGAGCATTTAACTCTCTAGTATCATGAAGGCTCTAAGTTATAAGGTTGTGAATTTACGGAATATCTGAGTTGTAGAAAAAAAAAGAGAAATCAGAGGAAAAAAAACACAACAAGCAGCTGAACAAGTGAAATCAGGAAAAAAAAGAAAAGAAGAAAAGAAAAGTAAAGAGAAGACAAAGAAAAACATGAAGGTTCAAGTGTTGGATGAGTTTCTGAATGTGAAGATGAGAACAAGGAGTTAGTTTGATTTCAAATGTAGTATTGATTGAACAAAAGAAAAGTCTCGACAGAAATCAGTTCAGACAGCTCAGTTTTCAGCTACTGATCAGTCTCTGATCGGTCACCAGTCCGATCAGGGAGGTTCCTGAACGGTCTCTTGACCGATCAGTAGCTGTCCAGTCCGAGCAGAAGGGAAGCCAGACCGATCTTCAGTCCAAGCAGAAGGGAAGCCAGACCGATCTTCAGTCCGAACAGGCAAAGGCTGATCGGTCTCTGGACCGATCAGTGGAGCTGGCACATTACAAAATACAGAATTCAGTAAAGTTCCTCATCTGAATCAGCTGATACCTACCCACTTTAGCTTTGACACCATTGAGAGGACTATACAAGAGGGCAAAGCGCATTAGAAATAATTTTGAGTATCCAAGTCTTCTATTTTTCCTTACTTGTCCATATTTCTTCTTCATGCTATATTTCTTTATCATATTCCTTTTCTTATCTTATTATATTTTTCTATTTTCTTTATCATGAGTCTTCGGTATCAAAATTCATGGAACTCCTCTTTCATTCTATTCATTTCATATTTCTTAAATTTGTTCTAATAAACCTTTGTAGATGTGGATCCAAGTCAAGAATGATGGTGGAGAGTAGATAATAAGCAAGCTTATGGTAGTTCAAGAAACATGTTGTGTTTGAGTGAGCTCCACTTTCATTGAAATGTAGAACTTAGGAAGAGAGCCACTAAAAATCCCTATGGAAGGTTTTGTGTGTTGAGTCATCTCAATGAGTCATGAAGGATGAAGTATGCTATGTTGTTGATTTAAAGACAAGATACTAGTCTATTGAGCTTAGATTTTTTAGAATTGACAACCCTAGGTAATTTCTTTTCAATTGCTTCTTACTATGATTGAGAATAATCTAGAGGGGATATATCATTAGTTTACTAGTAGCTTGTGCGAGACGCCCAAGAATAAGTGTGGATAAGTTGATAACTTTCATTTTCTTGATTAAATTAGACCCTCAAATTCATGTTTTGATCCACTTTCATATGCTTAAGTTGCATTTATATTAGGTTTCATGGATTGTCTCCATTTTAGCTTAAAATTTAATTCATTTTATATTTAAGATGTTTTGGCACTAAAATTGAATATCATTTTGTAGGTTTCAAATGATCATGGACCTGGATCAGATTGGGTCAAATTTGAGTCAGAATTGGACCCGGATCAAAGGAATCAAGCATCGGATTAACATGGGTCGTCCATTCAAGAGAACGGTTAGATCTAAGTCATCTGCCAACTTCTGGTCGATCCAAGCTCAAGATAGACTTAATCAAGTTCATGGATCAAGATCTGAAAGTTTGGGCCAGATCAGAGTTAATTCAGCCATTGGATCAAGCACTAGAGGATCTAGGCCGTCCATTCAAGAGAAGGGAGGATCTGAGCCATCCGCCACATATCTGATTGATCCGAGATAAGGAGCAGTAGATCAGAGCCCTTGATCAAGATCTGGAAGGTTTGGTTCAGATATGACTTGATCTGACCGTTGGATGGCACGGAAAAGATCTCAGCCGTAGAAATTCAAAATGCTCAATTAAATCAAGAATTCCTTCTTCCGCTCATCGTCGTCGCCAGATCGCATCTCCAGTTGCTTCTGTTCTTCTTCATTTCCAATTCCGATCGGAGGTGACCACCCAGATCAAGATCTTCTTCAGTTTTCGATTCATCAAGCTCAGTTTCTGCAAGAGGTTAGCAATCCGTTCGAATCTGAAAGCTCCGGCGAGGGTTTCACCGTGAGCTAGCTTCAACCGACCAATCTTCACTCGATTCCACTTCTCCATCAATCAAGCCAGATCAGAGGGGTTCTCTGAGTTGGTTCGAGGTTCCCTGAGCTACCACCCGCCATCCTAATCATCGCGGAAGGAACGATCGGAAGGAGTTCAGATTTCGCGTACAAGCTTCGTAACTCTGTCACGGCAGCTGAATCGTGATCGATTCTGGAGCAAGGGGGCTCCGAGCTCGATCCTTGTGTGACGGCAAGGAGAAATCTCGGTGAAGAACTTGAACTGGTGTCCCCAGATTGTAGATTTCGTTTCTATAATCAATTCTGCATTGTTTCAGTAGTGCTTCAGTCTACATTTCAGCCACTGATCGGTCACTCAGACCGATCCAGGCAGCACCTGATCAGACACCAGTCCGATCAAGCTTGAATCTGATTGGTCAGCCAACCGATCAAGAAATTTCCTGCACAAACATACTCTGTTCCAGTTGTAACGACCCGAAAAATTTTCTCAATATTTTCTTTAAAAATATTGACCATGCCTAGATGGATTCTCGAGGAACGTAGGGACACTAGTGTAAATCTTAGTATGATGCACCATGATTTTCGATATAGAATAAGAAGCTAGGTGCTAATAGGCCTTACATGGGCTTTTCTAGTACCATGGTTATTAGTGGATTCTAGGTAGAATTTAATATAAATAAAAATGGGTTTTAATTAGAAATATTAGCATGATTATGAGTGGGCCTTAGGGGAATTTTTGAAAATAATAAAATAATAATAATAAACAAATAAACAAATAAAGCGCATGCACCAAGGATTGAACCTTGGACCTAGTATACCATCATGCATGTACTAACCAATGCACCTAGCAAGGGAGTGCTAGTGGAAAAGGGAAGGGATTTTAGTTGAGGCTAAAGGAAGTGAAGAGTCATAGCATCATGTCTCTTCACTTGCCTCCTTCATCTAGTATATAAGAGGGAGGAATGGAAGAGAAAACTTAGCACTTAAGCATTTGTCTCCTCATCCACCAAAACTCCTTCTTCCCTTCTTCTTTCTTCTTCTAGCCGAAACCCACAAGGGTTTCTTTCCTTGGAAAAGCTTCACCAAGGACTCCATCTTGAAGATCTAAGGCTTTCTACAAGGCTACAAGGGCTAATTAGAAGTTTAGGGTCAAGAAGGTTTCTCTTTTATTTCTATTCAAGGATTATATCCAAGATAAGGAAAGGTAAGACCCCCTCACCTGTGGTATGATAGCTTCCAAGTTGTTTGTCATGATCTAAGTTCTTGTTGGCATACTATGTTGAGAAATCCATAGTTAGGGCTGGTGAAGGTTTCGGCCAAGCAAGTTTTTGAGGCTAAAATCATATTGAAAACCCCTATTATGTTTCCTAATGTTTACTCATGATAAGTTAAGCATAAGAGTATGATTTTGAAAATTTTGTAGCACCCTAAAACCCCCTTAGGGTTTCGGCCACATCTCGGCCACATCAAGGTACCATGGCTAGGTGTAAACTCCAACCCTTCAAGCATGATTGGTATGTTTCCTATGATATCTTATGGGTAATAATGGTGATTTATATGAATTTTTCCTATGGGCTTATTACCCTTCTAGGGTTTCGGCCAATACATGGTTTAGGCCTAGGACTTAGGGTTAAATCTAATCAAGGGTTCAAAGGGTTTTCTATGGCATAATATGTAGTGTATTGGATGTTAATCATGACCTATGTGAATTTTTCCATGGACACATGGTCCTTTAGGGTTTCGGCCAAGTCCCTAATCTAGGGCTTGGATTGGGTTAAGGTCTCAAGGATGCATGTTTATAGGTTACTATGATGTAAGTGTATGGTTAAGCATGATGTAAGGGTCTTTATGTTACCAAACCCTAGCTTTGTGTGTTATGCTATATGACTTTGTATGTTAGGTTCTATGTTATGTTTTACTCATGAATATTTAGGTCATATACCATGAACATGTGTAATTGATGTAGGGGTATGTTATGTTAAATAGAATAATGCATGTAGGAGGTGAAATGCCCATAATAGACATGTTTGTATGAAGGTCTGTGCATGTTTTATGATGAATGCCATGAACCTAAGTAGTATGCATCATGTTTATATGTAGCTTACCCATGCATGCTCTATGATAGATACTAGGATTATGTATGCTAGATGAAATGTACCATGTATGAAATGCATATTTATCTTATGTACCATGATCATGCAAGCTTTATGAACCAAGATAATGTTTATGCCTGGAGGCATGATTATGTATGTATGTCATGTTTTTATGAATAAAAGAAGATGGATAAAGATGATGTTTATGCCTTAATTATGAATGATAAGTATGAATGATGAAGGCATAATGATGTTATGAAATAAGTATGAATGATGAAAGGCCAAGCATGTTTATGTCATGTTTCATGTAACAAGATTATGTTATGTCCTAAGATATGTCAAGTATGAATGATAAAGCATGCATAGTTATTTTACTTTATGAATGGGCTTGTACCGAACCGAAGTAAGGGTCCAAGGGATGGGCACCTTAAGAACGCCTCGGTTCTAGACTACCGTAGCTGTCCACGGTTCTAGGACTACTGTAGCTGTCCAACAGGGATGGGCACCTTAAGAACGCCTTAGTTTTTGGAACTACCGAAGTTGTTCCTACCCTAGTAGGTCGAGGCTAGCTACCTCGTATTTACTTAGGGATGCGCGCTTATGATGTATGTATGTGGTACAAGCCGGGGACCCCAATGTTGTTATGATTATGTTTAAGTATTTAAAACTATGATTTTAAATTAAGCATCCTTATGTATATACATTTGACTCATGCATCCATTCATGTTATGCATTATGTCATGGTAAGTATGTTTTATGCTTATGCTTATGTTAAGACTGTGCTTATGCCCATACTAAGAATTATGCCATGATAAGTATGTTTCATGTTCATGTATATTAAGAATTATGCCATGATAAGTAAGTTTCATGCTGATGTATATTAAGAATTATGCCATGATAAGTAAGTTTCATGCTCATGTATATTAAGGATTATGCCATGATAAGTATGTTTCATGCTCATGTATGTTAAGAATTATGTCATGCTAAGTATGTTGTAGGTTTATGTTTATGTTAAGAATCATGCTATGTTGGTTGATCATATGCTTATGACTCATGCCAAGACTATGCTTATGTTTTATGTTCAGAATTATGTTATGTCAAATGCTGGATATGTTTATGTTTAAGTGACGTATGGTTTTAGTGAGTAGGAAAGGGTCTTACTAAGCCTATGTGCTTATAGTCTTATTTTCCAAGCAAGAGGATACTAAGGGAAGCAGCAGGCGGGGCAAGAGCATGTATGTGTGTGGCGGTTACATGGCAAAGGATTCTTTTATTTACACATATCGCATGTCTTGGGTTTTGAAATGTCTCCTTAGATTCTATGTTATGTTTATAATGGTTATGCCTAATGAATGACTTAAGACTCATGATGTGTATGGATAAGTTACTTGCTACTTATGATGATTATGAATAAGCTATGGGATGGTTATATCATGATGCCATGCATGTCGTTAATATGCTAAGTCCAATGACACTAGGTTCATGAATGATAAATTTAGGCATGTATAGATGATTCATGTATTAGTTGCATGGTTAAAAGCATGTGTAGAAGAAAAAAATTATTCCGCTGCATTAAGACGTTTTATATGTACATGTATGTTTAGCGTAACGCCGCTTTCTCGTCACACCATAAGGTGTGGGAAAAAGGCGGGCGTTAAAGGTTGGTATCAGAGTCGTTGCCATCTCACTACACACACATCAAGCCTTCTTCCTGCCACTTCCAAGTAAGTACTTTTATGCATATCTGATTTCCTTTTTATGATTCTGGAATAAGCAAGTATGGATGATACCTTATGATTCTAGAATATGCAAGTATGAATGATACTTTATAATAGCAAGTACTTCTGGGATATGTAATATGAACAACACTTTACCTTATTTTTATGAAATTAATACTTTAGAATTTGATATATAAAAAAAACCACTAAAGTAAGAAACTGATTTTCGTGTGCTTTTCTCTGTATATATTTGTGAATTGAAGAAAAAAACAGGTTCTGTACTAGCTTGTCAGTGTGGTACTGACTATGTCATTTTGTTTTTCAATTCCAGATGTTGCATGAGATCGGCACCACGAGTCATTACCATGGATGGAGTCGTGAGCTGATGGAGCAAATAGAAGAGGTGGAGTATAGTCCGGTCCTTGGGATCCAAGGCAATATGGGGAAATTGGACCGACTATTCTAGAAACTCGAGCAAGAAGAGTTTCCAATCATGGATGACCATAGGATTGGAGCGCTGCTTCGTTCGTTGCCCAAGCGTGCGAGAGAGGTTGCTTATCAGATCTGGGGGCAGCATGAATGTAACGACTCGGAAAATTCTCTTAATATTTCCTTAAAATATTAAGCATGTCTAGATAATTTTCTGAGGAACCTAGAAATATTAATGCTAACTTTGGCCTAGAAAATCCATGTTTTCTCATTTAAATTGGGAAAAAGGGCACTAATGGGCCTTATATGGATTTTTTAATACCATAATTATTGGTGGATTTTAGGTGAAAATTAATATAAATATAAAAGGATTTTAATGAGAAATATTAACATAATTATGGGGAAATTTTTAGAGGATTTTCGGAATTTTAGGGAAATAAAAAGAAAAATAAAATAAAAATAAGGTGCATGGACCAAGGATTGAACCTTGGACCTCGTGTAGAACCATGCATGCTCTAACCAACTCACCTAGGAAGGGAATGTTATGAGGGAATGAAGTGGATATTGGTTAAGGCTTAGAAGAAGATGAAGGGTCATGGAGAGACTCTTCATTTACCTCCTTGATGGGTTATAAAGAGGGAGATTTGGGGGTTACCTTTTCCCTTCCATCAATTGCACTTTCTCCCCTCCTCCTTCCTCATCCTAGCCGAAACCTCAAGGAGAGGTTCTGCCTTGGAAAAGCTCCACAAGAAGGTGTCATCTCCAAGATCTAAGGTTTTTCCAAGGATACAAGGGCAAGGGGGTTCAAGTGTCCAAAGGATTTATAATTTCTTTCTGTTTTAAGGTTTAAAAATCAAGATCAACCAAGGTAAGAGTCCCTCACCTGTGGTATAATAGTTCCTTATGTTTTTAGCATGATATATTGGGGGTTTTTGGGATTTGATGTTAAAAGAAACAAAAAACCAAGAACCCTAGTCCTATGGGTTTCGGCCACTAGAGTTTTAGGGTCAATGATGATGCTAAAAATCTTCATAATGTTGTTTAATGTTCTCTCATGATGTTTAGAGATTAAATATAATTTTTGAGAATTTTTGGGGTACCCTAGGATACCCTAGGGTTTCGGCCAACATCAAGAACCCATGGGTAGGGTTGGGTCTAAAACCTCAAGTATGTGTTTTATGTATTATCATGATATAAGGGAGATGGAGGGTGTTTATGTGAATGTTTCACATGGCCTAGAGACTCTATAGGTTTTGGCCAAGTACCCTAATAGGGTGGAATGTTAGGACTTATTTCAAGTAAGGGCCACAATGGCCCTATGGTAAGGTATGGTTGGTATTTAACAATTGATTTGGGGATTTTAATGGAATTTTTCCATGCCCCATGGCCTTGAAGTTTCGGCCAAGAGCAAGACTAGGGTTGAAGGGTTAGGGTTGGCCTTAAGTATGGAATCAAATGTTTCCTATGGCCTAGTATGTATGTATGAGATGTTGTTTGGGAAGTTATGTGAAGTTTCATGGACCTAGGGTTCCTTGGGGCTTTCGGCCAAGGACCTAACTTAGGGCTAGGGTTGGGTTAAACCTACAAAGATGCTTGTGTATAGGTTCCTAAGATGTATGTTTAAGTAAGATGGAAGAATTTCTATGTTAACCAAACCCTTAGTTATAAGTCATGAATTATATGTTAGGTCATAAATGTTTAGACATGTGCCATGATTTATGAATGATATGTATGTATGCCATATTTTATGAATAATATGTATGTATGCCATGTCTCATAAATGATATGTAGGTATGTCATGTCTTATGAATAAGATGTAGGTAGGCCATGATTTATGAATAATTTGTATGTATGCCAGGCTTTATGAATGATGTGTACATATGCCATGTTTAAGAATGAAAATGATGAATGAAGTTAAAGTTCATGCCTTTGAGGTTTAATGATGATATGGAATGAAAATGAAGAATGAAGTTAAAGTACATGCCTTCAAGGCATAACGATGATGTTAAGTATGACGAATGAATGAATATGCTATGAATGATTATGAATGCAAAAGCATGTGAAAGTATTTTATTTTATTTTATGGGCTTGTACCGGACCTAAGTAAGGTCCACAGTTTTGGACTACCGATGAAGCTGTCCTTACGGTTCGGGACTACCGATGAAGCTGTCCTTACCCTAGTAGGTCGAGATTAGCTACATCGTGTTTATTTAGGGATGCACGCATATGATGTATGAATGTGGTACAAGCCAGGGCCTAATGAATGTTATGATTATGTTAAAGTATTTAAAAGCATGTTTTTAAAGATTAAGCATCCTTATATATATATATGCACAATTGCCACATGCATCCATCCATGTTATGCATTATATCTATGATAAGAATAGTATGCAAAGTAAGTTTATGCAAGGTATGTTTATGCAAATGATTTTATTTATGTTCATGCTAGTTTATGATGCCATGATTTTATTTATGTTCATGCTAGTTTATGATGCCATGATTTAATTATATTTATGCTAGGTTAGGATGTCATGATTTTATTTATGTCCATGCTAATTCATGAAGCCATGATTTAATTATGTTTGTGCTAAGCTAGGATGCCATGATTTTATTTATGTTAATGCTAGTTTATGATTCCATGATTTAATTATATTTATGCTAGGTTAGGATGCCATGATTTTATTTATGTCCATGCTAATTCATGAAACCATGATTTAATTATGTTTGTGCTAAGTTAGGATGCCATGATTTTATTTATGTTCATGCTAGTTTATGATGCCATGATTTAATTATGTGTATGCTAGGTTAGGATGCCATGATTTTATTTATGTCCATGCTAATTCATGAAGCCATGATTTAATTATGTTTGTGCTAAGTTAGGATGCCATGATTTTATTTAGGTTCATGCTAAGAATGTTTATGAGGTTATGCTTATTATGTTTATATCTATGCCAAGTATTATGCCATGCCGTGAATGTTTTTAAGTTTATGTTTATGTCATGCTACGAATGTGATTAAGTTTATGTTCATGCCATGTCGAATGTATGCTAAGTGATCATAAAGGCTTATGTTCTAAGTAAAGCATTAAGTATGTTAAAGTTTCATATGCTCATGATTAAGTGATGGATGGTTTTAGTGAGTAGGAAAGAGTCTTACTAAGCCTGTGTGCTTATAGTCTTATTTCCTTATACCGCAGATCATGCAAGGGGAAGTAAGGAAGCAGCAGGAGGGCAATAAAGCATGTGTGTGATAGTGACTTGGCCAAGAAACAATATGTTTGCTCGTCTTATGATAGAACCTTACCTTTAATATTTTGTGCTTGAATGTGACTCTATGACATGAGGCTAAGTATGACATGATGCTAAGTATGACATAATGCTAAGTATGCCATGATGCTAAGTATGACATGATATGATGCTAAGTATAAAGTTAATATGCCAAGTTCCCATGTTATGGAGTTAGGAATAGTAGTAAGTGCATGTAGGTGTAAGTTTAAAGGTTTCCGCTGCATTATGATGTCTACATGCCCTAAGTATGTTAACGTAACGCCGCTTTATGAAAAAAAAACGGGCGTTACAGGTTGGTATCAGAGCAGTTACCATCTCACTACACACACATCAAGCCCTCTTCCTGCCGCTTCCAAGTAAGTACCTCTTTACATATCTGATAGTAGTAAGATGTTTTATGATTTTAAGATATGCAAGTATGAACGATAGTGATGATGAAAAGTACCTTAAGATATGTAACGATGAACGATATTTTATCTTCTTTTATGAATTAAATAATCAGAATAATAGGGGTAGAAAAAAAACTGATATTGGTCATACTTGTCCTTGGTGAAGAAAAGCATGGCTAGAAGACAGAGTAACCGGCTTAACGAGACGACTCCAACGCCTGACCTGATGCAATTAGTAACCCAGCTCCAACGTCATGTTACCGAGCAGCAGCAAACCATTAACACCTTAATGAACCAACAGGAAAATTCTACCACGCCACCAGTGAACCAGACTGCTGTGCCTGGGGCGCCTACGGTTACGCACACTCCTCCGCCGAGCTCGACCACTGTGGCACGACAGGAGGCTTATTTGATCTAGTGGTTAATACTGAAACCGGAAAATTTCTCGGGTATCAGTGAACCATGGGACGCCCAGGCGTGGTTCAAGACAGTGGAAAGTACACTGGAACTACTGGACTGGCCTGAGCATGTGAAGGTCAAGTGTGCATCATTCTGCCTTTCTGGGGATGCCAGAATGTGGTGGGAGAGGGTCAGGACCAAGAGACAGGTAAACCAGATGGCGTGGGCAGATTTCGAATCAGAATTTTTTGAAGAATTCTTCAATATGCGGGTTACAACCAAACACTAAGATGAGTTTCCGTAATTCCGGCAGGGCAACCTCTCGGTCAATGAAGCTGTGAAGAAATTTAATCGACTGGCTCGTCTGTGCCCTGAGCTGGTCCGCACGAAGAAAGAGAGGGTCCGACTTATGCTGAAGATGTTACGGCCCGAAATAGCTCTGAACGTGGCTGGTGGAGTTAACAGGCCCTAGACCGCCAAGGAACTATTTAGTAGTGCCTTACTCACTGAGCACTATCTGAATAGTATCAATCAGCAAAAGAAGGCGATGAATGAAAGTAAGAATCAAGTTCATTCCAAGATGCTCGATTCTTTCTCTCATTACTCTTAATGTTCCTCCCACTAATGATTGCTTAGGAGGTCAAAAGTCCCAGAGCACCCCAGCTAATTGGAAGGGAGATCAAAGTGGTAAACGAAAGCCATGGAACAACTCTCAAGGGGGCCCAGCAAATAAACATCCCAAGCCTTCCCCATGCGCAACATGCGGGAAAAACCACTCTGGGGAATGTCGCAAGGGTACGAACCGGTGTTACATTTGTGGTGTGGAAGGGCATATGGCGGCTTACTGCCCTACCAAGAACCAGGCCTCTCCCCAACCACTAGCTCAGTACCAGGGGGCACCAACAAAATTACACTATATGCCAGCCGAGCTGGAGGGTACCCCGCTGTTGGAGGCCCCTCCAACAGAGATAAATGCCAGGGTTTTCTCGGTTACCAAGGAGGATGTTGCGGAAGCTTCTACGGTTGTCACAGGTCAGATATTTATTTTCAGTCAGTGTGCTACTGCATTATTTGATACTGGGGCAACACACTCGTTCATTTCGGTGCCATATACCAAGAAGATAGATAGGCTTCCGCAAGTGTTAGACTGCAGGTTCTTAACAACTCTACCTTCGGGGGAAATAATGACATCCACTCATGCACTGCATGTGGTGCCAGTCGGAATTGCAGGAAGGGAACTTTACTGCGATCTGATAGTACTTGACATGCAAGATTATGATGTTATAATGGGGATGGATTTCCTGAGCAAATATGGTGCTTCTATTGAATGTCGTAAGCGAAAGGTGGTCTTTCAACCTGAGGCAGGTTATATGTTCGAATTCATCGGAGAGCCAAGGAAAAGAGCCGGCAGAGGAGTTATGCCGATGTCCGGCGTAGACCCCTGGAGTTTAATGTTGGAGATTGGGTGTTTCTGAAGGTGGCTCCTATGAAGGGGGTGACAAGATTTGGGAGGAAAGGAAAAATTAAGTCCGCGCTATGTGGGGCCATACCTGATTCTGAAAAGAGTTGGTAAGGTGGCATACGAGCTGGAGCTGCCTCCAGAGATGTCAGCTATCCATAACGTATTCCATGTGTCCCTGCTTAAAAAGTGTATCCCAAATATGGACCAAGTGATCGAGCCGCAGACAGTGCAAGTGCAAGAGGACCTGAGTTATGAGAGCAGACCCATCCAGATTTTGGATAGGGAGGTCAAGAAGCTGAGGAGTAAGGAGGTACCCTTAGTCAAGGTCTTATGGCAAAGTCAACGGTGCGAGGAAGCTACCTGGGAACGCGAGGACGAGATGCGGCGCAAGTACCCGGAGTTGTTCTAAGTTCGAGGACGAACTTTCACGAGGTATGGGGGATTGTAACGACCCGAAGAATTCTCTTAATATTTCCTTAAAATATTAAGCATGTCTAGATAATTTTCTGAGGAACCTAGAAATATTAATGCTAACTTTGGCCTAGAAAATCCATGTTTTCTCATTTAAATTGGGAAAAAGGGCACTAATAGACCTTATATGGGTTTTTTAGTACCATAATTATTGGTGAATTTTAGGTGAAAATTAATATAAATAAAAAAGAATTTTAATGAGAAATATTAACATAATTATGGGGGAATTTTTAGAGGATTTTCGGAATTTAGGGAAATAAAAAGAAAAATAAAATAAAAATAAGGTGCATGGACCAAGGATTGAACCATGGACCTTTTGTACAACCATGCATGCTCTAACCAACTCACCTAACAAGGAAATATTATGAGGGAATGAATTGGATATTGGTTAAGGCTTAGAAGAAGATGAAGGGTCATGGAGAGACTCTTCATTTACCTCCTTAATGGGTTATAAAGAGGGAGGTTTGGGGGTTACCTTTTCCCTTCCATCAATTGCACTTTCTCCCCTCCTCCTTCCTCATCCTAGCCGAAACCTCAAGGAGAGGTTCTCCCTTGGAAAAGCTCCACAAGAAGGTCTCATCTCCAAGATCTAAGGGTTTTCCAAGGATACAAGGGCAAGGGGGTTCAAGTGTCCAAAGGATTTACAATTTCCTTCTCTTTTAAGGTTTAAAAATCAAGATCAACCAAGGTAAGACTCCCTCACCTATGGTATAATAGTTCCTTATGTTTTTAGCATGATATATTGGGGGTTTTTGGGATTTGATGTTAAAAGAAACAAAAAACCAAGAACCCTAGTCCTATGGGTTTCGGCCACTAGAGTTTTAGGGTCAATGATGATGCTAAAAATCTTCATAATGTTGTTTAATATTCTCTCATGATGTTTAGAGATTAAATATAATTTTTGAGAATTTTTCGGGTACCCTAGGATACCCTAGGGTTTCGGCCAACATCAAGAACCCATGGGTAGGGTTGGGTCTAAAACCTCAAGTATGTGTTTTATGTATTATCATGATATAAGGGAGATGGAGGGTGTTTATGTGAATGTTTCACATGGCCTAGAGACTCTATAGGTTTCGGCCAAGTACCCTAATAGGGTGGAAAGTTAGGACTTATTTCAAGTAAGGGCCATAATGGCCCTATGGTAAGGTATGGTTGGTGTTTAACAATTGATTTGGGGATTTTAATGGAATTTTTCCATGCCCCATGGCCTTGAAGTTTCAGCCAAGAGCAAGACTAGGGTTGAAGGGTTAGGGTTGGCCTTAAGTATGGAATCAAATGATTCCTATGGCCTAGTATGTATGTATGAGATGTTGTTTGGGACGTTATGTGAAGTTTCATGGACCTAGGGTTCCTTGGGGCTTTCGGCCAAGGACCTAACTTAGGGCTAGGGTTGGGTTAAACCTACAAAGATGCTTGTGTATAGGTTCCTAAGATGTATGTTTAAGTAAGATGGAAGAATTTCTATGTTAACCAAACCCTTAGTTATAAGTCATGAATTATATGTTAGGTCATAAATGTTTAGACATGTGCCATGATTTATGAATGATATGTATGTATGCCATGTTTTATGAATAATATGTATGTTGTTAGTGATATGAGAGAAGTGTCCTAAGGCAATCACCTTATGATTGTAAATATTTATTTAATAAATGATAATTCACTATTTGAGTATACATGTTTGTGTATTTGATTGGGATCTTAAACTCATCTACTGAATGTCCGCAATAAAATTCACAGCATAAGAGAATTTGTGATGGGATCACAACTAGTGATTATCTCTAAATGTGCAAATGTGAAGTATTGAAAGTATCCCTAGTTGATGAATTGATAAAAACGGACACTATCAATTCTGTTGAGACTAGCATGGGTTATTCTGTAATCAGCTGATTCTCACTGGCTGGTGACATTGGGATGTCCGGAGATAAACATGGATGCTAGTTAAGGGAACTTTTCATTGGAGTGACTAGCTGTAAGACTTCATATGGTTATCTATATAGATATGTCAATGAAGTTCTTACAGCGGCTTAAGTGCGATGTTCCTTTGACTTGCAGTGTTCAAGTCATCTTGGTCATGGAGACTTATACTTTAACATCTTAAGCAAGCATCTCCAAGGAGGTGTGGACCCAGAATGATTGGGTATAAGCCGAAGTGCCCGAAGATGATTGAACAGCCTACAAAGGATTCACCACTCCTTGCGAGGAGATGTATACCCAGGCCTATCGTCGGATTGTTACTCAAAGCCTCTGGCCAGAGCATATCATGTTTAGAGTGCGAGTCTCTAAAATACATGAGAGTAATTAGAAATCCAAATGACGAGAAAGACATTACTTGGGCTAGGTGTGACGTAGTCAGTCTAGTGGGGACTGACACAATCAGACCATGTCCTGAACCAAGTGGGTATAAGATGGTGAAGGGAATGGGGCACGATTCATTAGAGCTGCTGAAGGGTTTCGGAATTCTTTTTGAGCTCAACCGTTGATCTTTCGATTAATTGGGGGTCATGATGTACTACTAGATACCACTCATGATCGTTCTATAATTAGTTGATTATAGACGGCCAACATAAATCAAAAGCCTATTTAGTCACACGCATTACGAGTAATCCGAGAGATTTAAAACTAGTTGAAAATTGAATTTTCTGATCAAGAGAAATAGGTCGAATATGAATTTATCAGAGGCGCAATGGAAGCTAAAATGGCTAAGTCTTTTGAAGGCTTATTGGGCGAATTAAATGAGTTTAATTCGCAATGGAAGCGGCTTGGTTTGGCCGGCCATTAAAAGGGAATAAACCAATTTAATTGGTTTAATTAATAAAATAAATCTAGCGCGATTTGTTTTATAAATGATGGATAAATAAATTTGTGTAAAGAAATTTATATAAATAAATTTATAGAATTTTATTCTTTTATGGAAATTAAAAGGATCCATGAAATGGTTTATTTTAATTTTATAAAATCAATTATGAATTGATTTTTCCATAATAAGAAAGTTTATAAATTTCTTATAAAATTTATTCCATAATAAAAGGAGAAGAAGTATTTGTTTTATTATAAAGTTAGTTATAATAAAACTTGGTTTAAACGGAATAATTCATAAGAGAATTTATAGGATAAATTTGTTATGAAAATTCCGTTAAGAGGAGACTTGGCAAGGGAGATGCTACTATATAAAGGAACCAAAGGCAAGCCCTTAATTCCAATTGAGTAATCAAGAGATTAACTCTCTCCCTCTCTCCCTTATTCTCTTCCTCTCCCTCTCCTTCCCCCTTAGGGCCGGCGCCCTTACCCATCTTAGGGCCGGCGCCCTTTGCATCCCTTAGGGTAGGTGCAAGCACCTAGGGTGCCCGAGAGCTTCCTCCACCAAGTTCGAGCCAAAGAAGAAGAAGAAGCGGATCGCGACTCCTTCCTTCCTTTCCCGGAATTTTGATTCCGTTAACTTGGTGGTTAGTTTCCTATCTTTTCTCTTGTTGTTCTAGTTGTGCCTTTAGAGAATCTAGTAGTTCTCGTCGGCATAAAACTCGTGACTTTGCGAAGTCATCCCGAAGAGAACTCGGCGTGGACGTGAATAGAGGCGCAGCTTCCAAGGGACGCTACGGTTGGATCTCGTCCCTTACTTCGAGTTACGCGAGGTACTTAGTAAATTAGTTTACTTTTCCGCAAAGTTTTATTTTATGATCATGTCCACACACCATAAGGTTGCATGCTAGATACGTGGTTAGAATAATTTGAGAAATTATTTTATGCTAATTCTTCCGCTGCACGTAAAAATTTAGAATTTTACAAACCCGTATCCTTGTCAACATGCACCCGGTCCCAACATATATATGCCATGTCTCATAAATGATATGTAGGTATGCCATGTCTTATGAATAAGATGTAGGTAGGCTATGATTTATGAATAATTTGTATGTATGCCAGGCTTTATGAATGATGTGTACATATGCCATGTTTAAGAATGAAAATGATGAATGAAGTTAAAGTTCATGCCTTTGAGGTTTAATGATGATATGGAATGAAAATGAAGAATGAAGTTAAAGTTCATGCCTTCAAGGCATAACGATGATGTTAAGTATGATGAATGAATGAATATGCTATGAATGATTATGAATGAAAAAGCATGTGAAAGCATTTTATTTTATTTTATTTTATGGGCTTGTACCGGACCTAAGTAAGGTCCACGGTTTTGTACTACCGATGAAGCTGTCCACGGTTCGGAACTACCGATGAAGCTGTCCTTACGGTTCGGGACTACCGATGAAGCTGTCCTTACCCTAGTAGGTCGAGATTAGCTACCTCGTATTTACTTAGGGATGCGCGCATATGATGTATGAATGTGGTACAAGCTAGGGCCCAATGAATGTTATGATTATGTTAAAGTATTTAAAAGCATGTTTTTAAAGATTAAGCATCCTTATATATATATGCACAATTGCCACATGTATCCATCCATGTTATGCATTATATCAATGATAAGAATAGTATGCAAAGTAAGTTTATGCAAGGTATGTTCATGCAAATGATTTTATTTATGTTCATACTAGTTTATGATGCCATGATTTTATTTATGTTCATGCTAGTTTATGATGCCATGATTTAATTATGTTTATGCTAGGTTAGGATGCCATGATTTTATTTATGTCCATACTAATTCATGAAGCCATGATTTAATTATGTTTGTGCTAAGTTAGGATGCCATGATTTTATTTATGTTAATGCTAGTTTATGATGCCATGATTTAATTATGTTTATGCTAGGTTAGGATGCCATGATTTTATTTATGTCCATGCTAATTCATGAAGCCATGATTTAATTATGTTTGTGCTAAGTTAGGATGCCATGATTTTATTTATGTTCATGCTAGTTTATGAATGCCATGATTTAATTATGTGTATGCTAGGTTAGGATGCCNAAGTTCCACCTAAAAACTCAGGTGGACATATGGATCATAATCCAATCTGGTTGGAAATCCCGAAAATGCTGAAGAGTGGCACACCTTACACGAATGGGATGCCTCGCTAAAAAGGAAGATCGAGGCTGATGCTAAAGCGACCCAGACACTCCAATGCGGTCTAACCAAAGAAGAGCTGAACCGGTGGGACCATTCAACAGTGCAAAGGAACTCTGGGGTAAGTTAATTGAATTGCACGAAGGAACCTCCGACACCCGAATCAGCAAGAGGGACCTACTGCTAAACAAGTTATACACAATCAAAATGAACGACGGTGAGTCAGCAGCTCAGCTCCACGCCAGAATCCAGGAGTTGATGAACGGTCTACATACAATCGGTCACAAGGTAGAAAATCGTGACTTGATCAGGTATACCCTAAACGCCTTCCCAAGAAATACTTTGCGGGCATCTATGGTAGATGCGTACAAAGTTTCAAGAGATCTTTCTAAAATCAAATTAGACGAGTTATTTTCTGAACTTGAATTACATGAGCAGACTAACTGCACCTTAGCCGAGAAAGACATTGCTTTTGTTGCAGGCAAAACAGGAAAGGTAGTCAAGAAGAAGCCTCAACCTACACCCGAGTCTGATTCAGACTCAGACTCAGAAGACAGTGAAGGGGATCGACCCAAGCTTGTTCGGCTAGCCCGGGACAACTACAAGGAATTGAAGAATCAGACCAACAGAAGAAAAACCAGCCGAAAGAAGGATGATCCAACCGAACCATCCAAGACCAAATCCAATGTAACGTGCTTCGAATGCAACAAGAAGGGACACTTCAAATCGGAGTGCCCTAATTTGAAAGAAGCCAAGAAGACAAGAAGGAAGAAGGCCCTACAAGCAACGTGGGACGAGTCTTCATCCGAAGAAGAAGAAGAGGCCCCACAATCAAACCTGCTGACCCTGACTGCTTCGAAAGAAATCGACACCGGATCAGAATTGGAACCGGACGACGGAAAGCTCACCATTTCGGAAGACGGCAAAATAACTGTAAGTGGTTATTCAAAAGCTGAATTAGCAGAGTTAATTGCTTACATATCTAATAACTTGGCGAAAGCCAAAATTCGAGTCGAGTCTCTCCGACAGGAAGTAAAACTCCTGAAAGAGGGCGCTGACTCTAGATCTTTGACTGAGAAGGTTCAAGAAGGAACCTCTACTCAAGTTGAAAAGCTTGAGAAAGAAAACTCCTCCTTGAAAACTCAAGTCAAGAACCTTAGAGCAGCTTTGGAACGATTCACTTCGGGTTCCAAGGGTCTTGACATGATCCTTGGAAAATAAAAGTCTGTTCTAAATCGATCCGGGTTAGGGTATCGAACCAAGGCTAGACAAAGGTCATATTATGTTGTACTGAATCAATCTTGACCCAAAGTTCATGCATGGGTATCCAAACTTTGCCTGAGCAACCAAGCTGGACCAAACCAGTATTGAATCCCCAATGACAAGATTCATATCTTGCATAATCATTATCGTGACTTTAGTCCAGGGAGAGCCAACTTAAAAACCATTTTTATAGTTAAATAAATTCTTTTTCTTATTGTAAAATTGCATGATTGCTTGTTTATTTATTTTCTGCAATTTACCATGCTTAGACCTAGGACTGGTTAGATTAAGGACTAAACCGATTAACTAAAATTTTAGCAACATAGTATTGGGTGGAGGTGAGATGATAGTACGTTAGGGAAGCCATTTTGGCAGAACTAGCCGAAGCTACCGATCCAAGACCCAAACTAGTTAGACCAAAATCTCTCAAGGAGTAACTTGAAGATGGATTTTCAATAAAAGGCTGTGTCAAGGAAAGGGTTGATGATCCAATAAGGCTACGGCCAAAAAAGGCCTAGTGCCTCGCCAAGACCTGGAAGCCAATTATTGAAAACCAAATTCACTTTACTATTGTCAGATTTGAATCTAACACAGATTTCAATTAATCTTAGATTCAACTATTGTTTTCAAAAATAAATTTTATAAGCATAATTAATTGGTTTTTCTAAATTAATTTAACTTTTCAAAACTAATCAAGGTTTTTCAAAATAAATATTTACTCCTATTAAAATCTGTCTCACAAAACCCATAAGGATAACGTGATTGATAACTCTAGATTGGGTGAGACAGATTAGGTTGTGAAAATCAATTTAGACTATCCTTAATTCTAATTGGATCCAAATCAACAAACTCTTTATGTATAGGAACATAAAGATTTGGACCAATGGATGTTGGATAGCGGGTGCTCCAGACACATGACGGGGGACAAATTGAAATTCACCAAACTCAAGTTCAAGAACCTAGGCTCAGTAGCATTTGGCAACAATGCTACACTCAAAGTCATTGGGTCAGGTAACATTGAACTCAAATATGATTTTGTCATTAAAAAGGTACTTTTAGTTGAAAACTTTAAATTTAACTTGCTTAGTATAAGTCAATTGTGTGATACTGGCTATGTAGTTACCTTTACCAACTCTAACTGCCTGATTAGAAACTTGCAAGACTTATAAATCATGCTTAAGGGCATTAGGAAAAATAATGTTTACACTATAAACCTACCCTTAGTACCTAAATGCCTCTTAACTCAGTTAGAAGAATCAAACCTCTAGCATAGGAGATTAGGTCACACTAACCTGAGATTAATTTCAAAAATCACCCAACTTAGTTTAATTAAAGGAATACCAAAAATTAAGAACCATGAAAACATGATATGTGAATCATGTAACCAAGGTAAACAAACTAGGTCTAATCACAAACAAATTCAATCGGATCTAACTCAAACCACACTTGAGCTCCTGCACCTTGACCTATTTGATTCACATGGAGCCAAGTCACTAAGCGGAAACCGGTACTGCTTAGTAATTATTGATGATTACTCTAGGTTTACTTGGGTTAGGTTCCTAAAAACTAAAGATGAAACCCTAAACCTATTTATTGATTTTTGTAAGATAATTGAAAATCAAAACGATACCAAAATCAAAAGACTTAGGAGTGATAATGGGGGAGAGTTTGAGAATCAATGGTTCGAGGAATTTTATAGAATAAACGGATATATACATGAATTTTCGTGTCCTAGAACCCCCCAGCAAAATGGGATAGTAGAACAGAAAAATAGAACCCTATAGGAAGCCGCTAGGGCTATGCTCAATGAATTCAGCCTAGCTAACCAATTTTGGGCAGAAGCAATTAGTACGGCTTGCTATATCCAAAATAGGGTCCTAATTAACAAACGACATAATAAAACTCCCTATGAATTATACTGTCATAGACTTCCAAACCTACATTAACTAAGGGTATTTGGGTGCAAAGTTCATATCCTAAACACCAAGGACTATCTAGGTAAATTCCAGTCTAAGTCAACCCCAGGGGTCTTCTTAGGATATTCAACAACAAGTAGGGTCTATAGGGTTTACAACAAACAAACTAACAAAATAGAAGAAACAACAAATCTAATATTTGATGAGGAAATTAATTCAAAATCTGATAATCCAGATCTAAATCCATCAAATATTGATCATGAAGATAATGAACAAATTATTGAACCATGAATTGAACCCCTAAATGAACTAACTATTGAACCAACTACTGAGTCAATTGAACCAATAATTGAACCAAACCAAGTAGTTAAACCAAATACTGAACCAAACCATCCAGCCGGACCTGAGGCTAAACCAAGTTCTAGAAGAACCAAGAAACCCAGACTCAGTCACCCAACTGATCAAATTGTGGGTGATCCAACCTTAGGAGTCAGAACTAGGTCTTCCTATAGAAATCTTAGTCAGATTGCACTGATTTCAAAAATTGAACCTAAGACTATAGAGGAAGCCTTACCTGATCCTGATTGGATCATAGCAATGCAAGAGGAGTTAGCCCAATTTGAAAGGAACCAAGTCTGGGAACTAGTACCTAAACCTGAGGGCAAATCCATTATTAACACTAAGTGGGTTTTTAGGAATAAGCTAAATGACCAAGGGGAAATAGTTAAAAATAAAGCCCGCTTAGTAGCTAAAGGGTTCAGTCAAGTCGAAGGGTTAGACTATGACGAAACCTATGCCCCAGTAGCCAGACTTGAGTCTATAAGAATGTTGCTAGCCTTTGCAGCCCATAAAGGTTTTAAACTCTACCAAATGGATGTAAAATCAGCTTTTCTAAATGGATTTATTAGAGAAGAAATCTATGTAGGACAACCCTCCAGTTTTGAGGACTTAGAAAAACCTGACCATGTGTACAAACTCAATAAGGCACTGTATGGACTAAAACAAGCACCTAGGGCATGGTATGAACGCCTATCGACCTACCTAATTTCTAAGGAATTTAACCAAGGACAAATTGACTCAACTCTTTTTGTTAAGACCTTAGAAAAAGAAATCTTTATTACCCAAATCTACGTTGACGATATAATTTTTGGATCCACCAACTCAAATTTCTTAAAAGAATTTGTAAAAATAATGGAAAACGAATTCGAAATGAGCTTAGTTGGTGAGCTCAACTTCTTTTTAGGATTACAAATTAAGCAAACTAGGGATGGAAATTATGTCCATCAATCTAAATATACTAAGGAGTTAATAAAAAAATTCAAAATGGATAACTCCAAAAGCATAAGTACCCCTATGGGCACAAATGTAAAAATAGATAGTGACCCTGATGGTAAACCCGTAGACCTTAAACTATATAGAAGTATGATTGGTAGTCTACTTTACCTTACAGCCAGTAGACCTGATATCTTTTTTACTGTAAGAATGTGTGCTAGGTACCAAACCTGTGCTAAGGAAACGCACTTAGCAACCCTAGAAAGAATACTTAGATACATCAAGGGCGCCCTAAATGTAGGGATTTGATATCCTAGGACCTCAACTTTTTACCTGTCAGGATACTCGGATTCTGACTATGCTGGTTGTAAACTAGATAGAAAGAGTACAAGTGGAAGCTGCCAACTTTTAGGAAATAGTCTAGTAAGTTGGTGCAGCAGAAAGCAACACTGTGTAGCTCTATCCACAACTGAAGCTGAGTATGTTGCTTTAGGAGAGTGTGTAGCACAACTCTTATGGATGATGCACACTCTTAAGGACTTCCAGCTTGACTACACCCAAACCTAGGTCTACATTGATAATATAAGTTCAATTAATCTAACTAAGAACCCAATCCAACACTCTAGAACTAAACACATAGAAGTCAAACACCACTTTATAAGAGATCATGTAGCCAGGGGTGAGATAATCCTTAAGCATGTAGACTCAAAATCTAACTTAGCTGACATATTCACCAACCCCCTACCTGAGTCTGAGTTCAGCTCACTAAGAAGGCAGTTAGGGTTATACTTGGTAGAATATGACTGCTCTAATTATATTTTTTTTTCAAAAAAAACTGTTTTATTTTCTGCAAAATTATTTCTTTATTTTCATTATGTTATTTAAAATGATTTTCTGACTTAGTTTTTTTTATCAAAATTACCCCTTCAAAACTAGGGCTTTTTCGCAAAATGGACTTAGTCTAGGCCCTAACTCTAGAATTGCATGCACCTATAGATCTAGAAGCCAACATCTCATAGGCATCTTAGGGTACTTTTGATTGATAACCTAGAATGGGTTGAGATGCTTAGGTCTTTGCCTTAATTCAAGATGCTTTAAGTCAGTGCATCTGCAGTAATTGGGGCACTAAATACCAATTAAATAGTAATCAGGTTAAGTGTCAAGCCTAAAAAATCTAACTTGATCAGATCACTTAACTTGACTAACCTTAGTGAAAGCTGCTGTTTATAACAGTCAGTAAGTAGTTAATTGGGTTAGACAGGACCCGAAAGCGGAAATTCAAATTAATTTGGTCCAGTTTAAATTTAGAATTGGTTCAGTACAACATCTTACTTTGATTACTCATTTTTTTGCTATATTTTTTGATATATGGAAAAGAGGGAGAGATTGAAAAGGAGAGATAAGAAGGTTTCAAAATTTAATTTTTTTCTTCAAAATTAAATCTTTTTTTTCCAAAAACTTCTATCTCCTTTTTCCAAAAAGTAAAATTCTTTAAGTACTTAAGTTCTTTTTGAAAGTTAATTTTCTAAGTACTTATTCTGAAAATTTTCTGGAATTTTTTTTCTAAGTTATAAATTCAAAATTTTTTCTAAAACTGCTTGAAAAATTTTTCTAAAACTGCTTGAAAAATGTTTCTAAAACTGCCTGAAAAATATTTCTAAGTATTTAAACTGCTTGAAGAATTTTTTTTCTAAGTATTAAACACTGCCTGAAAATTTTCTAAGTGTTAAAACTTCAAAATCAGTTTAGAAAATTTTCTTAAGTAAGTGTTTTGGAAACTTGCTTTCAAAATTATTCTAAGTACTTACTCTAAATCTTTGGTGAAAATTTTCTTAGTGTAAATTTCAAAATTCTCCTGAAAATTTTCCAAGTGCCCAACTCAAAATATTTTTTTTTGGAAAATATTTTCTAACTTAAAAACCTTTTCTTGAAAATTTTCTAAGTATTGAAAACCTGAAAAACGTTTCACTTTTAGACTTAGAAACTTTTTCAAATCTTCACGAATTTTTGAAAAACTCAGGGGGAGATTTCTTCCAGGGGGAGGAAGTTAACTTTGGTACTTTACTTACTTATCTGTATGATTAACTTAACTTTTTGAACCGGGTTGCCATAAATCAAAAAGGGGGACATTGTTGATGCAGGCAACACCTAAGTCAAACCTGGGTTTTAATAATGACAAAGGGTTCAGAAGTTAAGATGTTATTGTTGTCTAATGTGTTTACTAAGTGTGCAGGAAAGAAGCCCCAGGTACACTAGGCAAAGAAGTCCTGGTCGAGGACTGGGCAAGAAGTCCTGGCGAAGGGCTGAACAAGAAGTCCTGGGGAAGGGCTGGGCAAAGAAGTCTTGGTCAAGGACTGGGCAAGAAGACTTGACCGAAAGTCGGGCAAAGAAGTTCTGGTCGAGGACTGAGCACGAAGTCCTGGCAAGGGGCTGGGCACCGAAGACCTGCTCGGAAGGTGGGTACGAAGTCCTGGTTGAGGACTGGGCACGAAGACCTAGTCAGGTGGATTGGGCAAAAGTCCAACCGGAGGAGCCGGTTGGCAAAAGGTAAAATTCCTGAGAGGAGTAGGTGAGGACGCATTTCCCGTCGAGGGAACAGTAGGTGTCGGTTCGACCTAGGTTTCCATTTGGGAGACCCGAAGTCAGAACCAAGACAGCTACGGCTATAAATATTGACTAATATTCTTGCTTTGGTTGTTTTGGAACAAACCTTGGTTGCAGGACCGAAGGAGTGTGTTTCTGCAGGTCAGAATGCCCCAAAGAAAGGGGGTAGGAAGCTGGGTTAGGTGCCCGGGAGGTCCCGAGCGCCCAAGGTCAAAGCCAACAAGCAAAGAAGCAAGAACGCTTCGAAATCACACTGGTCTAGGTGCCCAGGAGGTCCCGGGCGCCCAAGGTCAAAGCCAAAGAGTAATCGAAGCAAAATCAGCCACAAAACCAGCGGACCAAGTCAAGCTAGGCGCCCAGGAGGTCCCGGGCGCCCTAGTCAGCTCCAGAGGCCGATTTGAAGGGGATAAGCACTGACCGAGTTGCGGATGAAGGTTCTCCGATCTGAAGGCACATGTCAGGTGCCCCTATTGAATCAGGCGCCCCCAGGAGCACTATAAAAGGGGCTCGACCCCAAGGCTTCAAAGACACAACTTTCTAGCGCTTCCAAGCTTTTCGTTCAAGCGTTCTGCTCCGGCAAACTCCGATCTCGAGATTTTAGCGCCGACGACGACCCTCTGCTCCGAAGTACGATCCACACCGGGCGTCGGTAATGAAAAGTATAATTCCTTTATTTACTGCAATATTCTTGTACCAAAATCTGTAAACCTTTGCGCGATTATAGAATTGCCCACAGTACCAAAATCTGTAAACCTTTACTCTGAACCAAGTAAAAGACTTGTGTTCTTTGTGTGATTGTTTTATTTTCCGCTGCATTTACTCTTTCCCTAATCCGAAGAAAAAGTTTTAACGATATTCACCCCCCTCTATCGTTTCTCTCGATCCAACAAAAAAAACATTTTTAACATCCATCTGAAAAATATACCATTGACGAACAAATGCAACTACAATGAGAGTACGGATAGTAACAAGCTTGGAAACTGAAGTAAAGGTTTCCTCATAATCCATGCCATATTGTTGGAAAAATTCTTTAGCAACCAAACGAGTTGTATACTGCTCAACTGACCTATCAAATTTAGTTTTGATCTTATACACCCATCGAGAACCAATCGTATGCTTCCCAAAAGGAAGAGGAACAAAATCCTAAGTACCTATTTGATAGAAAGCAAAAAGTTCTTCCGTTATAGTCTGCTGCCAAAGAGGGTCAAGAGAAGCCTCTTTATAAGAGGAGGGCTCAGACAATTGGTGAATAGAAGCCAAAAAGGAAGAAAAAGAACTAGATTAAGTAGAATACACAAAATCAGACAATTGAGTAGACTTACGAGATCATTGAGGATAATGAGGAGGAGGGTCTGCTATTACAGGAGCATTATGGGAAGCAATAGGAGTAGGGGAATCATCGGGAAGTTGATGATCAGAATCTATATGAGTGTCAATCCTGCAAATAGCATCATTAGAAGAAGAGATGTTAGGGTGGTCTACTTGTGGGGAAACATGAGATGATATATCATTGGAGTGTGTGCAAAAAAGGATCAATACGAGTGAGATCATATTTTCTAAGATTAGGAGTATAAGAGGGAATGGAATAGAATGAAATGTGTTCAAGAAAAATACCATGACATGAGACATAGAGTTTTTGATTAACTAGATCATAACATTGATATCTTTTTTTGACTCTTGCCATAGCCAAGGAAAATATAATGAGCGGACCGAGAACTAAGCTTACTACATTCAACATGAGGACGGAGGACAAAACATGTAGATCCAAAAACTCTTAAGACAGAATAATCAAAAACATAACCATATAATTTTCAAAAGAAGATAAACCAGATGTAATAGAAGATGGAATTCTATTGATAGAATGTGTTGGGACCTTGACGTACGGCTAGAGGGGGTGAATAGCCGATCACCCACTTGATTCGCGGTTTCTTCCTACAAGTGTTAGCATGCACAAGCGGAAACTTAAACTATAAATTAAAACCAATGCTAACACAAACCGTTTATGTGGTTCGGAGATAAAGCTCCTACTCCACGGCTGCCCGTAAGGTGGATGATCCTGATCCGTCGGTGGATGAGTCCCCGGAAGACCTCCGGCTAGCTCTTGTCGCTCCTTGTGGGTGGAGAAACCTCGCCACAATCCCTTGACAACTTCTGAGCACTTGTAGGCTACTAACAGGCTTTACCCAAGCTTGTTTCGCCAACCCTTTCCCAGCCAAACCGAGCTCTCATAAATATAGCTTATAGCTGAAAAGAGTCGTTACCAGTCGGCTGGTCCAAGCACCAGTCGATTGGTCCCACTTGGATTGGAACGTTATAGTCCAACGTTCGAATTCCAGCCTCCATCAGTCGACTGATCTTTTTGTGCACTTCATCAGTCGACTGATCCAAGCATCAGTCGACTGCCACCTTTCCAAACCTAAGGTTTCCTTTCCCGAGTATAATTCTCTCAGCACTCGAACCCTAGGATTTCTCGAGTATAATTCTCTCAGCACTCGAACCCTCATGACTTAGCTGACTCTTTATTCAGCAGTCTCGACCTGTTGCCTTCAAGCCTTCTTCGACTTTGGCTATTGTCCCTCGGATGCATGCAAGCCCACGGCTCGTCTCCCAATGTCATCCTTCGTGTATGCCTCGAAGTGTGCTTCATTCATCTCATCGTTACTGCTTTGCCCATGGTCTCTCGGATGCATACAAGCCCATGGCTTGTCTCCTCACACCATCCTTCACCGGACCCGAAGTCGTCCAGCTAAGTTCATGTGTATCCTGCAAATCTGCACACTCAAATACACATATTAAACAAAAGGGTGAACCTAACTTAAACCCTTTGCCCAAACATCAAAACACATGGTCACTCCGGATCATAGATTGCCCCAACAATCTCCCCCTTTTTGATGTTTGGCAATACGTTTAAGTTAGGGAAAACAAATAGCAAATTCAATGCTAATAACAATTTGGACTTACGTTGCCAAGGTTTCACCTTGTACTTATACTGCCAATGCATATATAATGTAAACATACATGGATCCTATCACAAGGCATCCCCACACCTAACCTCCCCAATGAGTTTAGGACTTTTATCAAAACGGGATCCTATCACAAGGCATCCCCCTATATTGGTCTTACAAAGGCTTTTTTAAGAACCACTCTAAGATTCTCCCTTTCGCTAATAACCGAGCAACAATGCTCCCCCTTTACCTAAGCTCCCCCTAGACTTAGGATTTCATGCAAAGCCGTGTTTGGTTTCCCACTTAAACCTAACACTTCTCCCCTTTTGCCACACATCAAAAGGACTCCAATAATTTCCTCTTATTAGATCCTTTAACCTCTAATGATCATAAACAAAGTGTATTTAACCCCCCGTAAGATTATACACTTGTTTTACATCATTTCGACACTTTTTGATTGCTGAAAAACAGTTTCAGCCTATATCAGTCGACTGCGACAGTTACCTGTCGATTGATCCCCTTCGAAAAACCATACAGTAGCTAGTCTCTCTTCGATAGCACTGTTACCAGTCGACTGCCCCCTGAACTAGTCGACTGGTACCCTAAAAATCCTATTTTCAGCATTTCTAACCCAATTTCAGAAATGCACCAAAAATTTCACAAATCTCTAAAAATTCCCAAATTTTGTGGAGAGGTTTGTGGTGTCCATGTCTACTTGGAAAAAATACATTCAAAAATGTATCTATCACCAATCTCAAGATTGACACAAAATCTAAAACTAGCTAAATGGTTCAATTGAACATTGACCTAAAGTCCTAGTTTTGATCTCATCTTGATGTATCTGCCCATACCAACCCACATTGCATCCCCAACATTGCTTTACATGGTATTTATTAATCAAAAACCAACTTCCATGCAATATGACTCCAATGTCATATTTTATGCATGATCCACATACCCAATGTGCCAAAACCCTATAATTGAGACTCAAGTCCGTCTCCAACTCCTTTGGCACACTCCATAACCCATCTAGACTTCCGAGAGAATCCTCCCGAGATCCATAGATCTTGACTCCTAGAGCTCTCCCTTGAGCTCTTAACCTTAGCCACCTCCCTAGGTGACTCAACAAACACTAGGCCACACCGGTGTACCTCCGGTGACTCTTGGCCTACAATCTTAACTTTCTTAACTTTGGACACCTTGTCATTGGTTAAGTTCTTCTTCTTCCCTTTAAATAGCTTTCCCTTGCCATTCTTAGACTTCTCCTCCTTGCCATAGTTATATGCTACCCTAGCATATTTCTTTTCATTGGCATCGGAGAACTTAGATCGGTATCCTAAACCCAATCTATCATTGTTGGGTTTTGACCACCCAACACCCTTCCTAAACCCTTAGATCCAATAGTGAACCTATCTAGAGTTTTCTCAAATTTATCAAGCTTTGCCCTTAAAGCTTGATTTTCCCTTTTTAGGTTTTTAAATCTAGAATCAACATATCCATCTTGGACATTCCTAGACTTACCCATTTGCCTAGGCATGTGTCTCCCCTTCTTGGAATTAATGCTTTGGTCCTTAGATCTAAAGGTTCTAGGTTTATCATGATGCATGAATTTCCTAGGATTTTGATATGCAATATTAACCTTATTTTTGTCATGATATCTAAACCCATGATTATTCTTAACAAGCATATAGGAATTGGAAATTGGATATATTTTCAAATACGGGTTTACCTTTCCCGTTACCTTTGAAACTCCCCCTTAACTTGAGCTCTTCTTCTTTTCCAATTCCTTCAAATACGTCAATTTCTTGATTTCTCCTTTCTTTGAGCACTTGGTGTGGTAGTGTCCACGCTCACCACACGTGAAGCAAATTATATGCTTCTTCTCCATCTTTTCCCAACAACCCATGTTAGTTTTTGAAGAAATTGACTTGGATTTAGGGTTTACCTCCTTTTTCTTACCCAATGGACACTTGTCCTTGTAGTGTCCCTTTTGATTGCACCCAAAACAAATTATGTGACCCTTTGACTTTGCTTTGGTGGAGGTGGAGACTTCTTCTTGCTCCGGCCTTGAGGATGGTCTTTCCTCCCACTCAATCCTTGACGTGGAGACTTCTTCTATTTCTTCATCACTTGAGGATGTGGACGATTCCACTTTCTCCTCCTCTTTGGATGTGGAACTTGATTCAACTTCCGATTGGTCCATCTCCTTTTCTTGGACCAATGACCCCTTTTCCTTGGGCTTCTCTTCTCCTTATCTTTGTGTCGAATTTTCATGTAAAGCTATTACCTTTCTCCATAGCTCATACGCATTCTTGAATTCTCCTACATTTGACATAATATATGTAGGTAATAAATTTAATACAATTCTAGTTATCTTCTTATCCGCCTCTGCTTCCTCCTTTTGATCCTTGGTCCAATACCGAGGTCGGAGGCGTTTTCCCTTCTTGTCCGTTGGAGCTTTAAATAGAACCTCTAATGTGATCCAATGGTCCCAATCCATTTGGAACCACGCCTTCAACCGCTTCCTCTAATAATCGAAGTCATCTCGATCGTATGGAGGTGGGATCCGAATATACCATCCAAGCGGACCTTTCGAATCCATCTTCCTCTAGCACCTTTGCCCTTTTAGCGGTTATTCCAACATGATTGAACCTCGCTCTGATACCACTTGTTGGTACCTTGACGTACGGCTAGAGGGGGGTGAATAGCCGATCACCCACTTGATTCGCGATTTCTTCCTACAAGTTTTAGCATGCGCATGCGGAAACTTAAACTATAAATTAAAACCAATGCTAACACAAACTGTTTACGTGGTTCGGAGATAAAGATTCTACTCCACGACTGTCCATAAGGTGGACAATCCCGATCCATCGATGGATGAGTCCCCGAAAGACCTCCGGCTAGCTCTTGTCGCTCCTTGTGGATGGAGAAACCTCGCCACAATCCCTTGACAACTTCTGAGCACTTGTAGGCTACTAACAGGCTTTACCAAGCTTGTTTTGCCAACCCTTTCCCAGCCAAATCGGGCTCTCTTAAATAGAGCTTATAGATGAAAAGAGTCGTCACCAGTCGACTGGTCCCACTTGGATTCGAACGTTACAGCCCAACGTTCGAATTCCAGCCGCCATCAGTCGATTGATCCAAGGATCAGTCGACTGATCATTCTGTGCACTTCATTAGTCGACTGATCCAAGCATCAGTCGACTGCCACCTTTCCAAACCTAAGGTTTCCCTTTCCGAGTACAATTCTCTCAGCACAAGAACTCTAGGATTTCCCCAGTACAATTCTCTCAGCACTCGAACCCTCATGACTTAGCTGACTCTTTATTCAGCAGCCTCGGCCTGTCGCCTTCAAGCCTTCATCGACTTTGGCTCTCGTCCCTCGGATGCATGAAAGCCCACGACTCGTCTCCCCATGTCATCCTTCGTGTATGCCTCGAAGTGCGCTTTCTTTGACTCATCGTTCTTGCTTTGTCCACGGTCCCTCGAATGCTTACAAGCTCATGGTTTGTCTCCTCACACCATCCTTCACCGGACCCGAAGCCATCCAGCTAAGTGATAACTTTTATTTTGTTGATTAAACTACGCCCTCAAATCCATGTTTTGATCCAATATTATCCGCTTAAGTTTGCATTTATATAAGGTTTCATGAATTACCTCAATTTTGCTTAAGATTCAATTCTTTCTATATGTAATATGTTTTGGCACTTAAATTTAATATCATTTTGTAGGTTTCAAATGATCATGGACCTAGATCATATTGGGTCAAACTTGGGTCAGAATTGGATCCGGATCAAATGGATCAAGCATTGGGTTAATATGGGTCGTCCATTCAAGAGAACGGTTAGATCTAAGCCATCCGCCAACTTTTGGTCGATCCAAGCTCAAGATAGACTTAATCAAGTTCATGGATCAAGATCTAAAAGTTTGGGCCAGATCAAAATTAATTTAGCCATTGGATCAAGCAATAGAGGATCTAGACCGTCCAAACAAGAGAAGGGATGATCTGAGCCATCGCTTCAGATCTGAGTGATCCGAGCTAAGGAGCAGTAGATCAGAGCCCTTGATCAAGATCTGGGAAGTTCGAGTTCGATCTGACTTGATCCGACCGTTGGATGGGATCGGAGCAATCAAAGCCATCCAAATTCGAAGTGCTCAGTTAAAACAGAAATTCCCTCGCCGAGCTCGTGGTCGCGTCATCGCCAATCTGTTGCGTTGTTCATCATCTGTTCTTGCAATTCTTTTCCGTTTCTTCGTCCGATCGCGCGGCCACATTGAATCCGAGTTTGGTTTGAGTTCCAGATCGTCGGAACAGCATCTCCGGGAGCTAATCTGATCAATTTGCCGCTGAGAAGAGGCTCGGTGAGGGTTTCGTCGGTTTCTGAAATTATCCGATCGATTCTTGTTGTGCTTTATCTTTCATCAATCGGAGCAAGTCAGAGGGGTTCTCTGAGTTGATCTGATCGTCCCTGAGCCGTCATCGTATTCCCACAAGTCGAGAACAAAGGGATCGAAAGGATGGTTATCTTGAGGCAAGTTGAGCTGAGTTGATCGCGGTAGCTTGAGATCTGGCGATTTGTCGAGCTAGGGGGTTCGTAGCTGAATCTTGTTTGACAGCAAGAAGAATTTGAGCCAAAGAAAGGGTTTGATGTTTAGTTTTTAGTTAATTCTCATTTTTGAATTTTGTTCTGCAGTAATCGTGTTCTGTTTCAGTCTGCGTTTCAGTTACTGATCGGACTACAGTCCGATCCAGACTATATCTATCAGTCTGTTGACCGATCAGACGTGAACCTGATCGGACTGTTTACCCCTGTTTCTTATTTTATAGTTGAAGTATGTGAGCTTAGTTCGATTTCTGCTATTTAGCTTCAGTTTTGTTGTTTGCATGAATTCAATACTAGCTTTTGTTTTGAAATTCCATCATTTTAAATTGAATTGCTCATTTCCAAGTTGGTTAAGTTAGAATAGCAATTCCCTAGTTTAAATTTGCCTAGTTAAACTTGTTTCATTTCAATTATATTCCAAATCTTATTTGCAAAACAAAACCCCCATTTTATCTAGAAAACCCAAAACATTTAACGACAAATAACTTTCAAGCTTAATTGAACACTCGTAACTAGTCCTGGAAAAATACGACCTGAGGCCCCTATCCTACATTTCTACTTTGCTAGCAAGGGTTTTCAGCTTTATAAATTTCTAAATTTGATACCCACATTCGTAACACCTATATTGGGTAGCATCCAAGTTTTGGCGCCGTTGCCGAGGAAACTACTAGTTGAGTTTGTTTGATTTAGCTTGTGTGCTTACTTTCATATCTTATGATCTAGTTTACTTGTGCTTATTTCTATATCTTGTGATTCATATTACTTGCTTTATTCTTTTGCATACATTTGCTGCGATTTTTGTATTTTTGTATGACCAGATCTGCAGGTGGTATTCTTGAAAACTTTGATTCTGAAATTAAAAGAACTTTTAGAGTCAGGAGGAATCAACTCAGTGTTTCAGAATCTATTGATATTTTTCCTACTCAGTCCATCTCAGCTTATTCAGTTGATTCTATGGCAGACCACCAGAAAACTATGAAGGAACTAGCAGCACCAGATGATGTCTTTCAGTACTCCTGCATTGCATATCCAGAGCTCACTGGAGATTTTGAATTAAGATCAGGACTTATTCATCTTTTGCCCAAATTTCAAGGTCAATCTGGGGAGGATCCCAACAGACATTTACATGAGTTTCACGTTGTTTGCTCCACCATGAAGCCTCAGGGTATTTCAGAGGAAGATATCAGGCCGAGGGCATTCCTATTTTTCCTGACTGGAGCAGCAAAGGATTGGTTTTACTACTTACCTATTGGGCACGTTTCTAGCTGGATTTCTATGAAGAAAGCATTCTTGGAGAAGTACTTCCCAGCATCTAGGACTGCAATCATCAAGAAGAGCATATATGGCATACAGCAAGTAGTAGGAGAAACTTTGTATGACTACTGGGAAAGGTTCAACAAACTTTGTTCTAGCTGCCCACATCACCAGATTAGTGAGCAGTTACTCATTCAGTATTTTTATGAGGGACTTCTTCAGATGGATCGGATCATGATAGATGCTGCAGCAGGAGGAGCCCTAGTAAACAAAACACCAGATCAAGCTCGAGAGCTAATTTCAAATATGGCAGAAAACTCACAGCAATTTGGGAGCAGAGCTTTATCCACCAAAGGAGTTAATGAAGTTCAGATGGTATCGAATGAGCAAAAAGAAATCAAGAATTCATTGATGGAGCTCACATCCCTGGTGAAGCAAATGACTCTAAATAATATGAGTCAAAATCAAAATTTCTCAGTACCACCTTCAAACCAAGTGATGAGGTTATGCAGTATTTGTTCAAGCCAAGACCACAATTCGGATCTATGTCCTAACCTCCAACAAGATGAGACATTAGCTGCATTGACTAGGGGGCAATTCCAAGCCAAAAACAACCCCTACTCGTCTACCTACAATCCGGATTGGAGAGATCATCCAAACTTGAAGTATGGTAATTCTTTTTATCAGCAAAACCCATCACAACAACAATATCAACAGCCCCAATCAAATTTCCAGCAAGTTCAACAAGGACAACAACAATTTCAGCCATTTCAACAACCTTACCAACAAAATCAGCCACCTTTCCAAGGAAATCCGAATTTTCAGCAAGGGTTTCAAGGAAATCTAAGTTTTCAGCAACAATATCAATCGTCTCAGCCACAAAATCAGTTTTCACAGCAAGGTTATCAGCCATTTAACCCAAGTTTTTAGCCCTCAAATCCGAATTTCCAGCCCACACAATTTCATCCCTCTCAACCACAATTTCAACCTCAACCTCAGAATTTTCAGAGTTACAATTCTCAACCATTTCAACCAAGTTCTCAGCAGAATTTTTAGCAATTTTCTCAACCATTTCAGCCCTATAATCAGCCCCAACAACCCTACTTTCAAGGTTCACAGTAAGTTCAACAATTTCAATCACCTCAATCACCATTTCAAGGTCAATCAAAGCCTCATGCAAACCAAGGGGTTATGGAGGTTTTAGTGGGGGAAATACGCAACAACAAAGGATAGAGGAGATGCTTCAATAACTTTTGCAACAACAAAGAAATGATCCCAACATCCAAAACCTTGAGATGCAAATTGGGCAATTGGCTAGTGGGATGAATCAAATTCAAGCTCGAGGATCAAGCCAACTATCTTCTTAAGCTACTCCAAACCCAAAGGGGAACGTTAGTGCTATTACTTTGAGGAGTGGGAAGGTGACTTCAACTCCAAATGGTCCAAGAGCTGAATTTTTTGAAAATAGGACAGCAACTTCATTTTCAGCCCCAAACAGTCCTGAAATCACTTCAAATTCAGTTGGTTCCAACCCTAGTCCAAGCCTAACTTCTTCCTCAAGTAATCCTGAAATTTTGGTGAAAATGGAGGAGAAATTAGTAGCAAAGATAGGTTTACAGCAGCTACCTCAGTGGAGAAATCAGTCCCAATTTCAGCCCCTCATGTTTCGGCTCAAGAGGAGGATTTGAGAGTTCCTTTGCCATTTCCTCAGCGCAAGACTCAAGCTAAGAAGCAAGTGGAAGAGGAGAAAGCTAAGGAATACAATGAGCTAGTGAAATTGTTTAGCAAAGTGGAGATCAATGTACCATTGTTGACCATGATAAAACAGATTCCTAAGTATGTAAAATTCCTGAAAGATTTATGTGTTCACAAAAAGAAGCTTAAGGAGAATGAGTTGGTCAGCTTGGGAAAAAATGTTTCTGCACTTATTCATGTCATTCCTCAGAAGTGTGAAGACCATGGAGTTTTTACTATATCTTGTGAGATAGGGAGGACCATGTTCCATGATGCTATGCTGGATTTAGGAGCCTCCATAAATGTGATGCCCAGATTAGTCTTCCAGATGCTTGGTATAGGCCCTCTACAGCCTACTGGCGTGGTGATTCAGTTAGCAAACCGGAGCCAGACCCACCCAGCCGGTATAATTGAAGATGTGTTGGTAAAGGTAAAGGAGCTGATATTTCCTGCAGATTTTTACATTTTGGATATGGAGGGAGATTATCTTGCACACAGATCCCCACTCATTTTAGGAAGGCCATTTCTGAAGACTGCGAGAACAAAGATAGATGTTTATGCTGACACATTGTCGATGGAAATTGGAGACACAGTAGTCCAATTCAGCATTTTTGATGCCATGAAGCACCCTAGAGAGGACCACTCCATTATGAGCATTGGTATCTTGGAGGAGTTGGATGATGCAGATATATTGGCTGAGGGAGTTTCATTTGATATTTCCAGAGGAGTTGGCAGTTCAGGGGAGGCTGAGGATATATTTGCTATTGAGGCTAAGGACATTTCAAAGGGTATTTCTGTCAAGCCCCGAGACCCAGGAGCCGCTGATCCAATAGAAAATCGGACAGCACCTCCCCTGTCCGGCGGACAATTTACACATACACAGAACATACCAGACATCACCACGCAGTTTAATTATATATATATGGCCTCAGGCCTCAAAACTAAAACATAAACTGACCATAACACAAAATAAATCATACCTGACTGCGGACCGGTCCGACTTACGACGAAACAACCAATATACACAAAACCCCCTTAGGGCTCACGACACATAGGACATATACAAATCGTTAAAAGGAATATAAACAATGCACTAACAAATACAAAACAAAACCCTACGGTCGCGATGGGTAGGGACTGGCTGCTGGGCTCTTCTGGCGACTCCAAGTATCTCAACCTGAAATAAAAATATATGGCAACGGGGTGAGTCCATAACTCAGCGAATACCCAGCAGATATGCATAGTATGTTATAATAACAATAAGCATCTACGTTAATACAGCCTCATATCAACAATATGGAAAAACTAGTACTGGAAATACTGAGGTAGATACATACCAGAATCCAGCTAACCTGAAAAGTGGACAATGAGTACCCTGGAAATATCATTAGTCATATAATCTCAAATAACAAGTCTCCAGAATATGCATGTCAAACAAGTGCAAGAATCAAGTGCAGCAAACAATGCACGATGCAAAGTATGCACATGGTGCAATGACATGTGTCACCCCTAGTCCCAGTCAGGATATCGTCCACGACGTCCGCGTGGGTAGAGCTGTGACAAACTGTACGCACCCTGTCATCACTGCTCCTGAGTGACCGGGTGGACAGGATGCTGGCGAGGGACCACCCCCTACCCCATGTATATATGAGGGAGCTCCGCTCTCATCTCCTCGTGGCTCAGTACGAGAAGGGATCCCTGGCTGCTACCACGCCCGCGCTCACCCTCCTCATAGTGGCCGAACGGAGCAATACAGGGCAAATGCACACATCTACGGTATCCACTAACCCATGAGTGGCCGTGCGTGCCTATCATGTACCGGAAGACGATTAGGCTCAACCACAAGGGAGTCGCTGATCGCCGGCATGCAACAGTGCAAGGATGGTGTATGATAGATACACATACATAATAACTCAGGGATAACTAACAAGTATCCAGGACAGACATAATAACTCAGGGATAACTAACAAGTATCCAGAACAGACATAATAACTCAGGGATAACTAACAAGTATCCAGAACAGGCATAATAACTCAGGGATAACTAACATGTATCCAGAACAGGCATAATAACTCAGGGATAACTAACATGTATCCAGAACAGGCATAATAACTCAGGGATAGCTAACAAGTATCCAGGACATGCATAATAACTCAGGGATAACTAACAAGTATCCAGGACAGGCATAATAATTCAGGGATAACTAACAAGTATCCAGGACAGACATAATAACTCAGGGATAACTAACAAGTATCCAGGACATGCATAGTAACTCAGGGATAACTAACAAGTATCCAGGACATGCATAATAATTCAGGGATAACTAATAAGTATCCAGGACAGACATAATAACTCAGGGATAACTAACAAGTATCCAGGACATGCATAATAACTCAGGGCTAGCGTATAATCTTACTGCTATCTATAACCAACCATGCATAGCAATATGACAATATCTAAAAGATAAGTCAAAGGGTACCCGCCTCAAAGTAGCAGTAGTCCGTATCAAATAAGAACCTCCCGTCCGATACTCCGCAATCAAAAGTCCAAATCAGTGCCCTGTATCGGGAATGCATTTAATTAGCTATTGTACAAATAACAACTAGCTAATTAATCCCTAATCCGTGTTAGGGTTAACCCAATTCGTCCCTTTTCATTTAATTTACTTGATTAAATGATTAAACCCTTATTCATGTAGGATTATGTTTCACATTTAAGTTTAACCTAAGTTGTCAACTCAATTGTGATCCACCACCTTTTCCAATTTATATTCATCATCGAATCAAACACCCAATTAAATTCCAACCCAAGGAGCTCACGGTAAGGATTGGAACACAAAGGATACACATCCTAAACACAACCTATTTTCTCCAATTAGGTCTCGGCAAAATGATCAACAATCACCACTGCATTATGGCAATGAATCAAAGCTAAATTGCATTTATTTCCAATCCCACTCCCCAACTCAGTAGCAAATCTAAAGTGAGAAGCTCACAACATGTTTTTAAACAACATCAAACCAAATTGCAAATCCAATGGAGAAACGAGTCAATTCAAACAACCCAATCTGGCTATTTTTCCAAACACTAATACAAGAACACAACCCACGAAAACCAATTTCGAAACCTAATCCCTACATACAGTAGCTCAGAAACCAAATCAAACACACTGATCTACTCTAAATCAAACCCCCTAAAATCACAAAATTAACAGTAGCAGAGTTAACAACCTAACTCCACTTGAATCCATACAAACAGAAACTCACCGAAACTCCCTGCGATGGCTGAGAAGTCCAATCCAATCCGCCAAGAACTCAATCCTTAGGGAGCATCTACCTCCTGATTTTTAGCTCAGATCCCTCTTCCTTGCCAGAGGTTGGCGACAATCCAGATCCTAAATCAACCAAGGATTTGCGTCAGCGATCAAACCAAAGAACAGGTACCAGACCTAGGGATTTCCCTCTCTGTGTACTCACCTCTTGCCAATGATGGCAGCCCTATGCTTGTCGACTCCAGAGATGCTGCCGCACGCCAAAGGATCTACTAGCTTGCCCTAAATCGACGCGACACCAGGTGAACGACGCGGTACTCGTGCTCCTGATTGGAAACCGAGCGGAGGAACTCACCCAGCGATGAGCTCAAACATCACTTGATCGTGGAGGAAGAGGATCGACGGAGAATGGAGACGCGAGGTAGATGGCGTCGGCCGTCGGGTTCGGCTGCAGCTAGGGCTTGCGGCGAAGGCAATGTTGCGACTGTGGAGGAGTCGGGCGAAGTGGCTTGGCTGCGGCGGATCTGAGCCCTAATCGGCTTATAAGTGACTCTTTTTGCAGTTTAGTCCAATGGGTTTCGGATATTTACAATTCCATCCTTATGTTTAAAATTTCTTTACGCATTAGCCCTTGTAACTATTTATTTTAATTACAACTTAGTCCCTAATTTATGACCAAGGCTTCGGAAACCCCGGAACCTATCTAATAATCCTCCGAAAATTTCCGGGACCCAGTCAAAAGTGTCGGATTTAACAATTTCAGATTTACTTCCAGCTGGAGAGGATTTTCTAGGTGTAGGGGATTGCATAGAGCCCCAACGATCACCTATTTCTATTGATGATTCAGAGGATTCAGAGTTTAGGTGTGATAGTGTAGGGCATTACACTGAGCCCCAAGGATCACTCATACCTTCTGAGTAGGCCCAGATTGAACTCAAGCCACTACCAGACCATTTGAAGTATGTTTTTCTAGGAGAGGAGCAAACTTTTCCAGTTATTATTGCTCAACACTTGGAATCAGAGCAGGAAGAAATATTATTGCAAGTCCTGAGGCAGTACAAGAAAGCTATTAGGGGGACTTTATCAGACATACCAGGTATTAGCCCAGCTATCTGCATGCACAGGATATTTTTGAAAGAAAATGTTAAACCAGTGAGGCAGCCGCAAAGGAGATTTAATCCACTCATTTTGGACGTTGTTAAGAAAGTGGTGACTCGACTTCTACAGGCAGAAATCATTTACCCTATTTCAGATAGTCAGTGGGTTAGTCCCATACATGTGGTGCCCAAGAAATCTGGAGTTACAGTGGTGGAAAATGCAAGTAATAAACTAGTGCCCACCAGAGTCAAAAATTCATGGAGAGTATGCATTGACTACAGGAAGCTCAACACAGTCATGAGGAAAGACCACTTCCCTTTACCCTTTATTGATCAGATGCTTGAGAGACTAGCAGGGAAGTCCTATTACTACTTTTTGGATGGGTATTCAGGTTACTTCCAAATTTGTATCGATCCGGAGGACCAGGAGAAGACTACCTTCACTTGTCCCTTCGGTACTTTTGCCTACAGACGGATGCCATTTGGACTCTGCAATGCGCCATGAACATTTCACCGATGCGTGATAAGTATGTTTGGTGAGTTGTTAGAGCATTGCATGGAGATCTTTATGGATGATTTTTCAATTTTTGACACTTCATTTGATTCATGTTTAGATAACTTGTCTAGAGTTTTACACCATTGCATTGAGACTAACCTTGTGCTTAATTTTGAAAAATGTCACTTTATGGTAGAGCATAGTATTGTACTAGGACACAGTCTCTAGGAGAGGTATAGAGGTAGATCCTGCTAAAATCAATGTTATTTCTTCTTTATCTTACCCCGTATGCGTACGGGATGTTTGTGCTTTTCTTGGACATGCAGGTTTCTACCGTAGGTTTATTAGAGACTTTAGCGATATTGCTCGGCCCTTGACAAAACTTTTGCAAAAAGATGTTGATTTTTGTTTTGATGATAAGTGTAAAGAAGCTTTTCACAGACTCAGGGAGGCTCTTACCTCAGCTCCTATTATTAAATCACCTGATTGGAATTTGTCATTTGAATTAATGTGTGATGCATCTAACTTTGCAGTGGGAGCTGTTCTAGCATAGAGGGTGGAGGGAGCACCTCATGTCATATGCTACGCCTCTAAGACCCTAGATGCCGCCCAAGCAAATTACACAACCACTGAGGAGGAGCTTCTTGCCATAGTTTTTTGCTTTGGCCCGTTTTAGATCTTATTTACTGTGCTCACATGTCATTGTTTTTTCTGATCATGCAGCTTTAAAGTACTTATTGAAGAAGCCAGATGCTAAGCCTAGGCTAATCAGATGGATGCTTCTACTCCAGGAGTTTGACTTGGAAATCAGAGATAGAAGTGGCAAAGAAAACTTGGTTGCAGATCACCTGAGCAGAATTGAAGGAGATGGATCCACTTCCACCATTGATGATGACTTTAGAGATGAGCACCTTCTTACAGTACATGGTGAGTCACCTTGGTATGCAGATCTTGTTAATTTCTTAGCTGCACATGTTTTTCCTACACACTTTTCGAAAGCTCAAAAAGATAAACTCAGAAGTGATGCAAAATTCTATGTGTGGGATGACCCGTATTTATGGAAATTTTGTAATGACCAAATAATTAGGAGATGCATACCTGACCATGAGAATTGTTCAGTTCTGACTTTTTGCCATTCATCAGCATGTGGGGGACACTTTGGACCACAAAGAACAGCTAGGAAAGTGTTAGAATGTGGTTTGTATTGGCCCACCCTATTTCATGATGCATACTTGTTTTATAAAAATTGTGACAGATGTCAGCGAACTGGGAACATAGGAGCTAGAAATAAGATGCCCCAGCAGACTATGCTATTTTGTGAGATTTTTAATGTTTGGGGAATTGATTTTATGGGACCTTTTCCTACATCCTGTGGTTATTTGTACATTTTACTTGCTGTAGATTATGTTTCTAAATGGGTGGAGGTCATTCCCTCCAGGACTGATGACTCTTGTGTTGTTGTTAGTTTTGTCAGGTCACATATATTTTGCAGGTTTGAAATTCCCAGGGCTATAATAAGTAACCAAGGTTCTCACTTTTGCAACAAACACATGAAGGCCTTGCTTAGTAAGTATGGGGTGGTACACAAGGTTTCTACTTCCTACCATCCCCAAACAAATGGCCAAGCCGAAATCTCAAATAGAGAAATCAAAGCAATTTTGGAAAAGACCGTTGGGCCCAATAGAAGAGATTGGAGCAAGAGGCTAGATGATGCACTTTGGGCTTATAGAATGGCATTCAAGACACCAATTGGCATGTCTCCTTACCGGTTAGTCTATGGTAAAGCTTGTCATCTTCCCGTGGAGATATAACACAAGGCATATTGGGCGGGTGAAGGCTTGTAACTATGATGCTACCAAGGTGGGAGAAGAGAGAAAACTTCAACTTCAAGAACTTGAGGAGATTAGACTAGAGGAATTTGAGAACTCAAGGATCTACAAGGAAAAGACCAAGAACTTCCATGACAAACATATAGTGAGAAAAGAATTTCAAATTGGTGACAAGGTCTTATTGTACAAATCAAGGCTCAAGTTGATTAAGGGTAAGTTGAGGTCAAGGTGGGAAGGTCCATTTATTGTAACTAATATTTTTCCCTATGGTGTTGTTGAAATCAAAGATGAGACTAATGGTTTTGTGTGGAAAGTAAATGGCCACCGGCTCAAGAAATATTTTGAAGAACTAAAGGAGCTAGAGGTGGATGGAGTGGACATTAAAGATGCTATCTACCCAACCTAAAGGGGAGTTTTCTTTTCCTTGCATTTTAATTCATTGTAAATTTCATTTTATTGTTTTCAAATAGTTTAATCTTTCTTTTCCAATGAATTTTTGATAATAAATGTTAGGAAGTGTAGATTGAATAAATAGTGATTGTAAATACCATTTCACCATTTTGGCACCTTAATTTTTGCATAAGTAGGAATAAATATATCCCTCTAGGTTTTCTCTATATCATCTTAGAGTCTTTTGAAAGCAAATTAAATTTGGTTGTCAAGACTTAGGATTTGAGCCTATGGATGAAAATTCTTGGTTGCTTGAGTACTACTTGATTATGGACTCTAGAGTGATGACTTAGGATGAATTCTTTTTGCCTAGTGAGAACTTAGCTTTATTTATGAGATATACACATGTAATTGCACTCTAGAACTTGCTTAGGTTCTTTCAAAACCATATTTCTATGATTAAACCACATTCATAAAGGTTAATCACTTTGTTTTCCCTTTTTCATGTAATTGATGCATCATATCTTGTTGATACATGCTTAACTCTTCCCTTTCCCTAATTTTCTGCTCATTACCATATTTCTCTATAGACTTGGTTACTTGAGATTTTTCTTAATGTTACTTTGCACGAGACGGACAAAAGTTTAAGTGTGGGGGAGGTGGTTAGAGTTTTGAAAGAAATTTTGGTGAGAAGTGGTGTATTTTGAAGTTCATTATCTGTTTTATGGGTTTTAAGTTGGATTGTTTTTGTGGATTCCGAATGTTTGAAGGAACTCAAGGAATGGAAGAATATGAGGAACACAATGCAAAAATAGAAAAAAAGAGAAGAAAAGAAATGGAGAATTGTGCCAATTTGATGGGTGATGTATCAAAAATGAGTTGTGAGCTAGCATTGAAAAGTTAAGATCATTTTTGGAGTAATCTGATTTATGGATGTTGTTTGGTGTTTCAACTCTATGAAGCTAGTTTTGAAAGGAATTGGAGCTCATAAAGGTTAGTTTTTAGTGAAACTTTTCAAGCCTACCAAAAGTTTCATTTAGACATGAAATTGGCAAGTGGAATTGTTTTCAAAAGTTCAAATTGTTGTCATGACTTAAGTGGAGATGAATGAGTAAGATTTGGTCGTGGGATCTGAATTGAAGCTGCAAGAAAAGAAAAAAAAACAAGAATGCAGCTGAAAAAAAACACAGAAAATAGAAAAAAAAAAGAAGAAAAGAAAAGAAAAGAAAGAAAAGTCAAAGAAGATTATGAAGGATCAAACGATGGATAGATTTTTGAATTTGGAGTCGAGAATAAGAAGCTAGATGAATTAAGATTCAGTGATGATTGGAAGAAAGGAAAATTCAGGCAAAAGACAGCTCGGAATTCTGGAGTTTGGCTACTGATCAGCTCCTGATCGGTCACCAGTCCGATCAGGGAGCACCAGTCCGATCAATAGACCGATAGGCAATGTCTGATCGGTCTCTGGACCGATCAATGAAGCTGGCACGACACAAAACATTGTTTTCAGTATTGAACCTCCTCCAATTTAGCTCATAATCACTCCCCTTGGCTCAGGATTCATAAGAAGCTATAGGAAAAGGGCAAAGAGCATCTAGAAATAATTTTGAGTATCCAAATTTCTATTTTTCCTTACTTATCCATATTTCTTTTTTCATGCTATATATATATCTCTTTATCATATTTCTTTTCTTATCATATCATATGTCTTTATTTCCTTTACCATTAGCCTTTGGTATCAGAATTCATGGAAAATTCATTTTCATTCTATCCATTTCATACTTCTTTAATATTTCTAATAAACCTTTGTAGATGTGGATCCAAGGCAAGAATGATGGTGGAGAGTAGATAATAAGTAAGTCTATGGTAGTTCAAGAAACATGTTGTGTTTGAGTGAGCTTCACTTTCATTGAAATGTAGAACTTAGGAAGAGAGCCACTACAAATTCCTTTGGGAGGTTTTGTGCGTTGATTTCATCTCAATGAATCGTAAAGGAGGAAGTATGCTAAGTTGTTGATTTAAGGACAAGTTTCCAGTTCATTGAGTTTAGATTTTTAAGAATTTGCAACCCTAGGTAATTTCTTTTCAATTGCTTCTTACAATGATCGAGAATAATCTAGGGGGATACATCTTAGTTTCCTAGTAGCTTGTGCGAGATGCCCAAGAAAAAGTGTGGGGGAGTTGATAACTTTCATTTTGTTGATTAAACTACGCCCTCAAATCCATGTTTTGATCCAATATTATCTGCTTAAGTTTGCATTTGTATAAGGTTTCATGAATTACCTCAATTTTGCTTAAGATTCAATTCTTTCTATATTTAATATGTTTTGGCACTTAAATTTAATATCATTTTGTAGGTTTCAAATGATCATGGACCTAGATCATATTGGGTCAAACTTGGGTCAGAATTGGATCCGGATCAAATGGATCAAACATCGGGTTAATATGGGTCGTCCATTCAAGAGAACGGTTAGATCTAAGTCATCCGCCAACTTTTGGTCATCCAAGCTCAAGATAGACTTAATCAAGTTCATGGATCAAGATCTGAAAGTTTGGGCCAGATCAGAATTAATTTAGCCATTGGATCAAGCAATAGAGGATCTAAACCGTCCAAACAAGAGAAGGGATGATCTGAGCCATCCGCTTCAGATCTGAGTGATCCGAGCTAAGGAGTAGTAGATTAGAGCCCTTTATCAAGATCTGGGAAGTTCGGGTTCGATCTGACTTGATCCGACCGTTGGATGGGATCGGAGCAATCACAACCGTCCAAATTCGAAGTGCTCAGTTAAAACAGAAATTCCCTCGCCGAGCTCGTGGTCGCGTCTTCGCCAATCTGTTGCGTTGTTCATCATCTGTTCTTGCAATTCTTTTCCGTTTCTTCGTCCGATCGCGCAGCCACATTGAATCCGAGTTTGGTTTGAGTTCCAGATCGTCGGAACAGCATCTCCGGGAGCTAATCTGATCAATTTGCCGCTGAGAAGAGGCTCGGTGAGGGTTTCGTCGATTTCTGAAATTATCCGATCGATTCTTGTTGTGCTTCATCTTTCATCAATCGGAGCAAGTCAGAGGGGTTCTCTGAGTTGATCTGATCGTCCCTGAGCCGTCATCGTATTCCCACAAGTCGAGAACAAAGGGATCAAAAGGATGGTTATCTTGAGGCAAGTTGAGCTGAGTTGATCGCGGAAGCTTGAGATCTGGCGATTTGTCGAGCTAGGGGGTTCGTAGCTGAATCTTGTTTGACAGCAAGAAGAATTTGAGCCAAAGGAAGGGTTTGATGTTTAGTTTTTAGTTAATTCTCGTTTCTGAATTTTGTTCTGCAGTAATCGTGTTCTGTTTCAGTCTGCATTTCAGTTACTGATCGGACTACATCTGATCGGTCTGCTGACCGATCAGACGTGAACTTGATCGGACTGTCGACCGATCAGGTAGAGTTCCAGCACAATTTACCCCTGTTTCTTGTTTTACAGTTGAAGTATGTGAGCTTAGTTCGATTTCTGCTATTTAGCTTCAGTTTTGTTGTTTGCCTGAATTCAATACTAGCTTTTGTTTTGAAATTCCATCATTTTAAATTGAATTGCTCATTTCCAAGTTGGTTAAGTTAGAATAGCAATTCCCTAGTTTAAATTTGCCTAGTTAAACTTGTTTCATTTCAATTATATTCCAAATCTTATTTGCAAAACAAAACCCCCATTTTATCTAGAAAACCCAAAATATTTAACGACAAATAACTTTCAAGCTCAATTGAACACTCGCAACTAGTCCTGGAAAAATATGACCTGAGGCCCCTATCCTACATTTCCACTTTGCTAGCAAGGATTTTCAGCTTTATAAATTTCTAAATTTGATACTCACATTCGTGACACCTATATTGGGTAGCATCACTAAGTCCATGTGTCTCCGGCAAACCTACACACTCAAATACACATATCAAACACAAGGGTGAACCTAACTTAAACCCTTTGCCCAAACATCAAAATACATGGCCACTCCGGACCATAGATTGCTCCAACAGAATGGGCTGCAGTAAGAATAACTCCTCCTAGAACTCACTAGGAACATATGCAGACAGCAAGATAGAACGTACAGTTTCAATAATGTAACTATGTTTTCTTTTAGCAACACTATTTTGTTTAGGAGTATCAGTACAAGAACTTTTATGAAGTGTACCATCTGAGACAGGTAGTTCAGAAAAAATATTAGATGTATATTCACCACCCAAATCAGATTGAAAATATTTAATAACAGTATTATGTTGAGTTTTTACCATAGTACGAAATATATGATAAATACCAAGGAAATCAAAACGATATTGTATAAGATAGACCTAAGTGTAAGGAGTACAATCATCAATAAAGAATATTTAGTAACGGGATCCACCAAGTGTACAAATTGAAGATAGACCCTACATATCAGAATGAATTAATTCAAACAGTGCAAGAGAAATAGAGATACTTCTATAGAAAGGTAAGGTAGAGAATTTTGTTAATTTACAACCACAACAATATGAAATATCATGAGTTTGTAATTATCCTAAATTTCCTTTAGAAGTTAAGTATTTCAAATAAGAAGAAGAAACATGTCCAAGACGACAATGCCATAAACAAAAATTAGAAGAGATAGAGTTTAACCGAAAGGAAGACAAATCAACACTAGATGCTGCAACATCTGGAACTTTTAGTTGTTCTAATATATATAGTCCCCTCTATCTATGGTCTATATATCCCAATCTGCTTCTAAGATCGCGGATCCTACATATAACAAGAAGATGAAGTAAAAGAAATTGAGAAACAAGAATCACATAATTGACCAACTGAGACAAGATTCAAAGTAAGATTAGGAATGTGATATACATTAACAAAAATAAATTAGATGTAGAAATAAAGCCAACACCAGCTAATGACATGGGAGAACCATCTGCGGTTATGACTGAAACAGAAGGAGAAGAATTTATAGATACACAAGAAGTGATATTAGGCGACATATGATGTGAAGCTCCAGAATCAAAGATCCAGATAGTGGAAGGTATACTTGAGATATCATTATAGGGCAAACCTTTGTGAGAAGAAATAGACATGGCATATGGATGAGATGCAAGAAATATTTGAAACCGTTCGGCAAGAGTTGTAATTATGACATTGGATGATTGAAACCCTCCATAGTCTGTAAGAGGAACTACTATTGCCATGTTGAATGCTCCAAATTTAAAGAATCATTGTTGTGATTGATTATCGGATTTCCAAGGAGAAGACAGAATCAATAGTCATATTTTTCAATCGTTAGGTGGATTTATAGAACTCAAAATCCGATCTCCACTATTCAAAATGTAGCCCTGGGTGCGAAGAATGTTTCTTCAAAGTTTCAGGGTGATCTAACTGTTAAAACTTAAGAAAATATAATTCTTCTACAAATACAGTTTTAAATCAAGATATAGAAAACGTTGAAGAAACCTCATAATGATCGGCATTCAGACATTTGAAAATCATAAATCTCGACAATGGTATTGCAATATTTCCAAATTTAAATTTTTTGGTTCGGCGGGATCATGCTCTAATACCATGAAAATAATACAAATATAATCTAAAATCAATACAAAGAGAAAAAGAAAGAAGAGAATGAAGAAAATAAATGACAACTAAATAATTATATTCATAAAACATAGGGTTTATATATGAAAAAGAGATATATATAGATAAATAATAATAACTTTAAAAATCTAATTCTATTCTAGATAAATTTTATCCTTACATAAATAATTTTTTATTATACGCTAACATTTGTATCTCCTCAAAATTGGACGGAAAGCAACCGTTGGTCCTTCGCTGCAACTCCGGCGCCTCAACTCCGTGAGCCGCCTCTGTCTCCAACAGACTGCCATCCCAGCATTACACGCCTCTTCTATGTTCGCCGTCACCTATCCGGCGAGATCTGCTTCATGATGGAGAAGCAACAATCAATCAAGCAGCTCCATTGGAAGTCACTCTTCAAGGACTTCGAATCCGGCTCCACTTCCACGTGGGGCTTCATATCGTCCTCATCAATCTTGCTCTCTACTCCCTCCGCCACCGCAATTTCCCTGCTCACTTCAAGCTTCGATCTAGTGCTCGCATGTCGACCAGTGCCGAGGGGCTCGATCGCGAGTTGACGGGGCGGCGAGGGGCTTCCTCGGTGAGGGGGGGATCACCTCTGAAAGCCGGAGGGGGATGGGGGACTCGCCTGCTCACAAGCAAGCAGTCGGGGAGAGGTCGCCCGCGAGCACTGGCACGGCGGGTAGACAACCTCTCGCTTTGCCACGAGCATGAGGGGCAGCGAGCTGTGAGCAACTGAGGAAGCTGATGTTCTGCACTACTCTCCTCCTGCCACGACGTTGGCAAAGGTGTCGGCGGTGAAGGCAGTGATAGCGAGAGGGGGGATGATCTTTGTCATCCATAGCTATCCTTTTTCCCTCCCTTCCTTTTTTTCTCTTTCTGTTCCCTTTCTGCAGGGATAATTTTCCAATTCTTTTCTTTCACCCATCCGAGTAAACATATATAGCATTAATGTAAGAAAGGAAATACCCTCCCAGATGGGAAATTTTGGTGTGTTCCATCGATCATCCTCCTCGGGATTAATTGATATATATATAAATTAAATTTATGATGTAAATTTAAAAAAACAAAAAATCTGTCCTACCTTCCAAGAGAAGACGGCCTTTATGAGACTGGCAGAACAATTGCCAATTGGTTTTTGGCACCACTCCGACTCCATGCATACAGAGAAGAGGTTCAAAGATAAATCCTGAAAAACCTCAACACATTCCTGTGTACGTATACATATACGTAGGTTAATTATTGACGGATTATTCGAACCATAAACCATGCACACATGCATGCATGGATTTATTATTGCATGTGTTTGATGATAGATGATCGAATTAGCAAATTAACCGATTCGATGCATCAAGTTGCTAGCTATTTTGTTAAATATCGATATCATGAGGCGTGCGTCAAAGAAATGTGATATAAGCATCGAGTCGCCCTGTGAGTGTCGTGTTGGTGCTGCGAACTTCTCTCGTCAAAAGGTAGCCTCTGGCATTGCGGAACCGCCCCGTGCCGCCGGTGATCGATCGCTCGAACAGCGTCTGCAGCGGAGCCACCGGGAACGGCCCCTGCACGGCGATGGAGCTTCCGTTGTACTCGCCGGCAGTGAACACCAACTGCAAGATGGTGAGGCCTGAGTTCTCGGCCACACTCGACCCCACTCCCATACCTTGGTTTCTCCCCACGATGGCCGAGTCGGGCTCGACCCCCTGGCGAAGGATATTGTCGTAGACGATGAGGTTGCCGAACCCAGCCCCGGAGGTGGAGCCGCGCCGCTCGACCGCGTAGACGACCGTGGCGTTGGGCCCGGAGCCGAGAACTCGCTCGTGGTTGTAGAAGCGCATGTGCAAGTAGCCGTCGGTGCCGGATTGGGCAGTGCAGAGCGACGTGAAGAACAAGAGAAAGAAAACGACGACCACGGAGGAGGAAGAAAGAGACGATGCCATTTGCACGGTCGTTGAATGCACGAGGTAGGCAATAATGACAACGTGAGTTATAAATAGCGCATGAATGGGAATAGCGTGATGAAATACTGGATCTAGTTATTTAATAGTTCAATAAGTCCCCTTCAGCGAACCTTTGGGTGCAGGCACCGATGAGTATTTCTGATGTTGCATGGGCATGTCTTGCGTCACCCGGTTGGACTTCTGAATGTACTACTTGAGTGGGTTTTTAGGCTTCTGCTTGAGGACGAATAGATTAAGTGTCGTCTTCTAGTAGCGACGGTTGCTCGCGAAATGGTGAAGGAAGACTGTCTGAAACTCCGCAAAGGAGTTGATGGAACATTGCGACATCTTCTGGAACCACCGTTGAGCTACTCCGGAGAGGGTGTTTAAGAGCACCCGGCACTTTACACCGTCAGTATACTGGTGCAGGAGTGCAGCGTTCTCGTATTTGTAAACATGATCCTCTGGATTCGTCTTCCCATCATAATCGGAAATCCCCCGCCCGCGAAACTGCTTGGGCATGGGGTCCTCGACAATCTCAGACGAGAAAGGTGTAGAGGGAACCTTATGGGAGATCTTGGGTTCATCCCTCTTCCCCCCTTCCCTCTCCGTGCCTTTGGGCGCTAGAGGCCACCAAGTGGGTCTTCTCAATCTCTCCGGGAGATTCTCTTTGGGGGTCGGGGGTTGCTCTGTCTTGTTGCCCCACCGGGGTGATGGATCTCTATAAATGCGAGACGGAGACCCTGGGGATCTCCTCCCTCGCCGGATCCCCTTGTTGCGAGGCAGCCTGCTCGACTTAGTGTTGCTCCAGCGCCTCTTTAATGACGTTGGCTACTAGGCGATCGAATTCCTCTCTTGTAAGGACAAGGGCTTGTTCCTCCGGTCCTGCCATCGGTGCTCCTTCAGGTGCTTTGCTAGTTTCCTACAGACATCGCCAATTTTGTTCTAGAAGGAATCGTCGTCGATGGTCGGTTACCAAGGTTTCGCCCACGTGGAAATTTCTGTGGAGGGGAGGAACTATTCTCCGTGCGAGATTAACACGAGTGTTAGGGGATACGCCGGAAGTTATCCGGTTGAGTCCACCCCGATGCTCAAGTTAGGATTTTGATGGAGAATGAAGGTAACGAGAAAGGAAAAAAGTAATAAGTAAGGACAATACGTCCCTCCTTACCGGAGGGGCTGAGCTACCTTTTATACCGATGGAGGTGGACTAGGCATGCTCCCTCGATCTGTGCCACGTCTCCGCGATTTGAGTCACGTTGCCCCACTCCTTCGGCAGTTATTGGATAGCTTTCGAAACGGTCTGCGTCGTTATTACGCTTCGACTCGTTGCGATATTTAAGGGTCGTGATGACTCCTTATAAACGGGATGCTTATCCGTAAACAAGGAGGGGGTCAGTACTTAAGGTCGGTCGTCACTGGGGGCTCCGCCTCCTGAAGTGATTTTGGGGTCGTTTGGCTCGGATCCGCGCGGGTGATATGCTTCCCGAGGAGCTCTCGGGGGCCATCCTCTCGGGGGTGATCCCGGATGGAGTCTTCTAGCTGACCTTTCCGGGTGCGTCTCCAAGGGAAGTCCCGAGGCCCGGGAAGGAGAGTCACTTCGACCCGACGTGTCGTGCCACACAACTTCTTCATCCCCTGGGCATGCCCCGGGCTATTCAACCCTATCACATAGATTACCGATCTGTTTACCAAGTCTTTAACTCTGCAACATCATCAATTCTTGTTGGCAAATTGATGATTCTTGATCAACTAACATAAATAGAGATAAATCAAACACAATTAATACATATGGCTGTAAATAGAGAGGATTAATCAATATTTCAATCCCTATAAATTAGTCTTTAATTACTTTTCATTCATCTATTTATTGAATGAAAAGTGAACCAAAAGGCATCAAGCCATTTAATCAAGAAAAGTTATCAACTATATATTTTTAAGATGTGAAATAGAAAAATTAAATATGATATAGAATCGTAATAATTATAATCATAATAATAAATAGATATAAAATTAAAAATATTATTTTTTATTATTATTTTGATAAATCGTTGCAAGAAAGATATTTTTCTCGACTTTTTCGATATTCAAATCCTTATCCATTATATAATATCTGTTCCGCAATAATCAACTCAATAATAGTCAGAACTATTGTCTTTTATTATCAATTCATACTCATATTGATTATGTTATCATAAATCTCAATTAATTAAGAATTATCAATTTAAAATTATTATTATTATTATTACTTAGAGGAGCCACATCCAAACAAGTTCGGGAGACACGACTAGTAAAGTCATCTAGACATCGTGCGAGTCATCTAGAGAAAAGAAATATCACATTCTCACGAGGATATAAATGTTCGACACCTTGAGATTCCAGCCGAATTATTATATGGGATTCGTGCAGGTGCAAGTAGCCGTCGGTGCCGGATTGGGCAGTGCAGAGCGACGTGAAGAACAAGAGAAAGAAGACGACGACTACGAAGGAGGAAGAAAGAGACGATGCCATTTGCACGGGCGTTGAATGCGCGAGGAAGTCAATAATGACAGCGTGAGCTATAAATAGTGCATGATGAAATACCACTATGAATTGGAAGAGCATGATGAAATACCTGATGATTTACTTTATTGTTCAATGACGGTTAATTACTGTTGTCTAACAGATTGTTGCAGTCAAATACCAGATCGTTTACTTTATTGTTCAATGACGGTTGATTAGTGTTGTTTGACAGATTGCGATTTCTACCTAAACGTTTGTTTTAATAAATTTTGAGATTAATTTTGAATGGATGTAAAATGATTTATTAGATGTTTGAAGATGAGCGCTATGGTACGTCAGGACAAAATTTCATTATTTATTTATCTATATCTACTCGGTAGAATGACCATATTGGATCGTTAAGGATTACTGCATCTCTAAAGTAATTAAGATAATCAATTTAGTAATATTTGGATACTACCAAATTTGGTTAAATATCTATTATACATATTAAGCACGTACGTTACTTTGCGTACTCCTGCCGCCATGTAAAACGGAGACGAATCTGAAGAAACAAATTAGATGCTTATTACAAACTTCCTAAACAAAGAAATTAAGCCGTCGGACAATGTACCAACTATATGTATCTCTGTTGTTGTTGTTATTAATATTAGTATAAATCAGGTTTCTTTTAGATAATATTCTCATTTAATTTGTTTTCTCAAAGCTAAATAAATCATGTTTCTAGGTGGAAGACACCACAGTTTTCATCTTAATCCATACAATTAGATTATTACTTATTTCTGTATTTTCGAATATATATATATATATATATATATAGGCATGTTAAATATTTTTGTTTTAAAAATCTTTGGCTCATGTACATTACAAATGTTTTTAATCGCCTGTCAAATATAAATAAATATTCGAGTTTCACCGTCATAACATTAATGCTTCTGATCACTACAGCTTGGACAAATTTTAATATTCTAGCTAGAATTTTTTTGATTTACCTACATGTTTAAATGAACAAATATTTCGCACCTTCCTATATAATTTATTCTGTAATTAATTAAAATTTGTGCTACTCGTTTCGTAAAAGAAAATCTGTCGTAACGACGACGCCTTGCATGTTGCAAGTAATCAAACTAAATTAAAGGGGAATAAATTTAAAAGGCTTCTTTTATTTTTTATTAGTATAAAAAACACATTATTTTTATAAAAAATATATATCAAAAGACACTCTATTTTAAAAAATTGTACTATTTAATTAAAAATTTAGATCCTTTAACAATCAACTCTCAATTAATTTAGTAAATCCAAAATTAAATTACATTAATCTTCTTTTTTACAATAAAAACAATTTCAAAATTTTAATAATTTAAACTTCTTATCTTTTTCTTGTTAATTTTTATAAAATAAATTATGAATAATACTATTATTTAATTACTTGACAGTAAGCATTTATTTTATAAAATTTATATATATTCATATATTATATTGTATACACAATACATGTACCTGATCACTAGCATATATTAAGTACGAGTCATACACCAAAAAGTTAATCCAATTATTATTGAAGAGTTAATTATAGTCAAAATTATTTTAATTTTATCAAATATTATTAGATAACATTATTATAATTAAAATAATTTGATAAAATTGTAAAAATTTAATTAAAATTGCTACGAATTTATAAAAGGCGTATGTAGATTTCTAAATTGATGAAAAATGCAAAACACTTTGGTAATTATTGGGATACATTAATTGTCTTCCCATTTTACCCTTCCTATTAACTACATGAAATGTCTGTCCCTCCTTCCCTCTCTCCATATTCTATAAAACAAATCTCTCTCTCCCTTTTCTCTCGTCTATCTTTCTTACTTGATCCTAGATTTCTAATATGCTTTCATATTGAGATGCTGGGTCTAGTATTAGAATATATATTAGACTCAACGTATGAGAAAATAAGGAAAAAAATAAAAGGAGATTTTTTTTTCAAAATATCTATATCACTATTAGAGAAGATCTAAAATAGTAATGGAAGATATATTTGGACTCCGTGCAATCTCAACAATTTATAAGACCTAATATGGATACAATCTAAGATGTTAAATTCGACACTTTTCATGTAATCCACAAAATTTTTCGAAAGAAGATTTAGAGGTTTCGAGACCCAAATTGAAATTAGAGGGTTAGATCATTTTAAACTTAAGTTTTAAGAGCTGATTTGCGAATATGCATTAATTGTTAAGAGCTGATGTGGGATTAGTCAAAAATGAGGGGATTGATTGCAAAATTTCCACTCATATGGATGACTTCGTTTCATCCCTTCATTGTCTTCGCACGCAGCCACCCCGATTCCTCCTCTTCTCTCGTGCTTTCTCGCGATGCCCTAGCCGCAGCCGATTCCCCGACGTCTTCTTCTCCCCAACTCGTTTCTCTCCATCGCCAGACGCCAACCCCAATCACGCGGCGAAGTTAACGCACCTCTTTGCTCCCCGCCGACAGTCGTCGATCGACCCACTGCCAACCCCAAGGTCGGCGATCCAAACCCCTGTGACGCATCTCTGCCTACCATTCCCCCAGATCTAGGGCAGGCGATCGGAGTTGGGAAGAGACGCGATGAGGTTGCGCCGACAATGGAGCACTTCACCTCCGACTAGATTTGTGAAGGATAGCTCCATTGGATTTGTCTCCGAGCACGACTGAGCCAAACCTTAGGGTCGGCAATCATCTAGTGTACCTCCTCCTCAGCGATTGGTTATATCAAAGCTTGGTTGCTGTGGTCGGCAGAATTCAGGTAAGCTTCGGTTGATTAGATATTGTTCTTGGGTTGAACTGTGAGGAATAGTTTTGGATGATCTAAGTAGATAGCTTGACGAATGGATGTTTTTGCTTTGGACTATAGATTGTGGAGTACCATTTTGTGTTGGAATTGGGTTTTTGATTTTGTTCATGATTTGTTTTGGATGGGATACGGTTGGGATTCATAGGTTTATGGTTTTTGTATTTCTGCAGTGTTAATTTTAGATTTGGAATCTGCATTTAGATTGGTTTGTTGAGTGAAATTTTGTTTAGAGCTTTGATCACAGTTTTAGTTGGGTTTCTTGGTGTTTTTGGATCTGCTTAGATTTATGTTGATAACAAAACGTGTTGGGGATCAGTTCTGTTCTGTAATATTCATTATGATCTGTATTGATTCTATTAATGGTTTCGGATTTCATCTCATGGTCTTGCATCTATGTTCTTGGTTGATAATAGGATGTTTCTGGCAAGATCAGAGTTGTTTTTGAGTTGGATTGGGAATTTGGTTCGGTTGTTAAGTTTCATTGCCATAGCTTGATCTTGTTGTAATTCAAAGATGATGATGGGATTTAAATTGTTTAGCTGTGGGCTGATCAGATTGAGGATAGTAATGGCAGATTTGTTTTGGAAACTATGTAGATTATATGCTAATTGGATTGGGATTTAGCTAGTTTGGTTTTTTGTTGGGGGCCGGTTCTTGATCTTGATATGGTTTTTGATCGGTTCTAAAAGGGATGTCTACCATGAGCTTCACTTGATGTATAAGTGGTTTTATTGTCTAGGTTTGTTGACTTTACATGCTGTGAGGTATTAGAATGGATCTGAGTTGTAGGTTGGAAAATTGGATTTGTTTCTTGAGACACGGTTTGTTGGAGGAGTGTGGAGAGGTTTCTGGGGAATGGTTTATTCTTGGGTGATGTAGCCTTGGATGATGGGATTCGGTTGGATTTGTAGAGGTAAGCTTGTATTTATTTTCTTTCCTTGGTTTGGATTGAGTTGTGGATCTTGGAGTATGCATGATTGAATTTTGGTTTGGTAGGGATTACATTATAGAAATTGGTCTGTTTTGGGATGATGGTAGTAATGGTGTTTAACCCGTATAATGGTTTTGGAGGGAGATCTTAGTTTGGAATTCTTGCTTGCCTCATTGGTGTGAAGTGACAAGGAGGATTGTAGATGTTTGGAAATTAGCATGAGGTGGGGTTAGATTAAATCTAAAAGTTAACAAATCTTAACTACACGGAGTAGTTAGGAACTTATCATTTAATTAGATATAATTAAATGAAACAGATGACTAGAATAACCCTAATACGTTTAGGGATTTGTTAGCTGGCTACTATTTTTTGTAATAGCTATTTAAAGTATGTCCTTTGATACAGGGTATTGATTTGGACTTTTGGTTGCGGAGTATCAGACGGGAGCTTCTCTTCGTCTATGAACTCCTACTTTGAGGCGGGTACTTCTTGCTTGTCTTCTTTAGATCCACTTTATCTTTATGCATGACTAGTTTTATTTATGTAGTAGGCTTTTATTGACCTTTATCTGCTACCGTTTTGTTATTCTGCTTGATACTTATGCTTGACCTTGGATATGATCTAAATTTTCCATCTATACAGTCTCGTTTATTTGTTATATGATTCTGTATAGCATTGGTATGACATAAGTATGTAGATATAGAATAGCAGACCACTGTATGGTTGCATTGATTGTGTCTAGTCATACTTGCACGTGTGTCTAGATATAGAGTGATTGAGATATGACGGCATGTCACTTGATATCTACATTGGTTGATTGCTGTTATTACTTGCATGTGCACCTAGATGCATGATGGTTAGGTTATTACACCTGTGATCGACCTGTGCCTGTTAGGTTGAGTTATGTATGATGACTTGGTAGGGGTTTCATGTGTTTGAGTCATGCACCATACCTGCACTGTTGCATGTCGACGATCAGTGACTCCCTTGTGGTTGAGTCTATCGTCTTTCGACACATGATATGCACACACGATCACTCATAGGTTAGTGGATACTGTTGGGTGTGAGCATTTGCTCTGTACTGCTCGCTCGACCGCTCATGGGTAGTAGTTTCAGAGCGTGGTAGCAGGTAGGGATCCCTTCTCTTCCCATAGACCAGAGGAGATGAGAGCGATGCTCCCTCATATATACATGGGGTAGGGGGTGGTCCCCCGCCAGCATCCTGTCCACTCGGTCATTCAGGAGCAGTGATAACAGAGTGTGTATAGTGTCATAGTTCTACTCACTCGGTCGACACAGTTCGCCTGTCTCGGTGGCTTGACTGGTGTTAGGGGGTGACCATGTCATTGCATCATGTGCATATTGTTAGTAGGAGCCCTAGAGCCAATTATATGATTATTGACTAGGGACTTTTTGTATCATATTCTATCATTAATAAAGATAGTTTTGGTTATTATACTTACTTTATACTTGTGTCAAATAACTAAGTATAATAATGTCCTTGAGTAGTAGGTTCTTATTTACATTATATCGATTGGTTGAATCGATAGTGAGATAATGTAGAGAACACTACACTAAATCATTCCTAGTTAAGCATTAATATTCAAGGACAATATTAATGCATGAAAACTAGCATGTAGGTCAATTGATAACTTGAGCTCACAAGTTATGGATATGTGATATCAAATTGACACATGGGTATACATTAGAGAATGTGTACTGAATTGACCCGCCATGAGGAAGATTCATAGATTATCATATGAGTGTCATAAACATTCTCATGTGACTATTAGTGTGAATAGTCCTTAGACCTGAAGTCAATACGGTTCCCTACATAAGGAGTTATGTACTTTGGTATCGTCAAACGTCACCCGTAACAGGGTGGACTATAAAAGCGATTACTGGGTGTGTAAGGAATTATGCAGAGAGATGTGAGTGATGTAGATGGGATATATCCCTCCCATATGACGGGAGTGATATCTGTGAGCCTCTTGATCGAGTAGGACTACTAAAACGCATGACCATGCTCAAATGAGTCAATATGAGATATTGAGCTCATTTGTTTGAGTGAGTCTACTCGGGGATCAAGAAACACAAAGATTGATTGCGGATGCCACGGTCTATGCCTCATTGGTCAATCTAGATATTAAGGATAGAAGGACAATGTCATACATTATTATAGTCACGGAGGTTAAGTCGGATCTCGACTTTTCTTGTTACTTGGGTAACAATGATGCATTGCTAGATGCCGCTCATTGCTTATGTGTCTAAAGCGGTTTAGGCGCATTGCCAACGTTACGAGAACCTATTGGGTCACACACTAAGGACATGATGCTTCGGGAGTTCGGGAGCTCGGGAGAGGAGCTCGGGAGACTCGAGTCGGGAGCTCAGGTCGGGAGCTTAGGGACTTGGTCGGGAGCTCGAGCTGGGAGCTCGGGAGACTTGGTTAGGAGCTCGAGCTGGGAGCTCGGCAGACTGGGTCAGGAGCTCAAGGACTTGCTCGGGAGACTTGGTCGGGAGACCTGGTTGGGAGCCCGAGAGGCCCGGTTGGAATTGTAGGAGAAATTCATTAAAGTGTTTAATGAAGGAAAGAGAAAAATCTCTTTCATTGAATGAAGTGAAGATGAAGAGTCACATGAAAAGATGTGCTTTTTATTGGCTTTAATGAAGAGACGCCAAAGAGACAAAAACCTCTTCATATTCATGGGATGAGTATAAAAGAGGGGCTAGTCATTTTGAATGGAGAGTGTTTTTCCTTTCTTCCCTTCCACTCTTCTTCCTCTTCTCCCTATTGGCCGAAACCCTTTTTGGGTTCTTGGTGGTCTTGTGAACTACCTCAAGTTGCTAGCACAACTAAGGTAGTTCTTCCTGAAGTTGAGAGATCGTGTCCGTGTGGATACGCATAGAGGCACGAACGCTTGAACGTGCAAGAGATCTGGTGGCACTTGGATGAGCGGGATAAACGTAAGGGCACACTCCAAAGGTATACACTTTAGATAGATCTATTAGATAGATGAACTTCGTACGAGTTTTCTTTCGCATGGATCGCTCGAGGGATCTTGTTTCCGCTGCGTTTTGTGTTTTTGATGCCGGGAGATCCCACACATATGATGCATTGGGCATTTTGATTGTGATTGCTGCATTTATTTGCTGCACTTGTTTGACATGCACGTACATGATATACTTATGTGTGGTTTGATGACCCTGCACTTGCTCGTGTGGTACCAGTCTTTTACGGTCAGTATAGACTGATTTCTGGTATGTACAATCAGTTGTTACTTTCGGTTATGCATATTCTGCTATTCCTGTTGAGACTGTATCATGTTGTTTCTTTATAGCTTATTCAACTATTTTGTTGGCCATGCATATCTTTCTATATACCCGCGGAGTCCACTTGGACTCACCACCTGTCACAATGTTTTTGTTTTTAGGTTGATAGATCGCCAGAGAAGCCCAGTTGCCGGTCCCCACGACTTCATTCGATAGGTGCTTCCGCTGTGTTTTGTTTCGTTTTATAGCTTAGTCTATCGTTTGTATTCATTGCGATACCGTGGACTTGTATTTGATTTATTCGTGTGGTATTGTATTTTTGAGTCCTTTGTTGGACTTTCTGATATGGTTTGTTGTGCGCCTGCCCTGGGGGCAGCTCAGGTGAGTATTATGGATTTTAGTATTGCGATATTTTCATTTTTCATATATTATATATTCGTTTGGAGGCGTGAGGCCAAATTATAAACTGCGTGTGTTGTATGTATGTGTAAATTATCCGCCGGACAGGAGAGATACTGCACGATTTTATATTAGATTAGCGGCTCCGTTGGTCTCGGGGTGTGACATAAGATCTCTAAGTTGATCAATATATTTTGATCGAAATTCACTGATTGATCTAGACAAGTTTGATTGGACTCATTTCATGTCCTGTGGATATTTGAGACTACAAGGAGTCTAACGATACTCTCTATTGCTTATTTCAGATTTTTTAAAAGTGTTAAAATGTTATCAAAAGAATCAACCAACGTTGACCCAATATGTTCATATCAAGTCCAAAGTGGGCGTTATACAAAACATGATAGGCTGAAATGAACATATCCCTAATCCTGAATGAATCATATCAAGTCCATGTTGAGGAATTATTGTGTTCAGAATAAGCATGATCCCCACTCCTCCTATTTCATGCTTCTATGTATACCTTCAACAAAATTGAGGAGTTGGTTCATTCTTATTGAAGAGATTCATTTGGCATTTGGTTAGTGGAATTACAGGGAAGCATTTGTTACATTTACCTTCTCGCCGATAGCAAGTGCAGCTTTCTTCATCCGGTGTTCCCTCTTTCCATTTCTTCAAGATTTTCGACAAATCACTATAAGTGCTTACGGTTTTAGAAATTGTTTCATGCAATTTAGCATCAATAATGGTATCACAGCGTAATTCTAAGTGGATGAACCCGTCGCTATTGCTTGCTTCGTGCGATTTCTGCCATCACCAAGGGATGGAAGAGTCCAGTAACCGCAGAAGATAAGACGATGATGCCCTCGCGAAACCCTAGCCGGCAATGCGTGACACAGGAGTCGGAGAATTGCAATTGAGTGTAGAGGTTTCTTTGCGCAGTCGCTTGGAAATCGTGACTTCGTGTCGGTGGTTTCTTCCTGAGTAGGCGAACACCTCGCAAGCGATCGCTGCGAGAATCGACAACCGCGTCATGATAGTTTTCCCTGAGCCGATGGCATCACGAAGTCGCGATTACGACAATAGCTCGCGATTTCCGCCCGACTGTCAGGAACACGCCGTTACTAGAAGATGTTGGATACGATTTTGCAAAGTGAAATTTTGATGCCATCGATCGTTGAAAGTCAAGTTTGACTTCAAAATTGAAATCTATGTTTCACGTAGATAAATCTGGACTATTTATTTGCTCAAAATCGATTAAGGGTGAATGAGAAATTAATTGTTCAAGATACACTCAAATGAACATTAAGGAAAAAGATGAGGCTTTTAGTCCCATATTGCTAACCGGCGAGAGCCAGTATTTCCTTATATGTGTTCTTGTGCTAATGTTGTTAATGCAAAAGCACAGGAAGTCTCTACCATTGGGCGAGCAGGTGCTCGCACTTGCGAGCCCGCCACCCGCCACGTGCGCACGTGCGCAATGGGCGCTTTGTTGGCGCACTTTACACTTCGCACGTACGCATCGTCGCGAGGAGCTGTAATTCATGTTCCACGTGACGATGACGTGTCATGATTAGTGACACCACATGGCATGTCGGTGTGACGTGTCATGATCAGGTGGTGCCACGTGGCATGTCGATGACGAGACAGAGCCTATTTGGCACGTGACTGTGTAGAGAAAGATGACTGGATTCGGTGAATAGATGGTGGATCTGGATAGATCGCATGCAGGTGCGATCTGGAGCATCGGATTCAAATCTGACTGTGAAGAGGGAGGATGGATCTGAGCCGTCGGATTAAATGTCCTAATCTGACTGCTGAGATCAAGATGGGATCTGAAGAGTTATAACTCTTCAGATCAACGGACGAGATTAAAAGACCTTTAAAGGAGTATTTTCATTATGAACGGTCCAGATCTGTCCAAACCAAAGGGTACTTACCTCTTCACTCAATATAAATAGATCTATCCACTTGATCATTTCATTCATTCAAGAATTGAAATCTAAAAATATTTGCACTCATCCATCTTCTGCATCAAGATCCCAAAAATCTCCGGAAAGGTTCGCCGGTCTTGAAATTTGAAGTGCTACTATTCCGAGATGACGTCGTTGTATCTTGGAAACGAATTGCTACTATTCGTAAGCACCAATAGCGGAGCAATATCGTTTTACGGAGATAGTGTTAAACACTAGCCTCGACGTAAACCAATCAGTTTGCTTCATCCGAAAGCAACTTTCCGGAAGATCCGACGATCGTAAATAGACTAAGTCTATACCGAGGAAATACAAGTGAGCAACCAACAGAAGATAGGGTGCCGCAGCAGTAGCAGTGTTGAGTTGGGATAGCTGCGCCCTTTCGAACCCTCGCCAGCGACTGCCTCGATGGCCAACGACCAAGATTTTGGCCGACGACCGCGTTTGTCATGGCCGAAGAAATAGCGGCGTGGGTTGTGGAAATTGCGATGAAGAGGTCGTGAGATAATGTTTGATTTTAATAAATCAAACGAAAAAATAAATATGTGAGAAAAAAGTTTGATTTTAATAAATCAAATGGAAAAAAAGGAACGGAGAGTTCTCTCACATAAATAAAAAAAACAAAAAATAAAACGTAAGACATTTTCTTTTAATCGGCTTGTTTCAAACCAACTTGGTTTGAACCAATTTGATCCAATCAAATTTAGGCCTGATTCAAATCATTGATTAATTTAATTAGATCAATTTGATTCAATTAAATCTCAATCTGATTAAAAACATTGATTTAATTAGACCAGTTTAGTCTAAATAGACTCAGTCTGGTTCAAAATATTAAGTTGATTTAATCAGATTAATATGATTCAATTAGATCCAGTCTAGTTCAAACTATTGGTTGATTTAATTAGACTAGTTTAGTCCAAATCATAACTGGTATGGTTAGAATTAATTGAATGGTTTTGGTTGATCAGTAAATCTGAATTTGACTTAAATGGACTTGGATTTAACCATAACAATACATAAGTATAGGTGATCCATGTTCAATTAGATGTTTAAACAAGGACAATGGACCAAGATTTCAAGGAAATGTGAAGTTTTTGGGACTTCGTAAAATATAACACATTGTAAAATTTGGCATGTCATGATCTATTCAATGTATATATTATTGTTACATTTTGGATAAAGTCTCAGTGACATATTGACATATTAAGATTGATCCACTCACATTGACAATCATCCCTAATTGTTAAGTATAAGTAGAGGTACGATCATTACTTATGAGACAACTTATGTAGCTGTGAATAAAAATATACTCATAAGATAGGGTCGTCTTGAAACTTATGTCAAGATGAGATCATTTATGTATTAATAATGATTGGAATAAATGAATATACTATTTACTGAATCTGCTAAAGGCCTGATTGAAATTCATAAGTTGAATTCAGGATTAAATATTAGGTTTGTCTAGAACAAAATATGTACGATATTAAATTTTGAGAAAAACATACCTTCTTTATTAGTAAAGAGGAAAATATCATATCATATGATTCAGATAGGGGTGTCAAAAATCAACACGACTGACGACCCAACCCGAATCAACCTGAAAAAAATCGGGTTCGGGTTGGAGGATTTCGGGTTGAAAATTTTCGGGTCGGGTTCGGGTTGGGTTCGGTCGGGTTGACCCGAATTTAATGTTTAGTATTTTTTTGGGGTTAAATCAAATTTTATTTTGAAAATTAAGATATTTTTATGTATATTAATATCAATATTAGTATGATCATAATGGAGTATTGAGATAAAGTGAAGAATTATAGGGAAAATAGCAAAAAATATGTTTTGAATTGATTTTTTTGGGTTATTTGGGTCGGGTTTGGGTTGATCGGTTGGTCGGGTTCGGGTTCAGGTTTGGGTGTTTTGGGTTGAATTCAGGTTCGGGTCGGGTTCGGGTTGGGAGTTAAAAAAAATTCCAACCCGACCCAACCCACCCGAATTGACACCCCTAGATTCATACAAATGTGTTATAGCAACAATCAGTGTAGTAGGAGAATAGATCAATTTTTCTCTACTATGTGAGACCATTGAGATTATAAAATCTTAGTTTTATCCTAAATGACTATTTAACTATCTACTCGAAATTCTTATCAGTGTTTGTTATTTTAGCATGTAACTATTAACTATGGATAATTCAGTCTATGAAGCATAACTAGGAAATGACTGATTAAAATGAATAGATTCTAACTAACAAGGAACATTAAGATATATTTACATCTTTAACATTTATTCACTAATCAACCAATTATATTTTTTTATTGAGTATATTAAATGTGATTATGCATAATTATATTTATTAGAGATATTGAATATTCTCTTGACATATTAGTCATTATAAGAGATTAGAGATGTTCATATTGATATAAATAATTTAATCTAGTATAAAAGCAAGATATTGATGTCTCTGATTTGTTTTATAGAGCAACAAAGTTAAGTATAATAATTTTATTAGTATTAATTGTTCAGTGTGCTTGCTATCACATGAACCCAGCTTCCCTAAAGCATGAATTGAATGTTCTAACATGGTCAAAATGATTGGATACTTCTATTGGTCTTTGATGACTAATTTGGACGAGTGAGAGATATAAGAAATGAACGTGTGCAGTTGCTACACACGTTGTACTGGAATGGGCATTGTTCCGGAAGGAATCAACATCGACGGCCATCACCAGGGTTTTGCCCACATGGATGCTGACGATCGAAGAGGAAGTCACACCCTGCGAGATTAACACGAGCGTTAGGGGAACACGCCGGAGGTTGTCGGCGGAGCCCACTCCGACGCTCAAGTCAGTGCCTCGATGGAGAAGATGAAAAGAAGGCAAGGCAGTATATGTGTAGTGAAGAATGCGTACCCCCTTTACCAAAGGGGTTGGAGTACCTTTTATATTTGCGATAGCCATCCACGAGTCCCCACAACCCTCGCCAAGTCCCCTCGATTATTGGTTAATGGATCACCCTGGTAACGGTCCCCACGGTTCCTTAATCTGGGTCGTTGCGATGATTAAGGCTTTGATGACCACTTATCATGAGTCGTAATTACTTCATAATAATGGATGATGATGACCCGTTGATTCGAGGAAAACGGGCCTCTGCTTGAGTGTTCCTTGGGCCCCACTATCCCGAGGTGATCTCGAGGTTGTTTGGCCCGGGGGTCTCGGGCATTCGCCTCTCCAAGGTGCTCTCGGGGACTTACCCCCTGAGGTGAGCACTGAAGCTATCTTCAGGGTTAAACCTACTTGAGTTGATCTTTGGGTTCCCTCTCTTGAGAGGGTCTCGGGTGCTACAACAAGGGAGTCGTTCCGGTTCAGTGGATTTTGCCACACAGCTTCTTCAGCCCCCGTGCCCACCACGGGGCATTCAACCCTATCACAAGTCCCTTCCTTCAAGTTTGATCGAAGGAAGTGTGTCTGACTGATTAGACTGGTAATGTGATGAAGAAGCTGTGTCCAGGTGGTCTCTCCATCTTTTACTACTTCGCTGGCGGCATTCCGGGTCCGAGGAAGCAGCCCATGCAACCCTAGACTCCGGGTGGTTTTTTGAATACGTCCAGCATTCCCATAAATTTTGAGGCAACGCTCTGACGACTGTCCAAGACCCTTTATAGGTGTGTGGGGTCTTGTAATGGCGACACGGTCGCCTAGCGAATGTGGCCTCGCCACGTGCCTCCTCCCCCTTGTGCAGCGATCTTTCGCCGATACAGCCTCGGGCCATACGAAGCTACGGCAGTAAGGGCTAGCGGCTCCTCGGGATGACCAATCAGCGCCGTTGACATGTTGCTCTCTCATTGCTTATAGATATGCAGCTCCTCCCTATAAAAGCAGGTGCAACAGCACCCTTCGGCCTCCTTGCCCTATCTACATTCAAGCATCCTCATTCTCCTGCTGTTCGTCTTGCCACTGCACCCCTTTTACGAGGGTAAATCTGTTGGTGCAGAATGCACCCAAGTCAAACCTGTGTTTTGATAATGACAACATAGGTCAAAAGTTAAGTCCTTCTTGTTTTCTAACAAGTTAATCTAGTGTGCAGTGAAAGCCCTAGCGAAGGACTGCTAGGCACTGGCGAAGGAATGCCAGAGCAAAAAGCCCTAGCAAAGGACTGCTAGGCACTGGCGAAGGAATGCCAGGGCAAAAAGCCCTAGCAAAGGACTGCTAGGTACTGGCGAAGGAATGCCAGAGTCAAAAGACCTAGCGAAGGACTGCTAGGCACCGGGCGAAGGACAGCTCGGCATCCAAGCCCTGACAAAGGACCGTCAGGCAAAAGTCCAACCAAGGGAGCGGTTGGCATCAGGTAAATTCTCCCGAGAGGAGTAGGTGAGGACGCGTTCCCCGTCGAGGGAACAGTAGGCGTCGGTTCGACCTAGGACTCCATTTTGGAGACCAAAGTCAGAACCAAGACAGCTAAGGCTGTATAAAATAAATAATTAATTGTGTTATTGTGTTTTGGACTAACCCTGAATGCAGGACCGAAGGAACGTGTGTCTGCAACTCAGAGAGCCTCAAAGGAGTGAGGCAGCAGCTGAGTAAGGCGCCCTGAGTGTCCAGGGCGCCCTCAAGGTGAACCAAAACCAAGCGAAGCAAAAAGGGCTTCAGCTGCTTACTGGGCAAGGCGCCCTCAGCAGCGAAGGCGCCCTCGTCAGCGAAGGCGCCCTCAGCAGCCAAGGCGCCTCCAGCCCAAGACTGCGAAGCTCCAGCCTTATCCACAGCCGAGATTTCTGCGCGGAAGAAGTCAGCCAAGGCGCCCTCTACGACCAAGGCGCCCCCGTGGTCAAACTTAATCCCTGTTCGAGCGGGATAGAAGTTGACCGAGCAATCTGCGGATCGCCTGACACGTGGCAGGGCGCCCCCGACGTCCAGGGCGCCCCTGGGTGCTATAAATAGCACCCCCGACCCCAAGCCTTCGACAGAAACTTCGCTCCAAAGCTTCCACGCTCTTCTACGCTCGTGCCTTGCTCCAGAAACGCCTCACCTCGAGCCGACGACGTCCCGCTGCCCCGAAAAGAGTCGATACACTCCGGACGTCGGTAACGAAGAGCTTAATATTTTATTATTATTTTATTGCACTCTCTTTGTAATTGAAATTATTGTAACCTATTTGCGCGAATATAGAATTGCCCAAAGTAAACGGTCAACGACCGTGGGCCTTGGAGTAGGAGTCGACACAGGCTCCGAACCAAGTAAAAACCACTGTGTCTTTGTGCTGTATCTCGTATTTTTATTTCCGCTGTGCACTTACTCTTAGCTTTCCGAAAAAGAACGATTACCGATATTCACCCCCCCTCTATCGGTTTTTCACGATCCAACAAGTGGTATCAGAGCGGGGTTATTCAAACTTGGTGCAACCACCAGTTTGAAAATTTCTTTTCGGATTTTCGAATTTTTTTATATTTTTTTTCCGTTCAATTTTTTTCGTTAATCGAGGTTGGTGCAACACCCCTCGATATTTTATTTCCTAATCCAGCACTACTAATCCAAGACCTAGTCTTGGAAAATTTATTCTTCTGTTTGTTTTTTTTTATAGATCTAATGGCCATGCAAGAAGGATTTAGCACCGCCAGACCTCCACTTTTCAGTGGAGAAGACTTTTCTTACTGGAAAAGTCGTATGGAGGTCCACCTGAAAACTCAGGTGGATATGTGGATCATCATCCAGTCCGGTCTGGAGATCCCCCGAAACGCTGAAGGACAACCACAAAGCTACTCCGAATGGGACAACTCCCTTAAACGCAAGATAGAAGCCGACGCAAAAGCGACACAAACCCTACAATGCGGGCTGACAAAGGAAGAGCTGAACCGCGTGGGCCCCTTCAATAGTGCAAAGGAGCTATGGACAAAACTGATCGAGCTGCACGAAGGGACTTCAGACACTCGGATCAGCAAGCGGGATCTGCTACTAAACAAACTCTACACTATCAAGATGGCCGACAACGAAACAGCAGCCCAGCTCCACGCACGAATCCAAGAGGTAATGAACGGTCTTCACACAATAGGTCACAAGGTTGAAAACCGTGACCTAATAAGGTATGCTCTAAACGCCTTCCCTAGAAACACCTTGTGGGCATCTATGGTAGATGCATACAAGGTCTCTAGGGATCTTTCTAAAATAAAATTAGACGAATTATTTTCTGAACTAGAACTGCACGAACAAACTAACACCAATATGGTTGAGAAAGGTATTGCTTTTCTTGCAGGCAAGACTGGAAGAACAATGAAGAAGAAGCCTGAACCTGTAACCGAATCTAACTCAGACTCAGATTCAGAAGAAGAAGATAGAGATCAAACTATGCTGGTCCGGCTCGCTCGAAGCTACTACAAGGAGCTGAAGAACCGAACCAACAAACGAAAAAACGGCCGAAGAATGGACGAACCAACTGAACCAGCAAACAAGCCCAATGTGACCTGCTACGAGTGCAAGAAAAAGGGCCACTACAAGTCAGAATGCCCTAACCTAAAGGAGACTAAAAAGCTGAGAAGAAAGAAGACACTGTAAGCAACCTGGGACGAGTTTTCCTCAGAAGAAGAAGAAGAGGCACCCCAGTCCAACCTCCTAGTTCTGACCGCCTCAGATAAAGTCGAGACAGAATCAGAATCAGAACAAGAGGACGGCGAGCTGACCTTCACAGAAGATGGAGAAATTAAGGTACTGGTTTTAATAGATTACAGTTAACTGAATTGATTTCTTTTCTTTCTCGAGATTTGGCAAAAGCCAAACTCGGGTCGAAACCCTCCGACAGGAAGTAAAACTCCTGAAAGAGGGAGCTGACTCTAAACCCTTAACCGAGAAGGTTCAGGAAGGAACTCCTACTCAAGTTGAAAAACTTGAAAAGGAGAACTCCTCCTGAAAACTCAGGTTAAGGATTTTAGAACAGCTTTAGAACGATTTACATCTGGTTCCAAGGGTCTTGACATGATCCTTGGAAAACAGAAATCAGTTCTAAATCGATCCGGACTTGGCTACCGAACCAAATCCCAACAAAGATCATATTTGACTGTACTGAATCAGTCCAGAAGAAAAATTCAGGCATGGGTACCTAAACTATGCCTGAACCAACCTACTGGATCAAATCAGTATTGGATCCCCAAGGACAAGATTCACATATTTGACTCTAAACCCTTAACCGAGAAGGTTCAGGAAGGAACTCCTACTCAAGTTGAAAAACTTGAAAAGGAGAACTCCTCCCTGAAAACTCAGGTTAAGGATTTTAGAACAGCTTTAGAACGATTTACATCTGGTTTCCAAGGGTCTTGACATGATCCTTGGAAAACAGAAATCAGTTCTAAATCGATCCGGACTTGGCTACCGAACCAAATCCCCGACAAAGATCATATTGACTGTACTGAATCAGTCCAGAAGAAAATTCAGGCATGGGTACCTAAACTATGCCTGAACTAACCTACTGGATCAAATCAGTATTGGATCCCAAGGACAAGATTCACATCTTGCCCAACCATACACCGTGGCTTTAGTCCAGGGGGAGCCAAACTGAAAACTATTTTTATTATTAGATAAACATGTTATTCTTGATTTAAATTGCTTGATTGATGATTATTATTTTTTCTGCAATATACCATGCTTAGACTTAGGCTAGCTTAAGGACCAAACAAACTTAACTGAAACTTGAAAACATAGTATTGGGTAGAGGTGAGATGATAGTACGTTAGGGAAACCAATTCTAATAAGATCAAGTTCACTTGGTCTCTTTAGACTGGCGGAACTAGCCGAAGCTACCGATCCAAAACCCAAACTAGTTAGACCAGAAATTTTTCAGAAAATTGATTTTGAAAATGAAAATTTCANTTTTTGGCGCCGTTGCCGGGGAAGCAACTAGTTGTTTTGTTTGATTTTTGCTTGTATGCTTTTAGACATATCATTGGGTTCCATTTTATTGTGCTTATTCTTTCATATACGGTTGCTGCCATTTTTCTTGTTTGATTTGTGACAGGGCTGCAAATTCAAAATGGGGTCAAAAGAGATAGAAAAGACATTGGAGGAGATAAGAAATGTGTTAAAGGAGTGGGACTACCGACTAGAACGTAAAGCTCAGTCATCTACTTACCAGAAGCTACCTCAGCCACAATTTCAGCCTCTCCAGCAATTTCAGCAGCTAAGTCAAGAATTCCAACAACCTTGCAACCAAAATTTTCAGCAAACCAATCAGTTCTTTCAGCCGTCATTACAGCAAGATTTCCAACAGCCCTACTCAAATTTCCAACAAATTCAGAATGGGCAGCCCCAATTTTCAGTTTTTGAGCAACCAAATCAGTTTTCTCAGCCACCATTGCAACAATTCGAGCAACCACAACAATTCCAACAATTTCAGCCGAATTCCAGCAATTTCCAGAATTTCCAGAATTTTCAGAACGGGCAGCCAATTTTCCAGAATTTTCAGCCCAGTTTTCAGCAATTTCAGCCCAATTTTCAGCAACCATTTCAGCATTTTGAACCTCAATTCCAGCAATACAATCAAGGGCAGCAAGGTTTCAATCATTCCAGTTTTTTCCAGCGCAAAACCAACAAAATTTTCAGCCTACATAGCCCTTGAACCAGTTTTCACAGCCCTACAATCAAGGGTTTCAAGGGCAGAATTTTCAGCCTTCGCCACCTAATTTTCCAGCTAAAAATCAGAACTTTCAAGGCTGCATCTCCCAGCAAAGTTTCCAAGAATATCTGCTCTCCATAACCTCTGATAGCTGCCAAGAATATCAGCCCTTTAATCAGCCTCAACAGCCATGTTTTCAACCCAATCAGCAAGCTCAAAATTTTCAGCCTACTTCATCCTTTCAAAATCAGTCAAGGAGCTATGCTAACCAAGGAGGCTTTGAGAATCTTAATGAGAATGAGGCTCAACTACAAAGAATGGAGGAGATTTATCAACAAGTTGTACAATATCATCAAAGGCAGCAAAGGCTTCAAGACATCGAAAAAGGCGTTGGACAAATTTCTAGTCAAATGAATCAGACACAAGTTCAAGGTGACCCTAGTGCAAGGCCAAATCTTTCTTTAATGGATCTTGCAATTTTAGAAGAAGAAGAAGAAGAATACATTAAAGTCTGGGCACCTAGAGCATGCATTCCTCCGGAGACTCCTACTCAAAATTCATTTTCAAATTTTCAGCTCCAGAAGAAGAAACTGAAGCTCCACAGGACCATTCTAGACTTTTATTTTCTGATGATAGCATTATTGATGGTCCTAATTTTTCTGATATTGTTGCTACAGATATTACAGGAGAAGCATGCAGAGGAGATGATTCCATAGGTGTAGGGGATTGCACAAAGCCCCAGGGACCACCACAAGATTTAGATGATGAACCAGAAAGTGTAGGGACTTGCATGGTGGAAGCAAGCACCCAAGGATCACCAGTTGATTGTCCACCAGAGCCTGGGCTGAAGAGGAGCATGAACATGACCAGGAGGAGACCACAGATACACCTTCAGGTATTATCCAGCACGCTCAGGTAAGTATTCCTCCTCTTTGTTCAGAAAAATGCAGTGAGGTACCTAGTACTGATTTTATTGATTCTGATGAGTTTATTGATATACCTTGTGTAGAGAGTGTTTGTGAAAATCGAATAGAGGTACCAAACATTGATTTTATTGATCATCATGCATTACTTGACACATCCATTGTAAATATGGATTGCGAAATAATTTTAGAGGCACCCATAATTGATGTAGTTTTTTATGATGAATCACTTAATACATCTTTTGTGGATATGGATAGTGAAAAATTTTTAGAAGTGCCTGAAATGGATGTTATTTATTTTGATGAATCTCTTGCTATTTCATATGCTGAGGTTGAATGTGAAAAACTTATGGAGATTTCTGATTTTGATTTGATTGGCTGTGATACATTGCTTGATACATCTTTGATAGGAAATAATTGTGAAATTTCTATTGATGAGCCTGAAATTGATTTCTTTATTTGTGATGAACTCCTGGATGCAAATTTTGTAGAAAATGATTTTGAAAATTTTATTGAGGCACCACAAATTGATTTAATTGGACATGATGCAGATTTGGATTTATTTCATGCAGAAACTGAACTTATATCATTTCTTTCATACCCTGAATGCTTGAGAGAGGTATTACATGTTTTTGCAGGGTCCAGAAGACTTCAGGAGTGGGTACTCCAACTGAACAGACTCCAGCCTCCTGGAAGGACTTCTGAAGGGCATCAAGAAGGAGGAGATGATCTGACTTTAATTAAAAGCACTCCATCCCTTGAATGGCTCTTGAACCTGAATCGCCTACGGCCACCAGAGCATTATTTTGTAAAGTTCAAGTGTGGGGGAGTCCTATTTCTCCCAGCCACCCAGACTCCTCCACTACCACGGTGGAGGCTACTTTTGGATAGACTCCGCCCACCCGAATAAAGGGGAGTTTATTTTTCTTGCATTTTCTTTTATCGCATTTTTCATTTTTTTGTTTTCTAGAGTAAATTGAGTAAATAGACATTGTAAATACCATGTCTTTTCTTTTAGCACTTTTTCTTGCATGAGTGGAAATAAATGTATTCCTCTAGGTTATCTTCATGTCACTTTAGAGCCTTTTGAAAATAAATTAAATTTGGTTGTTAAAACTTAGGATTTGAGCTAATGGATGAAATCTTGGATGCTTGAGTACTCCTTTACTTTAGATTCTTAATTGAGGACTTGGGATGAATTATTTTTACCTAGTGAGAATTAGCCTTATTTTTGTGACACACCTATGTTATTGTGCTCTAGAACTTGCTTAGGTTCTTTCAAAACCATATTTCAATGATTGGATCACATCTATAGAGGCTAATCCATTTGTTTTCCTTTCCATATCAATTTTGCCAAAAATCATGTTCATTCCATTTTTCTTTACTTATTTCTTACTCTTACCCTCACTTTTCATTGGACTTGTTGTTTGGAATGTTTCTTGATGTTATTTTGCCCGAGACGGACAAAAATTCAAGTGTGGGGGAGTGACTAGCTTTTTGGAAAGATTTGGTATCAAGGAGGCACTCCAATTCGAAAAAAAAAAAAATCAGTGTATCACATTTGAAGACAATTGTGCCACGGCCGAAATCCAAAATTCTGGAATTTAGATTGCTGCCAAGTTCTGAATTGAAGCTGATGTAGAAGCTGCACACAAATTGGGTAATCTGGGCAGTAAGTGAAGCTGACAATTTTCCATCCAATCAGCTGTGCAGAAATTGAAAGTTTAAGCAGAATTGAAACAAGCTGAGAGATTTGCAGTAGGATTTGTGCCAAAAAGAAAAGAAAAGAGCTGAACAAGAGCTGCTGAAATGACACAAGTTGAATTGATGCAGTTAATTCTGAATTGCAGCTGGGAACAAGCTGAATTGAAGCCGAAACAAGCTGGAAAAATCAGAAACAAATGCAGAAAAGTTGAAGCAAATACAGAAATCTGTAAAAATCAGTAGGAATTAGGAATGTGAGGCAGTTTTGTACCAATTTCAGACTAAGTTCAAACTTCTTAATTCAGTAAGACATAGCTGAAGTTGAACAGCATTGGCAGATTGGTTTCCAGCTGAATTCAGTCTCTTGAGGAACAGATTTCCAGTGAAGAAACATGGATGAAATCAGAACAATAAGAAAAGGAAGCTCACGGCAGTGATTTGGTTAAAATCCAACTTGCTTATCAGAAAGGAACAGCAGATGCAGTCCATTTGAAGCTCACGGCAAAGCTGGGTTGAAGTTGATTCTGACAAAGATTTGGGAGCTGAGAACATTACTGAATTTGAAAGAAAAAAAAAATCAGTGAAGAGGCTGAAATTTGATTTGCTACTCAGCCATTGTGAAGTGGAGCAATTCAATTCAGCTAGTGATGCTATCTTTCAAGAAATCAAATGTTTGCAAGGATAAAGAATCAGTGATGCCGTGGAAGCTGGACTTAAAACAGAAGGAAAAAGAAGAAAAAGGTTAGAAGAGTGCCAACTTGTAAAAGGCTTTGTATCAAAATTAGCAAGAGTAGTTTAGTGAGGGATGTAAGTGGAGCATCTATTTCACTAGATGTTTAAAGTTCTCTGATGCAAATCTGATCTGAAGTGCTCCATTAGAAGAATTCAGAGCAAAGAAAAAAAAAAGGGAAAACAGTTTGAGAAAATAAGAAAAGAGAAGGAGAAAACAAGTTGGCACACCATTTGACTTGGCACCACGGAATCATTGAAGCTCACGGAAGCTCATCCGAATTGAAGATCTATTCCAATACATTCTGATTTCAGTAGAGAAAAGAAAGAAAGAGGAAAAAAATCAAAAAAGAGAAGAAAGAAGCAAGGTTGGCACAATAATTGAAACTTGGCACATTGAGATCAAATGGAGTTATTTTTCATCCAAATCAAAGGAATTACTCAAGATTTACTTCACCACACTTTTGGATATCACTAGAGGACTGATAAGAGGGGCAAAGTACATTGGAAACATTTTTAAACAACCAAGTCCTCCACTCCATCAAAATTTTCTATTTTCTTAGTCTTTATTTCATTTCTCACCATTTTTTTCATGTTTCCATTTATTTTTGTAGATGTTGATCCTATTCATGATTAATGGTAGAGATTAGATAATAAGAAAGCCTATGGTAGTGCAAGAAGCATGTGTGTGAGAGTGAGCTCCACTTCCAGCATCAAGTTAGAACTTAAGGAGAGAGCCACCAAAATTTTCCTTGAAAGGCTTAGTGATTTAAATTCATCTCAATGACTCATGATAGATGAAAAGGCTAAGTTGTTGATTTAAGGACAAGATACTAATCCATAGAGCTTAGATTTATGAGAATTGACAACCTTAGGTAATTTCTTTTCATTTGCTTCTAATTATGCTTAAGAAAGCCTAAGGGATACTTATTTAGTAGTTTCGCGAGACGCTCAAGGTTAAGTGTGGGGGAGTTGATAAGTACCATTTTTGTGATTATTTTAGATGTTAAAATCCATGTTTGACCTATGTTTTTATTGCTTAATTATGATTTTACCCTAGGTTTTGGAACTTTATCTTATTTTGGACTTAATTGCAAATTTACACATTTTTTGGATTAATTGGCCACTAATTTTCTGATATATTTTTGTAGGCATGAAAGGATCCTAGACCTAGGGCATACTGGGTCAAACCTGAGTCGGATGTGAACCGGATGAATTATCAAGCCTACGATTAATCCGGGCTGTCCGATTCAAGAGCGGCTAGATCTGAGCCATCCGGGACGATCTGAAGCAATCCGAGCTAGGGTTAGGGTTGATCAAGCTCTATGATCAAGATCTGAAGGTTTCATCCCAATCAGAGCTAAATCAGCCGTTGGATCAAGCAAGGAGGGTTCTAGAGCGTCCATTCACAGATAGAGTTGATCTGGACCATCCGTTGCACATCTGGAGGATCCGAGCTACCACAAGGCAGATCCTGACCCCAGATCATCATCATAAAAGTTTGGCTCCAATCAGAGAAAGATCAGCCATTGGATCTCCTCCAATCAATCACAGCCGTCCGTTGACAACTATTTAATCAAAAAACGCAGCAGCTTCTCAGCGTCACGTCTCCGCCGCTACAGTCATTTCTTCTTCGTTTTCTAGCCAATTTCTTCGTCAAGGAGGCGCGATCCCTCAATTCCATCATCAACGCAAGAGTTAGGTCAGTGAAGAGAGCTCTTAGTGAGGTTTCCGATTGATTTTCTGTTCAATAGCAAGCTGCGCGAGGTCTCGGCAGAATTGCTATCCGATTCAACGAACTCAGCTGTGCTCCACTTCCACTGCATCCGAGCTGACCAGAGGGGTTCCCTGGAAGGTTTCAGACACTCCCTAATCCCAATCGCGAGCCACCACAGCTAGTTTGATGAAATTGGAAGCTGATTTCAGTTTGGGCAGTGAGCTGATCAGATTCGGTAGCATAGGCGATTTTCGCTGATTTGCGGAGCTTGCGGGTCCGAGGTTCTCCCTTGATTGACGACCAAGGAGCTCTTGAGTTGAGGAATGGTTGAGGAGTAGCTTAGATAGTTTAATTTCATTGCTTTAGCTGTAATTTTCAATTACTGCTGTATTCTGTTTTGTTTCCTGCAAATTTCAGTTTTCAGCAAATTAGTTTGTAATTCTGAATTGTTGGAGCTTAATTAGGTTGTCAATCTTTAAGTTAGTTAGTTTACGAGCTTGTTTAGATGATAATTAGATTTAATTTCAGTAGTTTGCAATTTAAACCTTGCGTGCCAATCTGTTCTGCATGCCAAGTTTCAAGTTTCTGAATTTTTCAATGTGTTTCTGTTGTGGTTTGTTTTAATTTTTTCAGTCTAGTTAGTTAAGACACTTGTTAGTGAGTAGTTATACTTCATCTCAGTTTGTTTCTGGCTTAAATTTCTGAATATAAACTCCATTGCTTGCGTGCCAAATGTATATTGTTTGCAATTCCAATTCTGAATTTCCTGCAGATTTCTGAATTGTATCAGAGGTATTTGTTGCCAAATTGTCTCTACGTTTTCATTGTGTTAATTCCTGCCTTCGAGTCCAGTATATGCTTGCTTGGCTAACATAGAGTTTGGTTTTGATTTCCTGCGAAGGCAGTCCATGATTTCAGTTTAGCTAGCATCACATTTCTGAAATTCTGTGTTTTTTTCTGCAATTCCTGAATTACTGCATTCCATGCTGTGCGTATTAGGTTTTCCTTGCATGTGACACTTCAATTTCTGCATCTGAACTTCGATTCTGCAACCGATTGTTGTTTGATAGCCAATTATATCACATCAGTAGCTTGGTTTTGCTTGAATCCTGCCCATCCAGTTCATGCCATGTGAAATGCTGCAGTTGTTCTGCAACTCAATTTGATTCTGAATTGGTTACTTCACATCAAATTGTTTCACAGCAATAGCTTGTTTATCTTTGCAACCAACTGCAGCCGAATTTCCCCACTGAATATCTGAAAATTCTGCACATTGCTCCTGCAACCTTGCAGTTTCTGCAAATCTTCAATGGTCCTGCAGTTTACTGTAGTTTATGCAGTTGTGGTTGTGTCATGTTAGCTGAAATTCTTTCCAAGCATGGGTTTATGCATGTGAACTCAGCTGCCCTGGTCATGTGTCTGCAAGGGAGTTAGACTGCATTTTCTGCATCCGAGTTCTACATTCTTAGCTGCAGTTCAGAAGTTTGTATCAAACTGATCCTTAGCCTTTTGGAACTCAGAATCTGTTTTCAATGCGTATCACTTCTTCTTGGTAGCAAGTTTATTTTAGCTTCTACATTTGCATGTGCCACTGCAGTTTCTGCAATTGCAATTCTGCATTGTCTTGCATTTCAAATTTCTGAGCTGTATAAAATTCAAATCTGGATTTATCTTTCAGCATTAAGGCTTGCTTGAAGTTAGTTTACGTTACAACCAATTAGTTCTGAATTTCAGTTCCTATTCTGGCATAGGAGTTTTTAGCTACTTGCGGCAAGAAGAGTTTCGATATTATCTTTGCATTAGTTGTTCATATAATTGCTTGGCATTTAGTTTGCAGTTCCTTGTTTGGTTAATTTGGTCAAGCCACCTTTATTCCCATTGTGTTGCCGATTTTAAATCAAAACCAATTCCAAATTCACGATTGAAACCCAAATTCACAAACGACACCTAAATACAAGCGCGAATCGTACAACCCTTCAACTAGTCCCTGAGAAAAATACGACCTGTGGCCCTTATATTACATTTTCATGCTTTTGATTGTAAAAGGGTTTCCAGCAATTCATTGATATTTAAATTTGATGAGCCCATACTTTCGTGACAACTTTAATTAGTATATTTGGGCTCGTCAAATTTTTGGCGCCGTTGCCGGGGAAGCAACTAGTTCATTTCCATGTTAGACGCCTACCAGGGGTATAACCGGGTTCCTCTCACGCCTGAAGATCAAGAAAAGGTCAGCATTGTGACGACAAATGACACATATTGCTATAACGTCATGCCTTTCGGGTTGCGGAACGCTGGGGGAACCTACCAACGTATGATGGGCAAAGTCTTCAGGCATCAGATCGGGAGGAACATTGAAGTCTATGTAGATGATATCCTGGTCAAGACTGACAAGGGGAAAGATATGATAGTAGACCTCGAAGAGACCTTCGCCACCCTGAGGGCCAACAGGCTGAAGCTGAACCCGGCCAAGTGTCTGTTCGGAGTAAAGAGTGGTTGGCTCCTAGGCTACATGGTGACAGAGAGGGGGATTTAGGCCAATTCAGATAAGGTGAAGGCCGGCCATCCTTGATATGCCCTCTCCTCACAACTTCAAGGAAGTACAGAGGTTGAACGGTAGAGTCACAGCTTTATCTAGGTTCATTTCCAAGTCTGCAGATAAGACCCTGCCCATCTTCAAGATTCTGAGAAAGGCAGTCAAGTTCGACTGGGGCGACCAGTGTGAGAAGGTGTTTGCAAATCTGAAAGCTTACCTGGCCGAGCTCCCTGTCCTTTATAAGCCAGTGGAAGGGGAGACATTGTTCGTCTACCTGTCCGCGGCTAAGCAAGCAGTGGGCTTTGCACTTATCCGAGAAGAAGGCACTGTGCAATACCCAGTATACTTCTTCGGACACCTCTTGAAGGATGCAGAGACATGCTACACCTTGATAAAGAAGTTGGCCTACACTTTGGTCTTAATGGTCCGGAGGCTCAGGCCATACTTCTTAGCTCACTCAATTGTGGTTCACACCAACAGTCCGCTGGGACGAGTTCTCACCAATCCGGAAGCCTTGGGGAAGCTAATCAAATGGATGGCAGAGCTGAGCGAATACGAGATTGAGTACCAGCCCCAGACTACCATTAAAGCACAGGCCCATTCAGATTTCATGCTCGAATCTGTTCCTGAGCCTGAAGCCGATGGAGTCTGGAAGATCTATGTCGATGGGTCTTCCAACAGCAGGCACAATGGAGTTGGAGTACTACTGCTTTCCCCTCAGGGGGATACGTTACATTTATCTATCCAACTCCACTTTAGAGCCACCAACAATGAAGTTGAATACGATGCGATCCTAGCAGGGTTGCAAAGCAGCCAAGCATGTGGAAGCTGCTCGGGTCGTTGTACATTCGGATTCTCAACTTATGGCACAGCAAATAAAGGGTGACTTCGAAATCACGTGCGAGCGCTTACAGAGGTATGTGGCCCTTTATGAGCAGCTGAAATCCTCTTTCACAGAGGTTACTCTGCAAAAGATTTCTTGGGCAGACAATGTCAATGCGGATGAACTAGCCAAGTTGGCTATCTCCATCTCGGCCTGGTAGCTGGACGAGCTTAGTACCCCTGAAGAGACTATAGCTCCGATTGAGGAGGATGCTGAAGGCAAAGCCGTAGCCGATTGGAGAGACCCATATGTGGATTTCTTACGGAGCGGGAATGCGCCAACCAAGGATCAAGGAGTCCGATTATTCTGTCGTCGGGCTTCTAGATTCACATTAGTCAGAGATCAACTATACAGGAGATCCTTTGCCCAACCACTCCTCAAATGTGTCAGGCCAGAGGAAGCTGACTATGTGATGCGAGAAGTACACGAGGGCATTTGCGGAAGCCACATTAGAGGAAGGTCTCTATCTAGGAAGATTATCCTGGTAGGGTACTTTTGGCCCACACTGCAGGCTGACACCCTCAAGTTCGTGGTCAGTGCGAGGCTTGCCAGAGACATCAGCAAGTGACTCATCGATCGACCGAGCCGTTGTGAGCCTCCACAGTGTCATGCCCATTCAATCAGTGGGGAATGGACATTGTGGGTCTGTTTCCGATCAGACGTCGGCAAAGGAAGTTCCTACTAGTTATCATGGACTATTTTTCCAAATGGGTGGAAGCTGAGCATCTGGCAGACATCATGGAGGTCGCGGTGATGAAGATCCTATGGAAGGATATTGTCTGTAGATACGACATCCCTCACAAGCTGGTGTCGCATAATGGAAGGCAGTTTGCAGGGCGCAAGCTCAAAGAATGGTGTGAGGGGCTAGATATTCGCCAAGCCTTCACGTCGGTTGTATACCCTCAGGGCAATGGCCAAGCCAAGGTAGTTAACTAGAAAATCCTCAGAAGACTCAAGATAAAGCTAGAGCACGTTAGGGGTAGCTGGGTCGAAGAGCTCCCCAGTATTTTGTGGTTCTATCGTACCACTCCACGAGAAGGAACAGGTCAGAGTCTGTTTCAGCTGGTATATGGAGCTGAGGCCATGATCCTAGTGGAAGTAGGCGAGGAGTCCGTCCGGCGACAGCACTATAATAAAGTGAACAATGATCAAGAGTGGTTGATCGACCTGGTGGCAGAGGTGCGAGACAAGACAGCTGCTCGGTTGCTAGCATACAGATAGTGTATGCAACAAGCGTACAACCATGGCGTGATTGCTCGTAGCATTTAAGTCAGAGACAAAGTTTGGAAGAGGATCAAGCCTGTCGGTGATCCCGGAAAGCTAGATCCGCAGTGAGGTGGGCCCTACATTGTCACGAGGAAGCTCAGAGGAGGCAGCTAATTTCTGGAGGATGACAAGGGCAAGAGGTTGGAGAGACCATGACATGCATATCATCTCTGACCCTATCATACTCGGTGAGATTTTGAGATGTCCAAATGTATTTGTATTCTTGTTGGCACTACTTTGCAGTTTCAGTAACAAAGAAGCAAACGAGATGTCTCTTAAAGGACCCTGAGTACTTGTCTGCTTAAATCCTACTACCTCGCAGTGCTACAGATGCCCAGGGTGAGTAGGCTTGGCCATGGTGTTGCGGATGCCCGGCCAAGTGCTGCTAAACACTACTGCCTCACGGTGCTGCAGATGCCCGAAGTGAGTAGGCTTGGCAATGGTACTACGGATGCCCGACCAAGAGCTGCTAAACCCTACTGCCTCGTGGTGCTGTGGATGCCCGAGGTGAGTAGGCTTGGCCGTGGTGCTGCGGATGCCCACCCAAGAGCTGCTAAACCCTACTGCCTCGTGGTGCTGTAGATGACCATGGTGTGAAGGCTTGGCCATGGTGTTGCGAATGCTCGGCCAAGAGCTGCTAAAACCTTACTACCTCACGGTGCTACGGATGCCCATGGTCAGTAGGCTTGGTCGTGGTACTGCGGATGCCCGACCAAGAGCTGCTAAACCCTACTGTCTCACGGTGCTGTGGATGCCTGAGGTTAGTAGGCTTGGCTGTGGTGCTGTGGATGCCCGGCCAAGAGCTGCTAAACCCTACTGCCTCGCGGTGCTGCGGAAGCCTGAGATGAGTAGGCTTGGCCATGGTGTTGTGGATGCCCGACCAAGAGATACTAAACCATACTACCTCGTGGTGCTGCGGATACCCGAGGTGAGTAGGTTTGGTCGTGGTGCTACGGATGCCCGGCAAGGAGCAGATAAAGCCCTACTACCTCGCGGTGTTGCGGATGCACGAGGTGAGTAGGCTTGGTCCCGGTCTCTCCTTTGGTCATGGAGGCAGAAGTCGTCTCCTTGGGGCTACAACATTTGGGCCTTCACTTGATGGGACACAATACCATCTCGAAATACAGATGCAAGCCGTTTAAAGCTGTTGCATCTTGAAATAGGGGTTGGGTAGGTGGACAGTGATTGATGCCCACATCGAGGTGTCGCCTCTCTTTAAAGTTGTTGTATGGTGTGATCCGGCGGCGTGCATCAATAGGAGGTCGCGAAGGGGATATCTGGACACGCATCACAGAGGCATTTGTGGAGTTGTCTTGTCACCATTAAAAGACCTCATGCGCTTATTACTGTTGATCGACAGCTATCATTACCCCATTTTGAAACTTGCGATGGCTTTTCTTTCAATCCAAAAAAATTACATCGGGCCCAAAGTCTAATATTGTAATTCCTCGGACTCTACAGAGCCACCAACAAGGCAGTAATGGATAAATAGGCCCACAGACACATCATTTCCTTTCCCCTGTCACATCATTGGTCTAATCAGTCAGCCACACTTTCTTCGATTAGACTTGATGGGGGGACTTGTCATGGTGTTGAGCATCCCAGGGTTGACATGTGGAACGAAGAAGCTATGTGTCTGGGTCCACCGAGTCTGAACGACTCTCTCAGACTCCCGAGACCTCCTCGGGAGGGTAGACTCCAGAGACCTCCTCGGGATGGTGGACTCCCAAGACCTCTTCGGGAAGGTGGACTCTCGAGACCATCTCAGGAGGGCAGGTCCCCGAGACCTCCTCGAGAAGGCAAACTCCCGAGACCATCTCTGGAGGGCAGATCCCCGAGGCCAACTCGGGATGGGATATGCCCAAGACCACCATTGGAAGATAGGCTCCTGAAGCCCTTCCAGGAGAGAAAACCTCCCGAGACCCCCTCGGGAAGGTGGAGCCCAAAAAGTCATAGACCTGATAGCCTGACTCTAATAATCGTTACCCTTTCTTGTTCAGGAAAGGTGATGGATAATTATTATCATTTATATATGACAATTAAGGCTCAATAATCGCGAGTGTCGTTACCTAAGTGCTATCAGGTAACCGACAAGCACAGAACGTCGAGGAGAATGTGGAGATAGGTGTGACTCATCGACCGATCGAGCTGCTGCGAGTCTCCATAGTGTCTTGCCCATTCGATCGGTGGGGAATGAGCATTGTGGATCCATTTCTGATCGGACCTCGGCAAAGGAAGTTCCTGCTAGTTCTCGAGGACTATTTTTCTAAATGGATGGAAGCTGAGCCTCTAGCACACATCACGGAGGTCACGGTGATGAAGATCCTATGGAAGGATATTGTCTATAGATACAACATCCCTCACAAGCTGGTGTGGCATAATGGAAGGCAGTTTGCAAGGCGCAAGCTCAAGGATTGGTGTGAGGGGGTAAATATTCGCCATGCCTTCACGTCGGTTGCATACCCTCAGGGTAATGGCCAAGCCGAGGTAGTTAACAGGAAAATCCTCAGAGGACTCAAGATAACGTTAGAGGACTTTGGGGGTAGCTAGGTCGAATAGCTCCCTAGTATTTTGTGGTCCTACCGTACCACTCCACGAGAAGGAACAGGTCACAGTCCTTTTCAATTGGTATATAGAGCTGAGGTCGTAATCCTGGTGGATGTAGGCGAGGAGTCCGTCTGGCGACATCACTATAATTAAGTGAACAATGATCAAGAGCGGCTGATCGACCCGGACCTGGTGGCAGAGGTGCGAGACAAGACAGTTGCTCGGTTGCTAGCATACAGACAGCGTATGCAACAAGCGTACAATCGTTGCGTGATTGCTCATAGCTTTCAAGTCAGAGACAAAGTTTGGAAGAGGATCAAGCCTGTCGGTGATCCCGGAATGCTAGATTCGCAGTGAGGTGGGCCCTATATCGTCACCAGGAAGCTCACAGGAGGCAGCTATTATCTAGAGGATAACAAGGGCAAGAGGTTGGAGAGACCATGACATGTCAATCATCTCCGACCCTATCATACTCGGTGAGATTTTGATATGTCAAAATGTATTTGTATTCTTGTTGGCACTGCTTTGCAGTTTCAGTAATCAAAGAAGCAAACGAGATGTCTCTTAAAGGACCCCGAGTACTACCTCGCGGAGCTGCAGAGGCCCGAGGTGAGTAGACTTGGTCGTGGTGCTGCAGATGCCCGGCCAAGAGCTGCTAAACCCTACTGCCTCGCAATGCTGTGGATGCCCGAGGTGAGTAGGCTTGGCTGTGGTGCTGCGCATGCCCACCCAAGAGATGCTAAACCCTACTGATTCACGGTGCTGCGGATGCCCGAGGTGAGTAGGTTTGGTCGTGCTGCTGTGGATGCCCGGCCAAAGCTGCTAAACCCTACTGCCTCGCGGTGCTACGGATGCTCGAGGTGTGTAGTCTTGGCTATGGTGCTGCGGATGCCCGGCCAAGAGCTGTTAAAACCTTACTACCTCACGGTGCTGTGGATGCCCAAAGTCAATAGGCTTGGGTGTGGTGCTGCGGATGTCAGACCAAGAGCTGCTAAACTCTACTGCCTGGTGCTGCAGATGCCCAAGGTGAGTAGGCTTGGCTGTAGTGCTGCGGACGTCCGACCAAGAGCTGTTAAACCCAACTGCCTCACGGTGCTGCGGATGCCCGGGGTGAGTAGGCTTGGCCATGGTGCTGCGGATGCCCGACCAAGAGCTACTAAAACCTTACTACCTCGTGGTACTGTGGATGCCCGGCCAGGAGCTAATAAAGTCCTACTACCTCGCGGTGCTGCGGATGCCCGAGGTGAGTAGGTCTGGTCCCGGTCTCTCCTTTGGTAATGGAGGCAGAAGTTGTCTCCTTGGGACAACAACATCTGGGCCTTCACATGATGGGACATGATACTGGCTCGAAATACAGATGCAAACCGTTTGACTCCATGTATGCCTTCACAAAGGGCCACAGAATAAGAGAGATATGTGGCAAAAGACAGACATTCCACAGAAAATATCTCCAAGAAGACTCAAGACAAAATTATGCCAAATCTCTTTCATTCCAAATAGATGAGTACATTCTAAGTACATGGAAGAAAGGACAGTTAACAAGTCCAAAAAATATTTTTATAGCTCCTTTTCCTCGGGAGGCAACTGCTGCTTTCTAAGCGAACTGAGGTCGGCGTCTATCTTCAACGTTGCTTGCCTGATCTGATGGATAGCCCCGTTGAATCCTTACGTCAGACGGTGCATCACATGGCTTGCTAAGATGTCATCGAATTCATCAGATTCAAGGAATTTTGCCTTAAAGGTCGCCTCTATGTTGGCTCGCCGGGATTCTTCAGCAGCTTTGTATTGTTGCAGCTCATTCACAGCTGCATCCTGACTTGCACTCAGTTTCGTAGCCTCAGATGAGAGTTGATCCTTAGTTGTCTTTGCCTTTTGTAGTTGTGACCGGGCTTGCTCCATGTTGTCGTGTAGCTGGTCAATGGGACGAGCCAACCCCCAAGGGGGTGGATGCAGGAGGAGGAGCCAAGGCCTATTCGTTAGCCAGGTCGCATTTGAGTATCTGGTTCATTGTGCGGGAAAACATGATGTTCTTTACAATATAAAGGCAACAAGACATCAGTTAGAATTCATGACCATTTATAAGATTATTGACTTACTGAGGTTGCGACTTATGCTGACGACCTTTGGGCTGAGCTTTTCCTGATACATAAGTTCGTCACTTTGCACTAGGCCGGGGCCGCTGAACTCCAAATTGGCCAGGATGCTCCGAGCCCGTTGATAACCCGGATCCTGCTAAAAGTCGCCAAGATCTGGCACGGTTGGCAGATTCTCTATCCAGTGAATGGGACTGAAGGGTCGCTAAGATAATTGAACAAAGAAAAAACATTCCTTCCACCCCTTATGGGAGGAAGGAAGACCCCCTATAAACTTATGACTGGGGTGAGCCGTGAAACCAAAAACACCCGTGAACGCTTGATTCGGGAGGAAGAAGAAATGGAAAAAAGGGGGAGTCAAGGGAATGCCAAAATGTTTGAAAAGGATAAATGCTTCGCTCATCTGAGTGAAGGCATTGGGATCCATTTCATGGAGATTGATGTCGAAGTAGGATGATATGCTCATGAAAAATGGTGGAATGGGAAAGCGAAGCCCTGACTCTACCTGCCCTAAGAAAAAAGTAAAAAGCCCTAATGGAGGTTATACAGGAGACTGGTCTACCCTAAGTACTTCCAGCTGCAATTCCTCTGGGATACCGTATGCCTCCCGGGCAAATTAAAGGGACTCTAATTTAACCTTGGAGAAGGCATCTTCATACCATGCCGGTTGATAGACTTCCTCCTCGTCTGTTGTCGCCTTCCTCCGTTGGTCCTTTTTCCCTTCCTTGCCCATGACTCCTATGAGAATAAGAAGAAGGGGATGGGGGGAAGAAGAGATGTTACAAATAGGGAAGAGCCGTAACAAGTTGGAAGCTTAGCGAGCATGAACAAAGAATGCGTACTCAGTGGACCGATAGGGCAAGAAGGTGGACGAACGTTGCATCTCCCTCTTTTATAGGGAAGGAACCGCACTAGTGCGGGCAATAGGGGTTGGGAACGTGGATGGTGATTGCTGCCCACGTTGAGGAGCCGCCTCTCTTTAAAGTCGTTGTATGGTGTGATCCGGCGGTGTACATCAACAAGAGGTCGTGAAGGAGATATCTGGACATGCATCGCAGAGGCATTTGCGGAGTTGTCTTGTCGCCATTAAAAGACCTCATGTGCTTTTAATTGTTGATCAACAGCTATCATTACCCCATTTTGAAACTTGCGAGGACTTTTCGTTCAATTCTAAAATATTACATCGGGCCCAGAGTCTAATGTTGCAATTCCTCGGACTCTACAGAGCCGCCAGCAAGGAAGTTATGGATAAATGGGCCCACAGACACATCGTTTCCTTTCCCCTATCACATCATTAGCCTAATCAGTCAGTCACACTTTCCTCGATTAGACTTGAAGGGGGGACATGTGATGGGGTTGAGCATCCCAGGGTTGACATGTGGAACGAGGAAGCTATGTGTTTGGGTCCATCGAGTCTGAATGACTCTCTCAGACTCCCGATACATCCTCGGGAGGGTAGACTCCAGAGACCTCCTCGGGAAGGTGGACTCCTGAGACCATCTCGGGAGGGCAGGTCCCTGAGACCTCCTCAGGAAGGCAGACTCCCGAGATCATCTCGGGAGGGCAGATCCTCGAGGCCAACTCACGATGGGATATGCACAAGACCTCCCCGGGAAGATAGGCTCCTGAAGCCCTTCCAGGAGAGAAAACCTCCCGAGACCCCGTTGGGAAGGCGGAGCCCAAAAAGTCATAGAACTGATAGCCTGACTCCAATAATCGTTACCCTTTCATGTTCAGGAAAGGTGACTGATAATTATTGCCATTTATATACGACAATTAAGGCTCAATAAACGTGGGAACCATTACCTAAGAGCTATCAGGTAACCGACAAGTGTGACTCATCGACCGACCGAGCCGCTGCAAGTCTCCACAGTGTCTTGCCCATTCGATCAATGGGGAATGGACATTATGGGTCCGTTTCCGATCGGACCTCAACAAAGAAAGTTCCTACTTGTTCTCGTGGACTATTTTTCCAAATGGGTGGAAGCTGAGCCTCTGGAACACATCACGGAGGCCGCGGTGATAATGGAAGGATATTGTCTACAGATACGACATCCCTCACAAGCTGGTATCAGATAATGGAGGGCAGTTTGTAGGGCGTAAGCTCAAAGAATAGTGTGAGCGGCTAAATATTCACCAAGCCTTCACGTCAGTTGCATACCCTCAAGGCAATGGCCAAGCTGAGGTAGTTAACCGGAAAATCCTCAGAGGACTCAAGATAAAGCTAGAGCACGTTGAGGGTAGCTGGGTCGAAGAGCTCCCTATTATTTTGTGGTCCTGCCGTACCACTCCACAAGAAGGAACAGGTCAGAGTCCTTTTCAACTGGTATATGGAGTTGAGGTCGTGATCCTGGTGGAAGTAGGCGAGGAGTTCGTCCGGCGGTAGCACTATAATAAGGAGAACCATTATCAAGAGTGGCTGATCGACCTGGGCATGGTGGCAGAGGTGCGAGACAAGGCAGCCGCTCGGTTGTTAGCATATGAACAATGTTTGTAACAAGCATTCAACTGCCGCGTGATTGCTCGTAGCTTTCAAGTTGGAGACAAAGTTTGGAAGAGGATCAAGCTTGTTGGTGATCCCAGAAAGCTAGATCCGTAGTGGGGTGGGCCCTACATCGTCACCAAAAAGCTCACAGGAGGCAGCTATTATCTGGAGGATGACAAGGGCAAGAGGTTGGAGAGACCATGACATGCCAATCATCTCCGACCCTATCATACTCGGTGAGATTTTGAGATGTCCAAATGTATTTGTATTCTTATTGGAACTGCGTTGCAGTTTCAGTAATCAAAGAAGAAAACGAGATGTCTCTTAAAGGACCCCGAGTACTTGCCTGCTTAAACCCTACTACCTCGCGGTGCTGCAGATGCCCGAGGTTAGTAGGCTTGGCTATGGTGTTGCGGATGCCCGGCCAAGAGCTGCTAAACCCTACATATTATGTTGCTAAAAAATAACTTTTTACTTTTTAAAATATAGTGGGGTCAAGATGTACAATGTCTCAATGGGTATCTCTAAAGGATCAGGTTTTAAACAATTAACCGTATGTATTGTACTTATATATGAAGATATGAATGGATGGTTCTTATTATTTGGATTGTGACCATTAGATTACTTTTTCTATCTAATTGTAGGGTAATCTAAAATAAAGTGGTTATGTTGAATGTGGATATTTTGTGATGAGATACATGAAAGAGATAGTTGAATGTGAAAATCCACAATTGGAGAAGATTGTGATATTTTTTTTATTATATGCATTGGTTTATGATTGAGATAAACTATTACAGTTGGATGAATCTAATACATATTGTATTTTTGCATAAAAGATTACAGGAACAATCAAAAATCAATATTACCAACCATCTGAATATGATGATGTCAGAAGTGAATGAAGAGAATTCGTCTACTCATATGTAGGTGTCTAAATTGGTGGTGTACTTAGAATACATATTTTGTTCATTCATTATGGATTTTGGATATACTTGTGGATTTGTGGAAATATACTTGTGCATTGATGGATTCATTGATATATATTCATCATTTTGAATGGATAATTGTTTAATCTAATTAATGCATTTAAGTTGTATATATATATATATTGAAATATTATTGTATAATAAATTATTGTTTAATTTTAATGAAGTAAAAAAAATTTACATCACTCTTTTATTAAATTAGTGCGGTGATAATCGACAATTACTTCATTAAATTTAAATTATATTGAAATAAAATATGATTATTTACTTCAATAGTAAAATTTGATGGTGAAGTAATAAAAAATAAAATACTTCATCCATTTAAATTGTGATGAAGTTAAAATAAATACTTACATCATCACAATTTAATAATTGTGAAGTTGTTTCAAATCTATTACTTCTGTATAATACAAAACAATGAAGTCTTTTAAATCGATTACTGTGTCAATAAATGTATACTAACATAATACTACATACTTCGATAAATATAAATACTAGCGAACTTAAAAAATATATTTGCTTCGACAATTAATGTAAACTGTGAAGTTATGTATCCTCTATTACTTCGTCGCATTACAAAACTAATAAAGCAGCAGATTTTTTTTTACTTCGACAATCAATTTAAACTATAAAGTTATATATCATCAATTACTTCTGCACTTTAGAAAACCAACGAAGTAAAAGACGAGTTTTTATTTCGGAATCGGTCCAAATCTGAACCGGTTTGCCTCTTTGAACGGGTAAAAGACTTCGCTATTTTTATGGATATGACTTCGGTGATATGGCGAAGTAAAATAATCCCTTTTTACTTCACGTGTGTCTGCTTCGGTAATTATATATCCATGACTTCGGTGAATATACGAAGTAAATTAATGAAATTCTACTAGTGATTGGGCCTGATATGAATTATATCAGACCCACGTTGGGCCTGATATGGTTCTATATCAGGCTCAACATGGGCCTGATATGATTCTATATGAGGTCCATTGTGGGTCTGATATGATCTTTTAGTTTTAATTTTATGCAAGAATATTTTAATTAATTTAAATATTAATATTCAAATTTAAATCTAAAAAGTACACAGATTTTAACTCATTTTAACTATTTGATGATAAAACTTTATTTTATTTTATTTTTCTTTTAATTCTTAAAATTTGTTTTCGAAAAAAAACTCGAGTCAAAATTAAAAGTTAGTGAACTTCAAGAACAATGCAAAAATAACATTGGTAGATTGATCCGCCACTGGACGAAGCTGGATGGAAATTTCCCGTACTCCCAATTGGTCAACTTTCCAACCGTCATCGTTGTTGTAGTCGACGATGGTCCTATCGAAGTCGAACAACTTTTATATCAGGCCCACGTTGGGCCTGATATGAAAAATATCAGGCCCAACGCGGGCTTGATATGAAAAATATCATACCCAACACGAGCCTGATATTTTTCCCATGTTATGCATGCATTCATCTAAAAGAGAGAAGAAAGAGAAGAGGAAAGAGAAAGAAAATGCATGAAAAAGATAGAAGAATGAGAAGAGATAAGAAAAAAAAAAGAAGATAGGATGCGTGTATAAGAGAGAGCAAAGAAAAAATTGATTGCATGCATATAAGTTAGATTTAACAGAAGGGTAAAATCAGAAGAGTACTAAAAAATATACTTTTTAGTAAATATTAAAGTAATTTACGTGTATTAATTAATTCGAAATGTTAATATTGTAGAAAAGAGAAATAGAGATGTAGAAAATCGATACGATCAGTGATGATAATGTTGGATAGATTTTGTAAAGCAAAATTTTGATATCATCAATCGTTGAAAGTCAAGTTTGACTTCAAAATCGAAATCTATGTTTTACGTAGATAAATATGGACTATTTATTTGCTCAAAACCGATTAAGGGTGAATGAGAAATTAATTATTCAAGATACGCTCAAATGAATATTAAGGAAAAAGATGGGGCTTTTAGTCCCACATTGCTAACCGGGGAGAACCAGTGTTTCCTTATATGTGTTCCTGTGCTAATATTGTTAATACAAAAGCACAAGAGGTTTCTACCCTTGGGCGAGCAGGTGCTCGCACCTGCGAGCCTGCCACCCGCCACGCGCGGAATGGGCGCTTTGTTGGCGCACTTCGCACGTACGCATCGTCACGAGGAGCTTTAATTTATGATCCACGTGGCGATGATGGGTCGTGATCAGGTGACGCCACGTGGCATGTCGGTGTGATGTGTTATGATCAGGTGGCGCCACGTGGCATGTCGGTGACAAGGCAGTGCCTATGTGGCACGTGACTGTGTAGAGAACGATGACTGGATTGGGCGAACAGATGGAGGTCGTCGGATCATAGATCTAGACATATCGCAAGAAGGTGCGATCTGGAGCGTCAGATCAATAATCTGGACAGATCGCAGGCAGGTGCGATTTGGAGTGTCGAATTCGAATCTGACAGTGAAGAGGGAGGATGGATCTGAGGCGTCATATTAAATGTTCTAATCTGGCGGCTGAGATTAAGATGGGATCTGAAGAGTTATAACTCTTCATATCAAGGGACGAGATTAAAAGACCTTTAAAGGGTTATACCTTTCGTTATGAACGGTCCAGATCTGTCCGACCCAAAGGGTACTTACCTCTTCACTCAATATAAATAGATCCCTCCACTTGATCATTTCATTCATTCAAGCATTGCAATCTAAAAGCATTAGCGATCCATCTTATGGATCGAGAGTCCAAAAAGCCTACGGAAAGGTTCGCCGGTCTCGGAATTTGAAGTGCTACTATTTCGAGATGACGCCGTTGTATCTTGAAAATGAATTGCTACTATATGTGAGCACTAGTTGTGGAGCAATATCATTTTACGGAGATAGTGTCTAACACTAGCCTCAATGTAAACCAATCAGTTTGCTTCCTCCAAAAGCAACCTCTCGAAAGATTCGACGGTCGTAAATCGACTAAGTCAAATACCGAGGAGATACATGTCAGCAACCAACAATCGTAAAATGATATTCGGCAAACTAATATGGTCGGAATCAACGATGTACCAACCGCCGTCCCTCACGCCAATATTCGGCAAACTAATATGGTCGGAATCAACAATGTACCAACCGCCGTCCTTCACGCCGAGAAACCGGAGAAATTCAATGGAGCCGACTTCAAAAGATGGCAGCAGAAGATGTTGTTCTACCTGACCACGCTGAACCTTATACGGTTCCTGCGTGAAGACTCGCCAGTCGCTACGGAAAATAATTCCGGGAGCCAGGCTGTTCGCGATGCATGGTCACACAGAGACTTCCTGTGCCGTAATTACGTTCTTAAATGCGCTGGACAATGCGCTATATAACGTATATTGCATAATGGAGATGACCAAGTCACTGTGAGAATCACTGAAGAAGAAATACAAAACCGAAAAACGCTGGACTGAAGTGTTGGTGCAATTTGCACTAATAGTTAAACTTAAGTTTTAATGAATGACAAATAGGTTAAAGTTAGGCTTGCTTTTGGTTTTGACCTCTTTACTAAGTGTGCAGGGTTGAAAGACTTAGGACTTAACACCAGGCTGAAGTCCAGGGTGGTTGAGTCCTAGTGGGAAGCCCAGTTGGGTTCGCGAGGCCTGACAACTAGCTGAAGCCCAAGTTGGTTAAAACTTGGCAAAAAGACCAGAGTGGTTGAGCCCTGGCGGGAAGACCTGGTGGGTTAAGAAGTTGAGTAGAGTTGCATAAGGTAAGTCACTGGAGGAGCGAACCAGTGAGGACGGGTCCTATTTTAGGACTGTAGGCGAGGTCCAACTTAGGCCCATTTTGGTGACCTCAGTTGAGTCCTGGTTAGATCCTTATCTAGGTTTGGACGGGGCCTAATTAACTCTAAAAGCATTCTTATCTTAGTTCATTAAATTAACTCTATTTTACAGGTTTTATTTGATATGTGAACTAATTAGATTTTGCAGGTAAATTTTACAAAATTATTCCTCATCTAAAGCCTCGGTGGAGGATAAACTCTCATTTAAATTATTCATATTTTTTATTTTATTTGAGAATAAAATTATAAATTATTCCTCATCTAAAGCCTCGGTGGAGGATAAACTTTTATTTAAATTATTCGTATTTCTTATTTTATTTGAGAATAAAATTACTCCTACTAATGATAAAATGTTATTCTGTATGAGAGTTTAAACTTTAAATTATCTTTTTTAATTTAAGTGGAGTAAAGGATAAAACGTTATCTTCTTTGAATTATTCTAAAAAATAGCTTGCTAACTTTATTTAAATTATTTTTTTTTAAAGTGGAGCAAAGGATAGAAATGTTATCTTCTTTGGATTATTCCAAAGAATAGCTTGCTAACTTTATTTAAATTATTTTCTCAATTTAAGTGGAGCATTATTGTTTTAATTTAAGTGGAGCATTCTTATCTTAATTTAATTGGAGCATTTTTAATTAACTCTAAATGCATTCTTATCTTAATTTAATTATCTATTTTTAAATTATTTAAGAATAGCTTGCTGATGGATAAAGTTTGGGCTGAGAAGATCATGCATCGGATTGAATATTGGCAGCTCGAGGCACTATAAAAAGAAGCAAGCGAGCCCTCTAAAGACATATTTTTTTTTTTAAGTCTGGTTCAAGCTTTGGCGCTCTCTGGCTTCCACGCTCCTCTGCTGCGGTAACGCATTTTTATTTGTTCTGTCTGCACTAAAATTATTTAAGGGGGAAGTGTAGGGTGTTGGGACCGGGTGCATGTTGACATGATACGGGTTCGTAATTTTAAAATTTAATTACGTGCAGCGGAAGGTTTAGCATAAAAAATTTCTCAAATTATTTTAACCACGTATCTAGCATGCAATCTTTTGTTGTGGAGACATGATCATACATTTAAAATTTTGCAGAAAGTAAACTAATTTACTTAATACCTCGCGTAACTCGTAGAAAGGGACGAGATCTAACCGTAGCGTCCCTTGGAAGCTCCGCCTCTATTCGTGTCCACGCCGAGTTCTCTTCGGGATGACTTCGCAAAGCCACGAGTTTCGTGCCGACAAGAACTACTAGATTCTCCAAAGGCACGACAAGAATATCAAGAGAGAGAGATGGAAAACTAACCACCAAACGAAAAACGGAATCAAGATTCCGGGAGGAAGGAAGGAGTCGCGACCCGCTTCTTCTTCTTCTTCGGCACCTTCTTGGTGGAGGTGGCTCACGGCAACCCTAGGGGAGCCCTCTAGGGCCGGCGCCTACTAGAGGAGGGAGAGGGAGAGAAGGAGAGGAAGAGAGGCTAGGCAAGAATCCTTGATCTCTTGAATTGATTTCCAAGCCTTGCCTTTGCACCTTTATATAGTAGCCTCTTTATCGCCAAGTCTCCTTTTTAACGGAATAAATTTTTCATAAGAAATTTATCTTATAAATTTTTCTATGAATTATTCCGTTATGCCAAGTTTTTATTATAACTTAATTTATAATAAAAACAACCATGTCTCCCCTTTTATTATGGAATAAATTTTACAAGAAATTTATCTTATAAATTTCTTATGAATTATTCCGTTATGCCAAGTTTTTATTATAACTTAATTTATAATAAAAACAACCATGTCTCCCCTTTTATTATGGAATAAATTTTACAAGAAATTTATCTTATAAATTTTTCTTATCATGGAAAAATCAATTCATAATTGATTTTATAAAATAAAATAAACCAATCCATGGTTCATTTTAATTTCCATAAAAAGAATAAATTTCTATAAATTTCTTTATCATGGTAAATCAATCCATTATTGATTTTATAAAATAAAATAAACCAATCCAAGGTTTATTTTAATTTTTATGAGAATAAATCTTTTTATATAAATTTCTTTATCCATAATTTTATAAAACAAATCACGCGCGGTTTATTTTATAATTTGAACCAAACAATTTGGTTCTCCCTCTTATTGTGGCCGGCCAAACCAAAGAGGGTGGGGACCCTCTTTGGCCGGCTAAACCAATGTCGTAACCGTACGAATTAAACTCATTTAATTCATCTAATAAGTCTTCAAAAGACTTAGCCATTTTATGCTTCCGATGCGTCTCTGAAAAATTCAGATTCGACTTATCTCTCTTGGTCGGAAAATCTAATTTTCAACTAGTTTTAAATCCCTCGGATTACTCGTAGTGCGTGTGACTAAATTGGCTTTCGATTTATGTTGGCCGTCTATAATCATCCAATTATAGAACGATCATGAGTGACACCTAGTAGTACATCATGACCCCCAATTAATCGAAAGATCAACGGTTGACCTCAGAAATAATTCTGAAACCCTTCAGCAGCTATAATGAGTCGTGCCTCATTCCCTTCACCATCTTATACCCACTTGTAGTACATCATGACCCCCAATTAATCGAAAGATCAACGGTTGACCTCAGAAATAATTCTGAAACCCTTCAGCAGCTATAATGAGTCGTGCCTCATTCCCTTCACCATCTTATACCCACTTGGTTCAGGACACGGTCTATGTGTGTCAGTCCCCACTAGGCTGACTACGTCACACCTGTAATGCCCCAAAATTCCCATTTTTAGTTCTTAAAGTCCTTAGAATTATTTAAAAATGATTTAGAAATATTCTAGATATTTTTAGGGATTTTTAGAATATTTTTATGGAATTTTCCGAGTCCGTTTAGTATATTTAAACAAGGAAAACGTTTAATGGGCAGCAAGGAGTTCGAACCCTGCACCTCCGCGTGAGAGACAAGCAGGCAGACCAGCTGCGCCAATTCGTTTTGTTGACAGAGAATAAGCGAATCAATAGATAAGTTGTAGTTAGGTCAATCCGCCCCATAAGTATAAATAGATAAGTTAAGAGAGGAAATTGGATTTTTGGTTTTCTCTCTTCCTCACCCTAGCCGCGCGAGACAGCCTCCCTTCTCCTCTCTTGGGCGACGCCAACCAACACCAAGGCCAAGGGGGCCGGCCAAGGTTCTCCTCCGAGAGATATTCCTATATTCGGGATCCCCGCGACGAGAGGAACGCATAGGCGCGAAGAATTCTCCGATATCTCAAGTTTCTTCCGAGCTCCGACGCCGTTCTTGGTTGTAAGTCCAAGATATCAATGTAAGTACTGCTCACCTGCAGTAAGAGGCGGTTTTTCCGTGAAAATTTCCTTTAAAAGTTTTTAAAAGAGATATTTCCTTTTTGTTTGAGTTTTTGCATGTGATCTTAGTTCATTATATGCTTATATATATGTTGATTAATACCCTATGTGAGTTTAGGGTCCAAGAAAAGCTATGACAAAAGAAAAGAAAAGATAAAGATAAGAAAAGAAAAGGCCAAGGCCTTAAGAAATCCCCAAAAGTCAAGACTTAGGGATTTTAGCACGCAAGGTGCTCCAGAAAATGCCAAGGCATTTACAGATAAGAAAGAAAAGAAAGAAAAGCTATTTTATTTTATAAGGCCAGTACCCGGCGTCCAAGGGCGTCGTTAAAGAAATCCAGGTGTCCAATTCCAAGGTCTTGGCCCTGGTAGACCAAGGTCTGCTCTATTAGGATTGGTGGCTCGCTACCCCAACCTTTTAGGGAACGCGCATATGAGATGGTACTTACGTCTTCAGTGGATCCAAGTGATTATTATTTTCAAGTATATGCTTTAGCAAAGTTTCGAAAATTTAAAGAGTTTTCAAAAAGTTAAAGAATAGCTAAAGTTTCCAAGTTGAGCCAAGAAAAGTAAAATGAGATTTATTATTGCTTGAGTATGCATGTTTTGAGCTATACATGTCCTTAGTTTTTCTTTCAAGCATATTAGTATCTCATATGATGTTCAGTTTGATCTAGGAGCATGTTTGCATATTTCGAGTTTTTGTGAGCTAGATAGTACTTACTAAGCTTTTTGCTTACTAGTTGCATTTCCTCTTACTGCAGATAAAGGTAAAGGCAAGCAATTCTGAAGGAAGGCGACGAGGCGATGCTGAGTAAAGTGTGTGTGGTGGCTGATTTTGGAGAGATCCTTGAGACGAGACAATTTAGTTATTTGAATTACAATGTTTTAGTTTATTCAAATTTCAAGTTCTTGCTTTATGGAGTTTAGCGAACATTTAAGCTTTGGATAGTCTCACATGCTCAATTTCTTAGAGTAAAGATTCCATGTCATTTTATTTAGCACACATATCCTTATGATTGCATTGGATGAGTAGAAGTGTGAGTAGTTTGAAATATTGGTACTTTGTTAGAGAAATAGATGCATGTGCCAAGATAGTATTAATTTCTCTTTGAATCAAGTTTTTATTGCTTAAATATGTTTAGAAAAGTTGCATTCACATTTCATAATGCCTTAGTGATGTTATAGAATTTTGTGTGATAAGTTTCAATGGTTAGAAGTTAAGTTTGGTACAAACTTTAGCCTAAAGTTTATAGAGACTTTCATGACTTGCTAAATCCCGCAAAAGTCCTAATTTCAAGTTTATGGATTCGTTTTGATTGGCTAAATTGTTTAGAAAACTAGTATAGAGTTTAGAAATGGTGTCATGATTTTGTATGGCTCGAAGGTATAGGTTTGGTGGAGTTTTGAAACAAGTTTCGAAACCTGAATTTCAGATTTCAGGCCTATCAGTCGACTGATACAGTATCAGTCGACTGATACCCGTAAGCTGAGTTGGGCGAGGCAAGTTTCAATAAGTAATTTCTTACGAGTTTTTGAGAAAGAAAGTGTGACATGGTATCATGCATGACTAATTAAGTTAGAATATCATTCTTAGATAGATTAAAAAGAAAAAAAAAAGATTTCCGCATTTCTTTTGAGTCGTGCATTAGAGTCGAGAAGTAGACAAAAGTAACGATCCATCTAAGGCAGAGAAGGCGGGTCGCTACAGTTGGTGTCAGAGCAGTTCCCATTCTCCAGCATCACACACACATCAGCATCAACCTTGCCGTCTTCAAGTAAGAAAGCTTTAAGTTTCAGTTTTTCTATTGCTCCTTTACTTAACTTCAGTATAGAGAAATGCTTATGTACTTACTCATATGTGCATAGAACAAGGAAGCATGTTTAATACCTTAGTACCACGGAATCATGTTTAATCCCTAGAATGGATATTAGAGAAATGCTTAAGTACTTACTTGATTTGCCCAAAAGTAAGTTTTGGGATTATGACACGCATGGTGCTTGATAAAAGTTTTGAGTAAGACCAATGTCTTACTAAGCCCTAGAACGAGTTCTAGGACTAAGAAATGAGATAAGAATCAAGACCAAGGTCTTGTTATATCCTAAAGCAAGTTTGGGAACATTACCATTAAGTGTTAAGTTATACATTTGAGGACGTCCTAGAAAGGCCCAAAACGAGGAGCAAGCTCCTAGAAGGCAAGAAGCGTACCTCATTCAGTAGGAGAAACTGAAGCCAGGGAACTTCCCAGGCACAAGCAAACCATGGGATGCTTAAGCATGGTTCAAAACGTTGGAAAGAATAGTAGAGCTACTGGACTGGCATGAGGTAGAGAAGATAAAGTGTGCATCTTTCTGCCTTACGGGAGATGCTAGAATATAGTGGAAGAGAGTCAAGGCCAAGAGAAATGTCAGCCAGATAACATGGGCCGACTTCGAGACTGAGTTCTTCGAAGAATACTCTCACATGCAAGTAACCAACAAGCATTATGATGAATTCACGGAGTTCAGACAAGGAGAACTATCCGTGGATGAAGCAGTGAAGATGTTTAAGCGGTTAGCTCATCTGTGCCCAGAGCTAGTTAGCACAGAAAAAGAGATAGTTAGGCTAATGCTCAAGATGTTAAGGCCTGAGATAGCGTTGAAGGGGGGCTAGCGGTGTTAAGAGGCTGCAAACCTCCGAGGAACTAATAAGTAGTGCTTTGATCACTGAGCACTACTTAAACAGTATAAAGGCCACCAGAAAGGTTGAACGATGAAGTTCTTAACAACCTTACCGTCAGGGGAAGTAATGGCCTCTACTGAGAGGCTAAGGGCAGTATCAATCTAGATTTCCAACCGAGAGCTCTACAGTGACTTGTTAGTCCTTGAGATGAAGGATTACGATGTCATTTTAGGAATGGACTTCTTGAGCAAGTATAATGCTTCTATAGACTGCCGCAAGAAAAAGTCAAGTTCACACCAGAAGCAGAACCTTCGGTTGAGTTTATTGGAGACCCAAGGAGGAAGACTCAGAAATTTCTCTCAGCCTTGGCAGCCCACCAGATGCTAGAGCAAGGGTGTGCTGGTTTTCTTGCACACGTAGTGGACTCAGAAGCAAAGAAAGAACTCAAGCAGGAGGATGTACGGGTAGTCTGCGAATATCCAGAAGTATTTCCAGAAGAACTACCCGGACTACCTCCCAACAGAGAAGTGGAATTCGAGATCGAGCTAGTGCCCGGTACCGGTCCGGTCTCGAAGGCCCCATATCGTATGTCTCCAGCAGAGTTGAAGGAATTACAAGAGCAACTCCAGGAGCTACTAGACAAGGGCTTCATTCGCCCGAGTCATTCACCCTGGGGAGCTCCTGTACTTTTTGTCAAGAAGAAGGATGGGTCTATGCGTCTGTGCATAGACTACAGAGCTCTGAACAAGGTAACCATCAAGAACAAGTACCCCCTTCCTAGAATAGATGATTTATTTGATCAACTCGAAGGGGCTACAGTGTTCTTGAAGATAGACCTGCGTTCTGGGTATCATCAGCTAAAGGTTAAAGAGAGTGACATCCCCAGGACGGCCTTCAGGACAAGATACGACCACTACGAATTTGTAGTGATGCCTTTTGGAGTAACCAATGCTCCAGCAGTCTTCATGGAGCTGATGAACCACATCTTCAGGGAGTATCTCGATAAATTCGTCATTGTATTTATTGATGATATCCTCATATATTCACAGACTCCAGAGGACCATGCTACACACTTGAGGATAGTGCTGCAGATCCTTCAGCAGGAGAAGCTCTATGCAAAATTCTCAAAGTGTGAGTTTTGGCTAGATCAGGTGACCTTCCTAGGTCACATTGTATCCAAAGAAGGCATTCAAGTTGATCCAGCCAAGATAGAAGCAGTCAGCAACTGGTGTAGACCCAAGAATGCCAGTGAAATCCGAAGCTTCTTAGGCCTGCAGGATATTACAGAAAATTTGTGGAGGACTTTTCCAGGATAGCCTCTCCACTCACAGCCCTGACCAGAAAGAACAAGAAGTTTGAATGGTCAGATAAATGCGAGCACAGTTTTCTAGAGCTAAAGAAGAGACTGACCAGTGCTCCCATCCTGACTGTTCCAGAGAGTGACAAGGCCTTTGACATCTACAGTGATGCATCCATGATGGGCCTTGGAGCTGTCCTCATACAAGATGGTAAAGTAATAGCATATGCCTCCAGACAGCTCAAGGACTATGAGAAGAATTACCCTACCCACGACCTTGAGCTAGCAGCTGTGGTTTTCGCACTGAAGCTCTGGAGACACTACCTGTATGGAGTGCAGTGCAGAATCTTCACAGACCATCAGAGTTTGAAGTACTTCTTCACTCAGAAGGATCTGAATATGAGGCAGCGTAGGTGGCTGGAGTTGGTCAAAGATTATGACTGTGAAATCCTCTACCACCCAGGTAAAGCTAATAAAGTGGCAGATGCACTGAGCAGAAAATCCTGTGCAGCACTGATGTCCCTATCATCACTGTCTCTACCACTTCAGAAAGAAATAAAGGATTTTGGAGTCGAGGTAATAATTGGGCAACTTTCTGCATTGACTTTAGAGTCAACCCTGCTTGTGGATATACAAAGAAAGCAAAGTCAAGACCCAGAGATCCAGAAGATCAAGCAGGAGATCCAAGAGGCAGAAAATTCAGAGTTTCGAGTATCAGACAGCGGCATCCTCTATCTTGGAGACCACCTTTGCGTCCCCAATGATGAGGAACTAAGAAAGAATATTTTAGAAGAAGCCCACAGTACCCCGTACTCTATGCATCCTGGTTCTACCAAGATGTACCAAGATTTAAAGAAAAGATTCTGGTGGTCTG
>JAGFNQ010007873.1:329090-396752 GCA_024364735.1 Boesenbergia rotunda
TTCCTCGATGAGCTGGCTGGCGATCGATGCTAAAAAATCCTCAGTGTATTCGGAGAAACCCCTCCAAGTGCTCTGATTGCTCCAAAGACGAAGACAACCCGCGATCAAGTGGAAATTATCAGCGGAATGGAGCTTCGGCGACACCCTCCCCCTTTGCTCCTCTCAGTGACGAAATCGAATGCGAACTCAACCGGAAAGTATACCTCAATGATCTGAAAACTTGAAAACGAGATTGGAATTGATGTCGGCCGCGCGATCTGAGAAGAAGCTACGAAGAAAACGAAGAAGAAAACTGGCGAAAAACCCTGCTCTGTGATCTGGCGACGACCCTGAGCGCGATGAGGGAATTCTACATTTATACATCCCATTTAAATTTGGACGTCTGAGATCGTTTTGGCTTCATCCAATGGTCGAATCTTCTCAGATCTGAACCAAACTTCCCAGATCTTGATTTGTGGATCTGATCTACTTGTCCTTAGCTCGGATCAATCAGATCTGTGGCTGATGGCTCAAATCTTCCCTTCTCTTGCTTGGATGGTTGAAACTCCTTTAAGTTTGATCCGACGGGCAGATATGCTCCGGTTGGGTTCAAACTTTCAGATCTTGATCTAGGGTCATAATTAGCCCCATCCTGAACTCGGATTGATCAGAAACTCACAGATGGCTCAGATCTAGCCGTTCTCTTGAATGGACGGCCTATATTAATCCAATGCTTGATCACCTTGATCCGGATCCAATTCTGACTCAAGTTTGATCCAATCCGATCTAGGTCCATGATCATTTGAAGCCTACAAAATTAGATTCACATTTTAGTACCAAAATATCTCAAATATACAAAGATTTGAATTCAAAGCTAAAATATAGATAATTCATGAAACTGTAAATAAATGCAAACTTAAGCATATAATAGTGGATCAAAACATGGATTTGAGAGCCTAAATTTATCAACAAAATGGTAGTTATCAACTCCCCCACACATACTCTTGGGCGTCTCGGACAAGCTACTAGTAAGCTAATGATGTATCCCCCTAGATTATTCTCAATCATAGTTAGAAGTAATTGAAAGGAAATTACCTAGGGTTGTCAATTCTCAAAAATCTAAACTCAATGGACTAGTATCTTGTCCTTAAATCAACAACTTAGCATACTTCATCCTTCAAGACTCATTGAGATGAATTAAACTTAAAAAACCTTGCAAAGGAAGTTTTAAAGTGGCTCTCTTCCTATGTCTACATTTTTGATAAAAGTAGAGCTCACTCAAACACAACATGGTTCTTGTACTACCATGAGCTTGCTTATTATCTACTCTCCACCATCATTCATGAATTAGATCCACACCTGCAAAAGCTTATTCAAGCAAGTTTAGAAGACATGTATGATAAGAATGAAATAGAAGTTTGATGACTTTGATACCAAAGAATCATGATAAAGAAAATAAAGAAATATAGCATGATAAGGACATATGGTAAAGAAATATGACATAATAAGGAAATATGAAAAAGGTAACAGAGTGGAAGACTTGGACACTCAAAAATGTTTCTAATGCACTTTGCCCATTTCTTTTGACTTATCTTGCATGTATCAGAGTTGTGGTGGAGTAAGGCTTGAAGAAGTTCACTAAATTCAATGTGCCACGGTTTTGTTTCTGTGCCAATGCTTTCTGATCGGTCAAGAGACTAATCAAACTCTTGTTGATCGGACTGGAGATCGGTTTGAGATGCTCTTGATCATTCCCAACTGCTTTTGAATGGACTGGATTCCCTCTGATCGGTCATGGTGACCGATCAAAGGCTTCCCTGATCGGATTGGGAACCGATCAGGCTCTGAACAGAACTGAAACTGATCTGAATTCAACAGATTTCTGAAATGTTTCTGCTGAGATTCCAATCTTCCAAACAATAACTCACTCTTGCCTTTAACTAACTTCTTGTTCTCAACTTCAAATCAGAAATCTAACCCAGCACTTGATTTCCACTTCATAATTTTCTTTTCTTTTCTCTTCTTCTTCTCTTTTGTTTTCTTTTCTGTTTTTGACTGCTCTGTTTTTGCAGCTGCTCTTTTTCTATTTTTTTTCATTTTTACCATCTGCAATTCAGATTCTAGAGCTTAACTTCTTCACAACTTGGAACCTTCCATGATAATAGAGTTCTAAGTACTTCACTTGTACACTTTTAGCTCTTGCAACCCACTTGGCACACAACTACACTTGTTGATACAATTTTTTTTCTTCATCTGCCACTATAAATCTGAAACATAGAATGCTAAGAAGGGATTACATGCTTCACTTTCCATTAACTCTTTTGAAACCCAATCTTGGCACTGTTTGCTTGTAGGTTTCCGAATGCACTCCCCCACACTTAAACTTTTGTCCGTCTCGGGCAAAGTAACATCAAGAAACATTAAGGCACCCAAGTCTATGGAACATATTATGATGACAGAAAAATAGGGAAAGGACATATAGAATAAGAGTGTATCAATAAAGAATCTTGCAAGAATTGATATGAAAATATAGGGGAAGGAAACAAAATGATTCACCTCTATAAATGTGATCAAATCATAGAAATATAATTTTGAAAGAACCTAAGCAAGTTCTAGAGTACAATCACATGTGTGTATCACAAATATTAGGCCAAACCTCACTAGGTAAAAAGAATTCATCTCAAGTCATCAATCTAGAGTCCATAGCTAAGTAGTACTCAAGCATCCAAGAAATTTCATCCATTGGCTCAAATCCTAAGTTTTAACAACCAAATTTAATTTGCTTTCAAGGGACTCTAAAATGATATAGAGAAAATCTAGATGGATACATTTATTCCAATTCATGCAAAAATTAAAATGCCAAAAGGGATAAAATGATATCTACAATGACTCTTTATTCTCTCTACACTACCCAAGCATTTATTTGCAAGAACTCATTTTAAAAGAAAATTTTACTTTTAGAAAACATAAAAATGAAACATGCAATGAAATAAAATGCAAGAAGGAACAAACTCCCCTTTATTTCTGATGGTCGGAGTCGATCAAGGAATAACCTCCATTCCAGTAGTGGGGGAGTTTGGGTGGTCGAGAGAGCATTCTTCATGTGATCAATTTTATGGTGTATTGCTCCCCCACACTTCAACTTCACATAAATATGTTCCGATGGACGGAGACGATTAAGGCACAAGATCCATTTAAGAGGTGGAGTGCTACGAGTTAAAGTGAGATCATCTCCTCCCTTTTGATGCTTTTTGGAAGTCTTTCCAGGAGGTTGGAGTCTATTCAGTTGGAGCACCCACTCCAGAAGTCTACGGTGCCCTGCAAAACCATGCAAAGAAAATACCTTCCGAACACATGCAAGGTAAGAAAGAAATGAAATACCAGCAATCTCCACATAGAATGTATCTAGATATGCATCAAATCCAATAAAATCTATTTTAGGTACCTCCATGCATTTTTCACAATTAGTATCCAAAAAGGGTATATAAAGAAACTCATCACAACCAACGAAATCAATTTTGGGTACCTCTATTAATTTTTCACAATCAGCTTCTGCATAGGATGTATCAAGAATCGTATCACAACCAACTAAATCATCCTCATGTACATCTATGAGTTTTTCACAATTAGCTTCTACATAGGATGTATAAAGTAATTCATCACAACCAATGAAATCAACGCTAGGTACCTCTATGGAATTTTCACCATTAACCTCTACATAAGATGTATCAAGAATTTTATCACAACCAACAAAATCAATTTTAGGTACCTCTATGGGTTTTCACAATCAATTTCTACAAAGGATGTATCAAGAATTGTATCACAACCAATAAAATCAATTTTAGGTACCTCTAAAAATTTTTCACAATCAGCTTCTACACAAGATGTGTCAAGAACTTCATCACAACCAACAAAATCAACATTGGGTACCTCTATGGAATTTTCAAAAGAAATAGGAGAAATACTTACCTGATCATGCTGAAGAATACCTGGAGGTTCTACAAGAATGTGTGTAACTATGGTCTCCTCCTGGTCATGTAAAAACTCCACTTCAATCTCAGGTTCTGGTGGATATTCAACTAACACAGGGGATTCTTGGGTTCTTGCTTCCACCATGCAAGTCCCTACACTTCCATATTTGTCCTCTGACTCTTCTAATGTATCAATCAAGGTTGGTGGTTGATAAGTACCATTTTGTTGATTATTTTAATTGCTAAAATCCATGTTTGACCCATGTTTTACTTGCTTAATTGTGATTTTTCCCTAGGTTTTAGGACTTCCTCTTATTTTGGACTTAATTGTAAAATTGCATATATTTGGATTATTTGGCCACTAAATTTTTGATCTATTTTTGTAGGCATGAAAGGTTCATGGACCTAGGGCATATTGGGTCAAACTTGAGTCGGAAGTGACCCGGATCAAGTTATCAAGCTTAGGATTAATCCGGGTCGTCCGATTCAAAAGCGGCTAGATCTGAGCCATCCGGGACCATCTGAAGCAATCCGAGCTAGGGTTAGGGTTGATCAAGCACTCTGATCAAGATCTGAAGGTTTCATCCCAATCAGAGCTCAATCAACCGTTGGATCAAGCTCGGAGGGCTCTAGATCGTCCATTCAAAGATTCAGGTTGATCTGGACCATCCGTTGCACATCTGCAGGATCCGAGCTACCACGAGGCAGATCCTGACCCCTGATCAACATCCTCAAAGTTTGGCTCAAATCAGAGCAAGATCAGCCGTTGGATTTCCTCAAATCAATCTGGGTCGTCCATGCTTAAGTATTTAATCAAAACTCGCCACAGTCTCAGCTCGTCGCGTCTTCGCCGTTCTTTGCGTTTCTTCGTTTGTTCTTCATCGCTTTTGCAATTTCTTCATCCAAGAAGGCGTGACCCCTCAAATCTTCATCTGGATCAAGATTTGGATCACTGGAGGATAGTTTTGTTGGATGATTTCAGCTCAGTTTGCGCCAGACAGTGGTGTTTGAGGGTTTCGGCATCTCTGCTAACCAATCACTTGTTTCTCGTCCACAAGCCATTTTCGATCATTTGAGCTGCTTGTAGGGGTTCTCACGTGAGCTCAGATGTTCTCCAAATCATCATCGCAATCCATCCTTTGAGATAGAAGAGATTGGACTGGAAAATTCCAGCTGCGTGTAGTTTGAGCAGAATCGATCGCAGAGCTGTTTCCCCAGTGAATTGATGAGCTTAGGGGTTCGAGGCCAGCCCTTGTGTGACGAACAAGGAGATCTTGAGCTAATGGAGTGATTGAGGTTTAGATTTCTTGTTGTAATTTCATTGTTTTAGCTGCACTTTCCATTTCTGAATGTTATTTCTGTTTCTGAATTTTTGTTTCAGCTGTTTTAGTTTCGATTCTAGATTTATTCTGTTTTAATTAGTGGGTCAATTCTGTGCTTTCATTAGTTAGACAGCTTGTTAGTTAATACTTCATTTAATTTCATTTGCTTGCAATTTTCCAGCTTGTGTATCAGTTTTGCACCCCTATTTTTCTGCTGCGTATCAGCCCCTTCATCTTGCGTATCAGCTCTGGGGGTTGCTGCGAATCAGTCCTTTATTTGCATCAAACTAGTTTAGTTTTAATCTTCTGATTCACCTTTAAGTTTGTTTCATTTACATAGTTATTGAAGTCAATTGTTGCATTTAGTTTCAGCTCAGTTAGTGTAATTCAGTTTTTCATTTCTGCAAAAGTTAGCTGCCAATTCGGCGAGTTTCTGATTTTCAGACCAAAATCTGTATCAAGTGATGCCTATTTCTTGTGAATCTTAGCTGAACCTTGGATGGTAGCATCCTAGTTCATTTGTCTTGCTTGAATTTGCATCAAACTTGTAGCTACATACCTGTCTTCATTCTCTGAAATTCTGCAGTTTCATTTCTGCCACATTACAGATTTGTTTGTGCCAAGTTTCTGCTATATTCCTGAATTAACCAGTCTACTTACTGAGCTTCGGTTTAAGTCATCTGAATTCCTTTCCGAACGTCGATTGTGTGAACTTGATCCTAATTTGTTTGTGAGTTTTGAGTGCAGTGTTCCCTGTTTCAGTTTCAAGTTTAAGCCATTTGTTTTCATTTCTGTATTTCGGCAGTAGTGTCCTGAATTGATTAGCATTTGGTTTTCACTCTTCTTCATGTATTCATGCAAAACATTTCACTAATATTTTGCCTTCCCAATCTGAATTGATTAGCCAATCTGAATTACAAGTCATAGTTAAACACTTAGCATTATTTCCTCTAGGCACATCAGATTTTCTTTGTATCAAGTCAAGCTCAAGTTCGGCACTTTGTATCAAGGGGAGCTTGGGCACTGATTGGTATCAAGTTAGAGGGTATTTTTAGTGTGCCATGGTGTTTGACATCAACTAGTATTGCATTTAGCCTTTTCTGAATTCTCTCTGCATTGGTTGGCTCCAGAATGTGTAATTGGCTTGTGTTGAGTTTGCTTTAAGTTTGCTTGCTAAATGTTGTGGCTAACTTTAGTTTTAAGTTTACTTGCTTGCGATAATTGCCATGCACTGCTTTTATTCCGTTGCGCAGCATTTGTTTTGCATTTGAAATCCGATTTGTTTTCCAAAAATTGGTTAAGTGCATGAATTGATTAAGTGGTCAATTGGTTGATTCATTAAATGCCATTACTTTGTTTAGCCATGAGTTAAGTTTCCTTAATTTTCCTTGCAAGTTCTTGTCCAATTGAAACCAAATCCCAAATTACATTCAAAACCCAACATTCACAAACGACACATTAATACAAGCTCAAATCAGACAATATCAACTAGTCCCGAGGAAAAATACGACCTGTGGCCCCTTTACTACGTTTTCATATGTTGATTGCAAAAAGGGTTTCCAACATCTTTTTATACAAATTCTAAATTCTGATGGTCCCATAATTCGTGACAACTTTAACTTAGCTAAATCGGGTATCATCAGTGGTCCCTGGGGCTCAGTGCAATCCCCTACACCAGTACAATCATCTGCAACGCATGCTTCATCAACAATATCTGCAACAACCATATGAGAAAAATTAGGACCAACATCAACTATGTCATCACAAAATAAAAGACTAGAAGGATCATAAAATAAAAGACTAGAAGGGTCCTATAGAGCTTCATAATCGACTTCAAGTCTATCACAATCTTTTCTATCCCTCTCCTCCAATTCCTCCATAGCTAATGACTACTCAATAGGTATGGGTGGTCCCTAGGGCTCAGTGTAATCCCCTACACTCTCAAACCTATCCTCTGAAGGCATCTCAATTAGTATAGGTGATCCCTGGGGCTCAGTGCAATCCCCTACACCTATAGAATCCTCTACAACAAAGAATGAGTCAGATACAGTCTTCAAATCTTCAGCCTCCTCTGTAGCTAACACCTCCTCTGCTTCCTCTGAGCTTAAACATCCTCTTTGAATATCAAATAAAACTCTATCATGAAATAATTCTGCCTCAACAACCTCATCTGAAGTATCCATGCTAATGTTAGAAAGATCCTCTCTGGGGTGCTGTGAGAAGTGTAGAGAGACTTTTGGCTTCTCCTCTTGAGCTGAAAATTTTGAAAATGGGTTTTGAGCAGGAATTTCAGGAGGCATGCATGTTGTAGGTGCCCTAATTTTGATGAATTCTTCTTCTTCTTCCACCAAAATTGCAAGATCAATTGAAGAAGGACTGAGACTTGCACTAGGGTCGCTTTGAACTGGTATAGAATCAATGTCAGGGCCATTTTGAGATGGAAAATAAGATGCTGAAAATTTTTCAGGAAATTCAGCCTTTGGAATGTTTAGACTTGAAACCACTTCCTCATTCCTCAAAGTTAGCTCACAATCATGCCCCTTAAGATTTTGAGTAGCTTGAGAAGGTAATTGTCCTGATCCTTGGGCTTGCATTTGTTCCATTCCTCTAACTATTTGCTCAAGGCGTCTTTCAAAGTCTTTAAGAGTAGAATTATACTCTTGTTGTTGTAAACTTTTCTGTTGAATCATTTGTTCCATAATTTCCCCAAGTCTTTGTTGTTGAGCCTCCAGCTCACTGGAATCCTCAAAATCTCCTTGGTTGATATATGGCTCTTGTTGAACTTGAAATGCAACATTAGGTTGCTCAAAATCTTGACTAGGCTGTGAATTCTGAAATTAAAATTGTTGGGGTTGATCCAATGATTGATTTGGCTGCTGGAATTGCAGAAAATTGGGTTGGGAGTTTGGTTGAAACTGCTGAAAATTATGGCTCTGAAAATTCTAAGTTTGAAGTGGAAATTGTTGTGGTGAGGGCTGAAATTGTGGAGGCTGAAAATTCTGATTGAATGGTTGAAAACTTTGCTGATTATAATTGTAACCTTGCTGAAAATTCTGAAATTGTGGTTGAAATTGCTGTTGTAGCTGATTGAAAGGTTGGTTTTGCTGAAAATGTTGGTTTGGTTGCCGAAGAAATGGTTAAGAATGCTGCTGGAAACTCTGAATAGGCTGCTGAAATTGTTGGAAAGGCTGACTTGGCTGAAATTGATAATTTGGTTGCTGGAAATTTGAATAGGACTGCTGAAAACTTTGAAATGGAGGTTGTCCTTGTTGTGGGGGCTGTTGTGAATTAAAATGATTCCCCCAACCCGAATTACTAGTAGATGAATAAATGTTGGGTCTTTGTTGGAATTCCATTTGCTTCACCAAAAAGTTTATCTCCAACAATGAACTTTTTATCTCTAATTGTTCCTTTGAAAACATTTGAATAAGGTCTCCACCTGCAGTCCTATCACAAAACAAACAAAATGGCAGCCAATGTATACAAAAAGATAAAGCAAATGAAAATAGAATCAAAGAATATAAATATTAAACACAATCTCAAATTAAACAAACTCAACTAGTTATTCCCCAGCAACGGCGCCAAAAATTTGATGGAGCCCAATACTAGTGTCATGGATGAGCCTCAAATTTAGATATTTATAAACTGAAAACCCTTGGCTGGCAAGATAAAATATAGTAGAGGGGCCTCAGGTCATATTTTTCCAAGGACGAGTTGAATGAATGTTTAACTCGAGCTTGCAGGTTATTTGTCGTTTGATGTTTTGGGTTTTCTAGATAAAATGGGGGGATTTTGCGATAAGAGATGAAATAACAAGTTGGAATGAAATAGACTGAACTAGCAGAACTGAAGTAGGAAATTGCGAGAGCTACACTTAACCTAGTGGAAGAACTAAGCACTTAAATTCAAACAATGGAATTAAAATTCAAGAACTAAACCTCAATGCAAGGAATTAATTGCAGAAACTAATTATAGGGAATTAATTGCAAGACAATAGAAACTAGATCAAATCATGGCTTAAGCATTTGGCTTGAAGTGTAATAGTAACAACTAGAACAACTTGAAGAAAATAAATGCTTGAAACTAAAAATTATTCTAAATTGAACATCAACCCAATTCATTATCAAGTTTTCCCTTTGCCGTCACACAAAAGTTGAGCTATGAACCCCCTAGCTCAAAAATCAGTGAAAGATCACTCCCTGGATAAGTTGTTGCGAATTAGCCTCCCTGATCGGTCGGCCGACCGATCAGGTCCTCTTCTGATCGGTCACTGGACCGATCAGAGAACCCTCTGTCCGATCACAGTCACCGATTAGTGGCTGAGAAACTCCGCGATCTCCTCTTCCTCGATGAGCTGGCTGGCGATCGATGCTAAAAAATCCTCAGTGGTATTCGGAGAACCCCTCCAAGTGCTCTGATTGCTCCAAAGACGAAGACAACCCGCGATCAAGTGGAAATTATCAGCGGAATGGAGCTTCGGCGACACCCTCCCCTTTGCTCCTCTCAGTGACGAAATCGAATGCGAACTCAACCGGAAAGTATACCTCAATGATCTGAAAACTTGAAAACGAGATTGGAATTGATGTTGGTCGCGCGATCTGAGAAGAAGCTACGAAGAAAACGAAGAAGAAAACTGGCGAAAAACCCTGCTCTGCGATCTGGCGACGACCCCGAGCGCGATGAGGGAATTCTACATTTATACATCCTATTTAAATTTGGATGGCTGAGATCGTTTTGGCTTCATCCAACGGTCGGATCTTCTCAGATCTGAACCAAACTTCCCAGATCTTCATATGTGGCTCTGATCTACTTGTCCTTAGCTCGGATCAATCAGATCTGTGGCAGATGGCTCAGATCTTCCCTTCTCTTGCTTGGATGGTTAAAACTCCTTTAAGTTTGATCCGACGGTCAGATGTGCTCCGGTTGGGTTCAAACTTTCAGATCTTGATCTAGGGTCATAATTAGCCCTATCCCGAACTTGGATTGATCCGAAACTCACAGATGGCTCAGATCTAGCCATTCTCTTGAATGGACGACCCATATTAATCCAATGCTTGATCACCTTGATCCGGATCCAATTCTGACTCAAGTTTGATCCAATCCGATCTAGGTCCATGATCATTTGAAGCCTACAAAATTAGATTTACATTTTAGTGCCAAAATATCTCAAATATACAAAGATTTGAATTCAAAGCTAAAATAGAGATAATTCATGAAACCGTAAATAAATACAAACATAAGCATATAATAGTAGATCAAAACATGGATTTGAGAGCCTAAATTTATCAACAAAATGGTAGTTATCACAGGCTCTTCAGAATTCCCGGCATAGAGAACGCCTGACGCTCGAGAAGGCTGTGTCAGCTTCTAAGGACCTCCTCCAGGTGACGCGGGAGAGTGATCAGCTTCAGGTGAGAGAGGAGCAATTAGCAGCCCAAATGGAGTCGAGCCTCCTCTTGGCCACCAACCGCGCCTCTGTCTTGGAGGATGATCTGATCCAGGCTCGGTAGGACGAGCGGGCCACCTCAGAGAGGCTCAGGGAGGCTTTATCCGAGCAATCGAAGATGGCTGTTGAATTGGCCTAGCTAGGGGCGTTCAAATGAAGCTGTCGAGGCCAAGCTCTTAACCCTTCGGGCGGGAAAAACTTCTGATTCTAAGGAGGCTGAGTTGGGCTTCAAAGCAAGGTTTATGGAGTCGGAGGAGTTCCGACCCTTATCGATGGCCAGGTGATGGAACGCTAACAGCAGGGCTTCCATGGGGCCATCGATAAGCTGAAGAAGGAGCAGCTCCTGCCTTCTGACGCTAACCCGAGGTTGTAGACGCCCTTTGAGCTATGTATAGGTCTTCTCTCAAGGCCCTGCGCGACCTGACATTTGCCCGAGAGACAAGTTCGGTTGTATTGATTTTGACTTAATGTAATCATTTTCCTTGCATATGCGCCCTTGCGAGATGTAGCTTCGCATTTAAGCAACCGCCGATTGTCTTCAAGGTTGATTCTGATGTTTGGTAATTCTTTAAGTCATTCCCTCATACCTCGCATTTACGTCTGCGGCGGGTTCTCGTCGATTTTTTCCTGTTGAAGTGAGCGGATGGTTTTCGAATCATCCTCTCCGTATTATCCGTGATCTCATTGATTAGACTCATTAAGAGTCACGGGTTCCTAGGCGTAGCATGGGCGCGCCAGTCGAAATAATGCTTCGGCACCTGCTGGTGCGGTTGAATCCTCCTTGTATTAACTGTTGGTACAAGTTGCATCAATGATGTTCTTTTTTAAGTGTTTTAATGTTTGACAATACACTTAAGTCAGTGATACAATGAACAGACAAAGGGGAGCAAAGGAGAAGTGGCCTAAGTTGAAGAAAAGTCCTAGTTAACCTAGGCATCGAAACCCTAAGACCTGGCGAAGGGCTGCTGGGCACCTAGCGAAGGGCTGCTAGGCATCGAAACCCTAAGACCTAGCGAAGGGCTGCTGGGCACCTAGCGAAGGGCTGCTAGGCATCGAAACCCTAAGACCTGGCGAAGAGCTGCTGGGCACCTAGCGAAGGGCTTCTAGGAGTCTAAGACCTAGCGAAGGGCTGCTAGGCACCTAGAATGAAGACCTGACGAAGGACTGCTAGGCACCTGGCGAAGGACTGCTAGGCACCTGGCGAAGGACTGCTAGGTAATGAAGGCTTGGTCCAAGGGACTGAGCAACTTAGCTGAGCGATGACTAAGGACAGGAGTAGAGACAGGTCAGGGTTTGGGCGTCTCGAGATCCGGAGTAATCGGAGGCTAAGCAAAAGTCCACCCGAAGGACTGGGTGGCAACCGGCTCCTGAAAGGAGTAGGTGGAAGGCGCGTTCTCGGGGGTGAGAACTTGCGCCGGTTCGACCTAGGGTTTCGTGGAAATCCGAAGTCCGAACCAAGTCCTTAAGGCTAATACTATATGTATATATGCTTTGTGTTTATGTATCTTGCAGGTATCAAGATTGGAAGACAAAGCAAGCTGCTGGAAGCCCTGAAGCAGGGCGCCCCCATCAGTGGGGGCGCCCCCATGCATCCAAGGCGCCCCCATCAGTGGGGGCGCCCAGAACAAAGAAGAAAAATGCAGTTTAAGTTAAGTAGGCAGAATAGGCTTCACGCGGGGCGCCCGGAGCGTCCGGGGCGCCCGGGTTCAAAGCTGTTTGTGCTGTTTCGAGTCTGAAACTCAGATAAGCCTTCATGAGGGCGCCTGGGAGGTCCGGGGTGCCCTGGTCAAAGGTTTTATTAGCTGCGGCGAGGTCAACGCGGGGATAAGGTTTGACCGGGTTTATCGGGGCGCCCCCGACGTCCAGGGCGCCCCCAAGAGTGCTATAAAAGGGGCCTCGACCCCTCTGCTTCAAACACAATTGCCAAGTGCCATTCTGATCACTATGACCGACAACAACGTGCTAAAGATGAGGCTCTACGACCGGGAGGCTCCAGGAGGAAGTGCGCAGCACTTCGGAGGTCCAGATCGGCCGAGCTTCAACTCTGTTTTTGTTCGGTTTGCATTTATTATTTTCGCACTTAATTTTCTGTACTTGTGCTTGTAATTGTACACTGTAAGACGGGCTTTCTCTGTTGGTGCAGAAAGCACCATATCGAACCTTGTTTTGATATTGGCAAAGGATTCAAAGTTAAGTGTTATTTGTGATCTAATAAAGTTACTCAAGTGTGCAGAGACAAAGTCCTAGCGAAGGGCTGCTAGGCACCTGGCGAAGGGCTGCCACGAAACAAAGTCCTAGCAAAGGGCTGCTAGGCACCTGGCGAAGGGCTGCCAGGAAACAAAGTTCTAGCGAAGGGCTGCTAGGCACCTGGCGAAGGAATGCCAGGATACAAAGTCCTAGCGAAGGGCTGCTAGACACCTGGCAAATGAATGCCAGGATACAAAGCCCTAGCGAAGGCATGCTAGGCACCTGGCGAAGGAATGCCAAGATACAAAGCCCTAGCGAAGGACTGCTAGGCACCAGGCGAAGGACAGCTTGGTACTGAAGACCTGGCGAAGGACAGCTAGGCACCTGGCGAAGGACAGCTGGGCAAAAGTCCAACCGGAGGAGCCGGTTGGCATCAGGTAAATTCTCCCAAGAGGAGTAGGTGAGGACGCGTTCCCCGTCGAGGGAACAGTAGGCGTCGGTTCGACCTAGGGCTCCATTTGGGAGACCCAAAGTCAGAACCAAGACAGCTAAGGCTGTATAAAACTAACATATTATTACTTTATGTTGTTTTGGACTAACCCTGGATGCAGGACCGAAGTAACGAGTGTCTGCAGCTCAGAGAGCCTCAAAGGAGTGAGGCAGTAGCTGAGTAGGGCGCTCGGAGTATCCCGGGCACCCCCAAGGTGAATACAAAACAGATGAAGCAAAAGAAGTGCTTCGACAGCTCATGGGCGGGGCGCCCCCGTGCTCCCGGGCGCCCCCCATGCTCCCGGGCACCCGGATGGTCCGGGCGCCCCCAGTTCAAGCTAACGTAGCGGAAGCCAGCAAAGCCAATGGATAAGAGTTGACCCGGTCAACCCGGGCGACCTCAGCGTCCCGGGTGCCCTCGTCAAAGCCTGATCCCGAGTTTGAAGGGATCAGAGCTGACCGAGAGGAACTCGGATCAGCTGACACGTGGGGGGGGGGCGCCCCCGACGTTCCGGGCGCCCCCAGGGGCTATAAAAGGGCCCTCGACCCCAAGGCTTTGCACATCAATTCTTCCAACGTATTCACGCTCTTCTGCTCCCGCGCTCTGCTCCGGAAACCTCCCGACTCGAGATACAAGCGCCGATGACGTCCCTTTGCTCCGAAAATATAATCTACACCGGACGTCGGTAACGAAGAGCTACTTCAAGTTTACTGTACCATTTCTTGTAATACATTTTGTAAACTAGTTTTGCGCACATATAGAATTGTCCACAGTAAACGGTCAACGACCGTGGGCCTTGGAGTAGGAGCCGACCGCGACTCCGAACCAAGTAAAACTGCTTGCGTATTTGTGTTGTGATTTAATTTTCCGCTGCGTATGCTCTTAATTTTAATCCGAAAATGATTTACGATATTCACCCCCCTTTATCGTTTCTCTCGATCCTGTTGGGAACGAGATGTCTAGAGAGGGGGGGGGGTGAATATAGCCAATCACTTCTTCTTTGAAGAGTTATCAAATTTCTGCACTTTAAGTTATTAATAGCACAGCGGAAGTATGGGAAAACAAAACTTGCAGAAACTTAAACCAAAACCTAACTAGCAAGATTAGCAAGATCGCTAACAAGAAGATTTTACAAGGTTCGGGGATAACTTGCCCCTACTCCTTGGCGTGCCCTTAAGGTGGGCGATCCCTTGATCGTCGGCAGATCAAGTCCCGGTGATCACCGGATATGAAGCAACCTCCTTCTCGGTGGAGAAACCTCCCCACAGTGTGTTTCAAACAATGATATAGAATGAGCACAAAGAAACAACAAGAAGGATCTTACTCAACCACTTAGCAAGGACAAAAACACAGCAAGCTTCCCTGAGCTCCACCCAGTGGCGATCTCACGCAGAACCCTTCTCCGTGTCTTCCTACTGTCGGACTCCAAGCCTCTTGTTTTCTCCTTCAAGCGCTCAAGTATGATGATTGCTTTTCAATAGCTTGCTCAGAATGATTGAAGAACTCAAGAACAGCAAGCTTAACGTGGAGCAAAATAGAACGCAGGAACTCAAGAGCACAAGAATGAAGCGATTGTTGCTGAACACTACAACTCTCGTTCCTTTTGTTTCTCCGCTAAGCGCTAGATGATCTCATCTCCAGCAGCCTACAGCTGCCTCACGGCCAATGCGCCAGCTACACTGAACCCTAACTGAACTTCCTGAGCTCCCTCAGCCAAGCTTCAGTCAGTAGCTTCAGTCCTGCATCCAGCCGTTGCACCCTGTGTGGAGAAAGGGACAAACCTGCTCTAAGGAAAGCTCTCTTTGACTTCTCCTTGAGTGTTTGAATCCTCCCCTGTCACCTGAAACTTACTCAGAGTATTAGAGCAGTAAATCAAACAGCATATCAAATATCAGAGGAAAGTGGCAGCGAATCGGTTGTGTTCAGACGCGATCAGAGCGTCTGACAATGCAATTTGAATTAAAGTGATCGGTCACCGGACCGATCAGAGAGCCTCCTGATCGGTCACCAGACCGATCAGGCTCCGTCCTGATCGATCCCCAACTCTCAATCAGAAATCACGATTTCTTTGAGATTCTCCTGGACCGATTACCAGACCGATCCTAGGTCGTGGATCGTTCACCGGACCGATCCACCTTTATATTGGGCGATTTCTGAGTTTCACAGGCTAAGCCTTCTGATCGGTCACCGTACTGATCAGGAAGACTCCTGATCGGTCACCAGACCGATCAGAACCTTACCAGACCGATCAGGCTCCGTCCTGATCGATCATAGAGAGGAACCTGCGACACTTGATCGTTCTCCAGAACGATCTGCATAGTGATCCTGATCGGTCACCAGACCGATCAGGAGCAGTTCAGCAAGGGAACTCAACCTCACTGCTTTCTCCCTGATCGGTCACCAGACCGATCAGGAGCCAGTCAATGGGTGAAACACATACTCCCTGATCGGTCACCAGATCGATCAGGAGCAACACAGTAGGTTCCCAACCTCACTGTGTGCTCCCTGATCGGTCACCCGACCGATCAGTCATCGCTGGATCGGTCACCAGACCGATCCACGAAGGAGCAGCGTGCCAGAATCCTTGATCGATCACCAGACCGATCCAGGGACTCAAACTCAGCCCTCCAAGCTAAGTTTCCATCCACCTTAGCCCTCCAAGCTAAGGATTTTCCATCTAACTCTCCAAGTTGGGAATTTGCACCTAACCCTCCAAGTTAGGACTTTTCACCTAGCCCTCCAAGCTAGGACTTTTCACCTAGCCCTCCAAGCTAGGACTTTTCACCCAACTCTTCCGAGTCAGAACATCATCCAACCTAGCCCTCCAAGCTAGGCACCTGACCCTCCAAGCCAGGACTTTTTCACCTAATTCTCCAGGATGGGAATTTGCACCTAACCCTCCAAGTTAGGACTTTTCACCTAGCCCTCCAAGCTAGGACTTTTCACCCAACCCTTCCAAATTAGGACTTTTCAAGCACCTAGCCCTCCAAGCCAGGATTTCTCACACCTAACCCTCCAGGTTAGGATTTTCCAACACCTAGCCCTCCAGACTAGGATTTTCCATACCATGCCTGATCCCTGATCAGGACTTAATCATAATCAACATGATCAACCTAAACTAAAATCGATGTCAACACCAAAACAACAATCAGGGCCAGACTGCATCAACAGATCCAACATTCTCCGCCTCCGGAAATTCCGGAAAGGGGACCAATAGTGGACTCACGCCGAGTACATAGGCCTTGGACGTACTGACCCTGGGGGGTTGGGAACCAAGTAAATAAATCCTGCTGTGTCCCTGTCCTGCTTTCTATTTTATTTTCCGCTGTGCTACTAACTTTGATTTTAGAACTCTCGAAAGATTTACGAAGTTTAACGAAAGATTTCAACGATCGATATTCACCCCCCTCTATCGACGGCACCGGTCCTACAATTGGTATCAGAGCTGAGCCGCTCTTCACCAGACTAACCGCCGACGGAGCAACGACGCCAGGAGTTGAGGGGGAGCCCAGGGGTGAATCAGGTACATTTTAATTTTAAATGTCAAATTTTAAATTCCATATTATATGCTTCACATGCAGGGAGAGAGGACACTATAAAAATCAGTGCCCTACTCGTAAGATTCGGTCTACATCACCGGCAGCAAAGGGGGTACCGGCGCCAGGAGTCCGGAAAAACAAGGATCACGTACAATGCTTTAAGTGCGGAAAATACGGACACTACAAAAACAAATGTCCGGCGAAGGTACGGAAAATTTATGTTCCAAAAATTTTACAAATTCCTGCACTGTCTTGTGATAATTTAGTTAATTTTCCTGATAAATTAGATTTACTGCACAATAGAATTAATATCTTGCATGTCAAATTAGAAAATGTAGATATGACTAAAATATCAAAAATTAACTGTTTAATTCAGAATATCAATTCAGTAATTTCTAAAATAAATTATCATAATTTTAATTCTGATAAAATTAATTCTGATAATTTTAATTCAGATAAAATTAATTCTGATAATTTTAATTCTGATAAAATTAATTCTGATAATTTTAATGCTGATAAAATTAATTCTGATAATTTTAATTCTGATAATTTTAATGCTGATAAAATTAATTCTGATAATTTTAATTCTGATAAAATTAATTTTGATAATTTTAATTCAGATAAATTTAAACCTAAGGATAAATTTGAATTCAATTTTGAAAACCTTAAGGATAAGTCTGAAGTTAGTGAAGATAATTCTGAGAATAATATTGAAGATAAAATTCTCCTAAATAATAACTTAATTATAGATAATCTTGAAGATTATTACAAAACATTAATTAGTGGCCCAAATTACTCCTCCTATTTTGAGGACAATATAATTTTGAGGATGAGGAGGATATGGAACTATCTAAGATCAAGATCATAATTAATAAAAATTACAAACGTTCAAATAAATCTGAATTATTATAAAAATTTGAAAAGATAGATAAAGATGAAGCAGAAATTTTCGAAATAATGAAAATGATGAACTTAAATCCACAATTATTAATAAAACAAATTAATTCAAATAAATTCAATAAATTCAACAATTATTAATAAATTCAATTAATTCAAATTAATTCAATTAATTCAAATTATACAATTAATTCAAATTATTCAAATTAAATCTTAATTAAATTCAAATTAAATCTTAATTTAATTCAAATTTACTCAAATTAATTCAAATAATTCAAATTAATTCAAATAATTCAAATTAATTCAAATAAACTCAAATTAATTCAAATTTACTCAAATTAATTCAAATAAACTCAAATTAACTCAAATAAACTCAAATTAATTCAAATAATTCAAATTAATTCAAATCAACTCAAATTAATTAAAATAATTCAAATCAACTCAAATTAATTCAAATGATTCAAATTAATTTAAATTAAAATCAAATTAAATTAAATTCAAATTAAAATTAAATCAAATTAAATTAAATTAAATTCAAATTAAATTAAATTCAAATTAATTCAAATTAATAAATTAAGTCTTAATTAAATTCGAACTTAAATTTAATCAAATTAATTTCTAACTAATTCAACCTCAATTAATTCTTGAATTCAACTAAAATCTTTAAACAAATTAAACTCGAAGTAAACTAAAATTTTACCCAAACTATAACAATTAAAATTAATAACATCAAATATGTCAAAATGGGTTGACATATTCGCGGGTTCATACGACATGTATCAAATCGGGAATTTGATACATCATTAGAAACTTAAATAAAATGATTAGACTTGTTTGACTCATGCATAATTGCTATGTCATGCATTTGCTATTTCTTTTAAATATATGACATGTCATTCATATTTAAATTTTATGCATATATTAGAATGGCTATAGGAAAAAGAATAATTGAAACTTGATCAACCTAGTATTGGGTGGCGGTGAGATGATAGTACGTTAGGGAAACCGCTTCTAATAAGGTCAAGTATACACTACTTGGTCTCTTTAGACTGGTGAAACTAGCCGAAGCTACCGATCCAAGATCCAAACTAGTTAGACCAGAATTTTTCAAAAAGTAATTTTGAAAATGAAATTTCATTAAAAGGCTTTGTCAAAGAAAGGGTTGATGATCCAATAAGGCTACGGCCAAAGAAGGCCTAGTGCCTCGCCAAGACCTGGAAGTCAATTTTTGAAATTCAAATTCAAGTTACTTCTTATCAAATTCAAATCTAACACAAGCTTCAATTAAATCTTAGAGTTAATAATAAATTAAGAAAAATGATTTAAGCATCTCACAATACACCTATAAGGCAACCATGCTTGTTGTATTGATACATCTAAAATGGGTGAGATGTTAAGGACTAATGAATTGAAAAATATTTTTCAAAATTGTTTTCCAAAATTTTTAGAATATTTTCCTAAAAATATATTTTTAAAATAATGCTTCAACATAATAATGTTTGTATGGATTTCATGCTTGTTTGATTGCCAATACAGTATATGCTTTCAAAAATTATATTCTTTTGAAAATTGTTTGACTCACACAATTAGACACAAGCCTCTTAGGACAACACTAAAGTTCCTTAAGGCACTTAGATAGAGTCAAACGGTATCGGGTACAGGGGGAGTACTTTTCATTTTTTTTTGAAATGATTTTCAAAAACTGCACTTTAAACATTACTATCATTTGAAAAATACTTTTCGAAAACTGTGCTTACTTGTGTTTTCAAAAAGGGTTTATGTTGTAAAACTTATATGTTCAAAAATTTACCTATTTCTTTGACTTTGATAAACCCTAAAGACACAGAGGAAAGGTCCACTTCATGATCTTAAAGGGTTTATGTTGTAAAGCTAGGATGTGTCAAATTTAGGGGGAGTCTGAGTCAAAAGAAGAATTTTAGAAAAGTTTTTTTTTTGGTAATTGTAACACCCAATAATTTTCTGGTATTATAAGGAATTTTTCAAAATTTTTCTAGCATTTTTCGGAATTAAAATAAAAAGAAAAAAAATTAAAGGGTCGGGTGGGGATTGATCTCGCGACTACACGAGAAGCCAATCCCTAAGCAAGTCCAAGTAACCAACTGGGCAAGGGTATCAAGCACAAAAAAAGATGAAGCGAAATAATATTATAGTTGATTTAGACCGTTTCATGAAGAGGTATTTAAACTTCCACTTAAGTTGAGTTAAGACCCCATTAGGGCTTGGAGGAGGCCGCGCGAGTAGGGTGGGAGGTGACGGCCCCTAAATACTATGTTAAAGTTGTCACGAATTGTGGGACCGTCAGAATTTAGAATTTATAAATGAATGAAATGCTGGAAACCCTTTTACAATCAAAAGTATGAAAATGTAATATAGGGGCCACAGGTCGTATTTTTCTCAGGGACTAGTTGATGGTTTATTTGATTCGCGCTTGTATTTAGGTGTCGTTTGTGTTTTCGGGTTTCATATAAATATTTGGGTTTTGGTTTCGAATAGACAAGAAGAATGCAATGAAAAGCAAAGCCACTCAATGAAGATAAAGGAAACTTAGCTAATAAGCTAAACAAGTGATAGCAATCAACAATTCAATCAATGGGAAATTTATCCAACTGACGCGACCTTATCAAATTTGGAATTCAAGATCTTATCTAATCAAATTTGATTTCGACTAGCACTAATGCAAAAATCTTCTTCAGAAATTACTACTCCAAACACATTAAATTGCAATTCAATCTTTAACCAAACTAGCACACAATCATTTCCAAGACTCTACTTGATACAAGATGCAAGCCATTTACAAACTTGATACCCAACTGAGATAAACAATGCCTAAACTTCCTCTTGATACAAATGAAGGAACCACAATCCCGAAGCATCTAAAGGGGCAGGTCATGAAACTCAATTCAGACACAATATATATGCGGAAATGAACTAAGGCAGTGATGAGATGAAAAACTTCAGAAATCTAATCCTCAATTTCAGAAAAATCTGATGCAACACCAAACAATGCAACTGATATCTAATTCTTCACTCTAAAAATTCAGATAAAGTTCATAAGAGCTGAAATGCGCTTGACACAAATGCAAGACAAAATTCAATAGCAAAATTCAGAGCAACTCCGAAATTTTCAAGGCCAAAAACAGTTTCATAACTTACCCAATTTCGAATGCAGATGAACTTATGTGCAGAGATGATTTGCAATTCAGAACCTATCCAATTTTGAATGGAAATGAAACCAATCATAGCGAGGCACTAGAAGGTAAGTTTAATTCTGATACTAAACAGTGCTAGGCTTTTCTTGATACCAAAATGCAGGGATCCAAGTTGAAATTTCCGGAAAGAAAACTGGGTTTGGAAACAGTCAAGTTAAGAATTTTAGAAATGAATTCATGACCTGATATGGGAATCGAATTGCAGGAATGAAAAGAAACTAATTTGCAGAATTGGAGTTGGGGTTTGCAGAAATCGAAACTAAGTGCAGAAATTTAATCTGACTTCATAAATGAAATCAAAGTGCTGCCCAAATGGAATAAAGTGCAATGTAATTTCAGTAAGTAAACTATATCTAGCTTGATACAAAGTGCAGGAATTCAAGAGAAAAGAAACTAATGGGCAGAAAGCAAATAAACTGATACACAGCAGCCACAAGATGATTGATACGCAGCAGGAAATCTGAACAACACTGCAAAAAACAGGGAGAAAAACTGATACAACTGATACACAAGAATTAAACTACAATTAAACTAGAATTAAAGCAAGTATCCACTACAAACATTCCCTAACTATCAAACTTGCAAACTACACGCAATAGAAACCAAACACAACTCAAAACTTAAACTAAGGTAGCTGAAACAAACATTAAGAGCAGAACAATGCAGAAATTGAAAATTACAGCTATAAAAATGAAATTTAACTAGCTAATCTACTCCTCAACCATTCTCCAACTCAAGAACTCCTTGGTTGTCAATCAAGGGAGAACCTCGGACCCGCAAGCTCTGCAAATCAGTGGAAGAAGTGTATCTGCTACTAAATCAGATCCAACATTGCTCAAACTGAAATTTGGCTCTGAATTCTTCAATCTCGCTGTTGTGGCTTGCGAATTGGATTTGGGAATGACCGAGACCTTCCAGGGAACCCCTCTGGTCAGCTCGGATGCAATGGAAGTGGAGCACAGCTGAGTTCGTTGAATTCGGATAGCAATTCTGCCGAGACCTCGCGCAACTTTGCTATTGAGCAAAACCAATCCGAAAACTTCACTGAGACTCTCTTCACTGACCTAGCCCTTGCTTTGATGATGGATTGAGGGATCGCGCCTCCTTGATGAAGAAATCTAGCTAAAAAATGGAGAAGAACTGAAGAAGAAACCGAAGAACGGCGGAGACGCGACAAAGGAGAAGCTGCTGCGTTTTTTTGATTAAATAGTTATCAACGGACGGCTGTGATTGATTGGAGGAGATCCAACGGCTGATCTTTCTCTGATTGGAGCCAAATTTTTATGATGATGATCTAGGGTCAGGATCTACCTTGTGGTAGCTCGGATCCTCCAGATATGCAACGGATGGTCCAGATCAACTCAATCTGTGAATGGACGCTCTAGAGCCCTCCAAGCTTGATCCAACGGTTGATTTAGCTCTGATTGGGATGAAACCTTCAGATCTTGATCATAGAGCTTGATCAACCCTAACCCTAGCTCGAATTGCTTCAGATCGTCCCGGATGGCTCAGATCTAGCCGCTCTTGAATCGGACGGCCCGGATTAATCGTAGGCTTGATAATTCGATCCGGTTCACTTCCGACTCAAGTTTGACCCAGTATGCCCTAGGTCCAGGATCCTTTCATGCCTACAAAAATATATCAGAAAATTAGTGGCCAAATAATCCAAAAATTGTGTAATTTTGCAATTAAGTTCAAAATAAGATAAAGTTCCAAAACCTAGGGTAAAATCATAATTAAGCAATAAAAACATGGATCAAACATGGATTTTAGCAATTAAAATAATCAATAAAATGGTGCTTATCAGGAGGCTGCGAAAAACAGGGAAGAAAAGGAGAGTTTTCTCCTCCTTCTTCTTCCTCTTGAAGTAGAAAACCTAGGGCTTCTTCCCTAGGGCCAAGGGTGAAGTTTTCTTGCAAAGGAAGAGGAAAAGAACCCTACGCTAGGAGTTTCGAGATACTTAGTGAGTTTTCTTCAAGAAAAGGGTAAGTAAATCACTCACCTGCAATAGGAGTAGCTTTGCATGTAGTTTTCTTGATGTAGAACCTTGATTTTGTAATCTAAGTGCATGCTTGGAGAATATTGTTTATGGTGTGATTTAAGTTTCTCAAGAATACATGTTTTTAATCATAGAACTTGAATTGGAGTAGATTTTATATGTGTGATCTAAGCATGAAGGGCCAAGTTCTTGAAAAGTCCCAAAGATGAGTTTTGGGTTAAGGGCACGCAAGGTGCTCGATGAAAGTTCCAAGTGAGAAAGGTAAAGTTTTGTAGTGCAAAGACTTATGTAAAAAGAAAGATAGCTTGATAAGTATAAGCATTATGAATAAGAAAGTATTTTACTTTTGTAAAGTGACATGTACCGGGCAAAAGAGAGGCCCATAGAAAGTTAGAAAGAAGCTCTAATAGGGTGCGGTGGCTAGCTACCCCGAAACCTATTAGGGATGCGTGCATTGGTACACTGATACCAGGTACATTGTCAAGACCTGAGAAAGTTGATTGTTATTTTGAAGTATATGAGTATATGTAAGTGTTTTCAGTTTAAGCATATGTTTTGCTAAGTATGTTAACATTGTTATGTTACAAGCATGTTAAAGAGCAAGAGCAAGGAAGTTAGCGGTTTAAAGTATGGAAATGCATAAGTAGCAAGTCTCAAAAGAAATTATGAGCATGTTAGATTTGCCAATGTTTTAATGCTAGTAAATATTTTCAAGCATGATTGAGCATGATAAGTATGTGAAAGTTTCCATGTGTAAGTATTTCAAAGTGCATGTGTTTTGAAGTAAGCATTATTTGAAAAGAGCATGTTTATCCCTTATCGTTTGGATTTGTGAGTTAGGATTTACTTACTAAGCAATTTGCTTATTAGTTGCATTTTCCTTCTATTGCAGAAAAAGGTAAAGAAAAAGCATAAGTTAGGGAGGCGAAGGGACTTGCTTTGATGTTCAGTGGCGGCGGAACCGTGGAAGAGATCTTTGGGCTAAGTCTTGTAGAACATGTGTTTTGGTGTTTTGAAGTGGTAGAATGAATGACTTTGTTTAAACTACGCATAGAGGTTAAGTTTGGTACAAACTCTAGAGTGTTTTGCTTACGTTTTGATAGTTTTGTTAAATCTCGCAAGGATTCTAATTTCAAGTTATTGGATTCGTTTTGAGTTGCTAAAATGTTCATAAAACTAGTATAGAGTATAGAAATGGAGTTATGTCTTTGTATGTCTTGGAAGTATATGTTTTGTGGATCATTGGAGATGGCTTTCAGGTCTGAAATGCAGGTTTTCAGGCGTGCCAGTCGACTGGTTCAGAACCAGTCGACTGAGATATCAAACAAAACCTACTGTTCGATGCACCAGTCGACTGCCATGAGGCCAGTCGACTGGTGCCGGGCACGGAAAGTTTCTGTGGCCGATACCAGTCGACTGGCTATATAGCAGTCGACTGGTACCATTGAAAAGAAGTGGTATAGAGCAGCTGGTTAGTGCTTTAGTATTACAACTAAGAGGTCTAGGGGTCAAATCTTGGCCAAGCTAATAAAATGAAAGTTTTTGCTTTATTTTGGCTGATTAGTACTTTAAACATGATTATGAATTGTTAGTTCAGCAAATAGCGAAATAAGAAATTTTAAATTCTCCCAGTTGGTTTAGCATTATAAGAAATCACTAATTAGTTAGTTAGTTAGTTAGTAGCGATCCGCCTTAAAGCTTAGTACCAGAAGGTGGTCGTCACAGTAATTATTCATTTTTTTTGTTAAATATTTCTTTTTAATCTGAATCAAACCTTAAGACTCAGAGGAAGAGTACTTGTGGTCAACAAGCTTCCCAGGACTGAGTTAAGTTTAGGGGGAGGTTAAATTAAAAGAATTATTTAATAACATATTTTCATATCTTCAAAATCTTGCTAAAAATCTAAGTCTTTCAAAATACTATTATTCTATTTGTTAGAATTTGTGTGACTTATGAAATTATTTTTAAAATAATGTTTACTTGGGTTGGAGAATTTCCAGGACACTTAGGAAATGTCCTTGTAGTCAACAAGGTTTCCCAGGATGGTGTCAGACTGAAAAATAAACCAAGTCAAGTAAAATATTGGGTCTTCAAAAGTTCACACATTTTTCAAAATCCAATAGCATATATTTTCAAAAGTACTATCATTTTTTGGCAAAATTCTGTTAACATTTACTTGAGTTTGAAAAATTTCCAGGACACTTAGGAAAATGTCCTTGTGGTTAACAAGGTTTCCTAGGATTGTGTCAGACTGGAAAAGAAACCTAGTCAAGTAAAATATTATGGTTCAAAAATTACTTATATTTTTCAAAGTCTCATCTTTTTCAAAAATGGTTAGTACTTGCAAAATATGCATAATATTTATATTTTCCAAAATAACATTCCTTCAAAAGTTATGCACTTTCTAAAAGTACTTATATTTTTCAAAAATTACAAAAGTACTTGCATTTTTTTAAGATCATAATAATTTTCAAATTACTTGTACTTTTCAAAGCGCATAACATCTTTTTCAAAATATGCATTTTTAAAAAAATGCAATATACCATTCAAAATACAATGCTTTCAAAAATTTTGCACTAAGTACTTTCAAAAAGAACTAAAGGTTTTCATTGTTGGTACAAGTATTTTCTTTTTTTTTGATGTATGACAAAGGGGGAGAGGTGTGCTTAAGTTAGAAAAATTTCCTCCCAAAAATCAAAAATGTAGTTTCAAAACTTATATCAACTTATATCATTTTTTTCTTTTTTTTGATCCCAAGGATGGTAAGTTAGCTCCTTAAACCAATCTAACTTAAGTTATTGTCAAACATCAAAAAGGGGGAGATTGTTGGTGCAAGTTACATCAATGATGTTCTTCTTTAAGTGTTTTAATGTTTGACAATACACTTAAGTCAGTGATACAATGAACAGACAAAGGGGAGCAAAGGAGAAGTGACCTAAGTTGAAGAAAAGTCCTAGTTAACCTAGGCATCGAAACCCTAAGATCCGGTGAAGGGCTGCTGGGCACCTAGCAAAGGGCTGCTGGGCACCTAGCGAAGGGCTGCTGGGCACCTAGCGAAGGGCTGCTAGGAGTCTAAGACCTAGCGAACGGCTGCTAGGCACCTGGCGAAGGACTGCTAGGGAATGAAGACCTGGCGAAGGACTGCTAGGCACCTGGCGAAGGACTGCTAGGTAATGAAGGCTTGGTCCAAGGGATTGAGCAACTTAGCTGAGCGATGACTAAGGACAGGAGTAGAGACGGGTCAGGGTTTGGGCGTCTCGAGATCCGGAGTAATCGGAGGCTAAGCAAAAGTCCACCCGAAGGACTGGGTGGCAACCGGCTCCTGAAAGCAGTAGGTGGAAGGCGTGTTCTCGAGGGTGAGAACTTGCGCCGGTTCGACCTAGGGTTTTATGGAAATCCGAAGTCCGAACCAAGTCCTTAAGGCTAATACTATATGTATATATGCTTTGTGTTTATGTATCTTGCAGGTATCAAGATTAGAAGACAAAGCAAGCTGCTGGAAGCCCTAAAGCAGGGCACCCCCATCAGTGGGGGCCCCCCCATGCATCCAGGGCATCCCCATCAGTGGGGGAGCCCAGAACAAAGAAGAAAAATGCAGTTTAAGTTAAGCAGGCAGAATAGGCTTCACGCGGGGCGCCCGGAGCGTCCGAGGCGCCCGGGTTCAAAGCTGTTTGTCCTGTTTCGAGTCTGAAACACAGATAAGCCTTCATAAGGGTGCCCGGGAGGTCCGGGGTGCCCTGATCAAAGGTTTTATCAGCTGTGGCGAGGTCGATGCGGGGATAAGGTTTGGCCGGGTTTATCGGGGCGCCCCTGATGTCCAGGGCGCCCCCAAGAGTGCTATAAAAGGGGCCTCGACCCCTTTGCTTCAAACATAACTGCCAAGTGCCATTCTGATCACTATGACTGACAACAACGTGCTAAAGATGAGGCTCTACGACCAGAAGGCTCCAGGAGGAAGTGCGCGGCACTTCGGAGGTCCAGATCGGCCGAGCTTCAACTCTGTTTTTGTTCGGTTTGCATTTATTATTTCCGTACTTAATTTTCTGTACTTGTGCTTGTAATTGTACACTGTAAGACGGGTTTTCTCCGCCTCCGAAAATTCCAGAAAGGAGACCAATAGTAGACTCACGCCAAGTACATAGGCCTTGGATGTACTGACCCTGGGGGGTTGGGAACCAAGTAAATAAATCCCGCTGTGTCCCTGTCCTGCTTTCTATTTTATTTTCTGCTATGCTACTAACTTTGATTTTAGAACTCTCGAAAGATTTACGAAGTTTAATGAAATATTTCAACGATCGATATTCACCCCCCTCTCTATCGACAGCACCGGTCCTACATTAACTGCATGTATTAACTGCCTAGATAGGCAACCATCCCCCATACATAGGGGGAGGAGGGTGTTGCGTCTCCTCCATCTCTTCCGTTTGCTTGCTTCTTTCCTCCTCGCTGGTATCGTCCATGCCCAACCCTAGAGATACCGTAGTGCTCTTGGCTGAGGGACCTGACAGGGGTAGAGGCCTTTATGTCACCTCCTTTGCCGGGGAGCATGGTGGAGATGATGCCCCGGGTCTCTCTGAAGATCCTGGAGGATGTAGGATTCCGAGGTTATTTGAAGAGTTTCGAAAAGACCATACATGACCTTCCAAGGAGCATGGAGGAGATGACGTATCCTGATGGTTGCCACCTGCGCCAGCAGACGCCTGATGGTGCCCAATACTTGTGTCACAATGAGCACTCAAATTTAGATATTTATAAACTGAAAACCCTTTGGCTAACAAAGCTAAATGTGTAGTAGAGGGGCCTCAGGTCGTATTTTTCCAAGGACTAGTTGAATGAATGTTTAACTCAAGCTTGCAAGTTATTGTCGTTTGATGTTTAGGTTTTCTAGATAAAATGGGGATTTTTGTGATAAGAGGAAATAACAATATGAAATAGACTGAACTTAACTAAAGCATGGAACGAAATGGACTTAACTAAAGAAATTGCAGGAACTACTCTTAACCTATTGGAAGAACTAAGCAATTACATTCAAACATTGGCATTGAACTTAAGAGCTAAACATAAATGCAAGGAATAAATTGCAGAGAACTAATTGCATGGAAGTAATTGCAGATTAAAGAAAGCTAAAGCAAAACTTGGCTTAAGCACTTGGCTTGAAGTGTAATGGAAACAATTCGAACAACTTGAAGAAAATAAATACTTGGAACAAAATTATCCTAAATTAAACATCAAATCAGTTTATCGCAAGACTTCCCTTTGTCGTCACACAAAGGTTAAGCTATGAACCCCCTAGCTCAAAAATCACCGAAGAAAGACCTCCTAGCTCAGTTTGCTGGTTCTGCTCTTCCTGATCGGTCAACCGACCGATCAGGTCTTCCTCTGATCGGTCACGGGACCGATCAGAGTCCTCTCTGTCCAATCAACACGATCGGTTAGTAGCTGATCGCCGAACTCCTGTTGACGCGCTGATTCGCGATCGGCCCCAAAACCTTCAAATCAGCATCGGAGAACCCCTCCGGACACTCCTCCAGCTTCGGGCGATGAAAACTCGCGATCAAACGGAATCGATCGATGGAATGGAACGACGGCTAGACCCTCACCTTCGCTCCTTCAGCTGCGAGATCAAATTAGCAAATTGAACAAGAAAATATACCTCATTGATCTGAAACCTTGATGAGAAACAACTTGATGTGGTCGCGCACGCGATCTGAGAATAAACGATGAAGAAAATGATGAACAAACGAAAACTGAAGAAGAACTCTGCTACTAGCGACCTTGCGACGACGACGACGACCCTGAGCGCGATGGAGGAATTCCCAATTTAACTTAACTCATTGAATTTGAATTTGAACGGCTGAGATTGTTCCGATCACATCCAACGGTCAGATCAGGTCCGATCTGAACCAAACTCCCCAGATCTTGATCAATGGTCCTGATCTACCTGTCCTTAGCTCGGATCAACCAGATCTATGGCGGATGACTCAGATCATCCCTTCTCTTGCTTGGATGGTCTAGAACGTCTTGAGCTTGATCCAACGGTCAGATTGCTTCTTATTTGGATGAAATTTTTAGATCTTGATCTGTGGTCATAATTGACTCTATCTTAAACTCAGATTGATCATAAGTTGACCGATGGCTCAGATCTAGCCATTCTTTGATTGGACGACCCATATTAATCCGATGCTTGATCACTTTGATCCGGATCCAATTCTGGCTCAAGTCTGGTCCAATCTGATCTAGGTCCATGGTCATTTGAAGCCTACAAAATTAGATTCACATTTTAGTGCCAAAATATCTCAAATATACAAAGATTTGAATTAAAAGTCAAAATAGAGGAAATACATGAAACCTAATATAAATACAAACTTAAGCATATAAAAGTGGATCAAAACATGGATTTGAGAGTCTAAAGTTATCAACAAAATGGTAGTTATCCTAAGATGTATCCTCAAATTTATCAACAAAATTTATCAACTTTTTGGCGTCTCGCACAAGCCAACTAGTTAACCTAAGATGTATCCTCCTAGATTATTCTCAATCATAGTTAGAAGCAATTGAAAGGAAATTACATAGGATTGTCAATTCTCAAAAATCTAATCTCAATGGACTAGAAACTTGTCCTTAAATCAACAACTTAGCATACTTCGTTCTTCATTACTCATTGAGATGAATTAACTCAAAAAACCTATCAAGGGAAGTTTTAAAGTGGCTCTCTTCCTAAATTCAACATTTCAATGAAAGTAGAGCTCACTCAAACACAATCATGGTTCTTGTACTACCATAAGCTTGCTTATTATCTACTCTCCACCATCATTCTTGATTTGGATTTACACTTACAAAAGCTTATTCAAACAAGTTAAAGAAACATGAAATGATAGAAATGAAATGGAGGTTAAATGAACTTTGATGCTAAAGATTCATGATAAAGAAAGTAAAGAAATGTGATATGACAAGGAAATATGGAAAAGAAATATAGCATGGTAAGAAAATATGGAAAAAGTAAAGAAATATGGTATGATAAGGAAATATGGAAAAAGTAGAGTAAATGGAAGACTTGGACACTCAAAAATGTTTCTAATGCACTTTGCCCTCTTCCGGTATCCTCTAATGAATTCTGAGCCAAGGGGAGTAAGAGGATCAACTAATCCGGGTGAGAATCCTCAAGAAACAGTGCTGAACTCTGTGCTAATTCTTCTGATTGGTCACTGGTCCGATCAGACACTTCCTGATCGGACTGGGGATCGGACTGGATAGCTCCTGATCGGTCTGGAGACCGATCAGGTCTCCAACAGAAGCTGGTTTGCAGAATTTTGAAGCTAACTTCTGCTGAAACTTCTCTTCTTTTCAATCAGTACCCCATCTCAGATTCCTCTCACTACTTGTTCTCATCTTTCAACTCAGAAATCTACCTCATCTCCTGCCACTTCATATTTTTTTCCCTTTTTCTTTTCTTTCCTTTTCTTTTCTTTCTTCTATTTTTTTTCAGCTGCTCTATTTTTGCAGCTATGTTTTTTTCCTTTTCTCTTCAATGCCTTTCAATGGCTAGCTCCAACTTGCGCAATCTGAAATGTATAGCCTTTCAAAACTTTTCAACTTGATAATATGGAATGAAATCATCCTTTTGTTCCTACTTTATACTTGATCCAATGGAGATTGTTTCTTATCCATAATTTGAACTTAAAGATATGTCTTTGCTCTCTAACTTTTTTTCCTTTTGCTTCACTTTTCAAATCACACAAAATTTCCTTTTTCTTGCAACTGAGCTGATGGGTATGCTTGCAACTCATTCTTGATACAAAACTCCTTCAAATTGGCGCATCTTTGCTTGTGGGTTGCCAATTGCTTCACTTGTCCACATTCCATTTTTTTTTTTTGTAAACTTGCAGCTTTCATTTCAATTTTTTTTTCTCTACCTGCATAACATAGAATTGGAGAACTCAAAGCTTCATTTGGAATTAGACTTGGCACAATTTACTTGTATGTTGGCAAACTCTTCACATTGACCTCACTACAAGATAGAATGCTTGCATCCCCGACAACGGCGCCAAAAAATTTGATGGTGCCCAATACTAGTGTCACGATGAACACTCAAATTTAGATATTTATAAACTAAAAACCCTTTGGCTAACAAAGTTAAATGTGTAGTAGAGGGGCCTCAGGTCGTATTTTTCTAAGGACTAGTTGAATGAATGTTTAACTCAAGCTTGCAAGTTATTGTCGTTTGATGTTTGGGTTTTCTAGATAAAATGGGGGGTTTTGTGATAAGAGGAAATGACAATATGAAATAGACTGAACTTAACTAAAGTATGGAACGAAATGGACTTAACTAAAGAAATTGCAGGAACTACTCTTAACCTATTGGAAGAACTAAGCAATTACATTCAAACATTGGCATTGAACTTAAGAACTAAACTTAAATGCAAGGAATAAATTGCAGAGAACTAATTGCAATGAAGTAATTGCAGATTAAAGAAAGCTAAAGCAAAACTTGGCTTAAGCACTTGGCTTGAAGTGTAATGGAAACAATTAGAAGAACTTGAAGAAAATAAATGCTTGGAATAAAATTATCCTATATTAAACATCAAATCAGTTTATTGCAAGACTTCCCTTTGTCGTCACACAAAGGTTAAGCTATGAACCCTCTAGCTCAAAAATCAGCGAAGAAAGACCTCCTAGCTCAGTTTGCTGGTTCTGCTCTTCCTGATCGGTCAACTGACCGATCAGGTCTTCCTCTGATCGGTCACAGGACCGATCAGAGTCCTCGCTGTCCGATCAACACGATCGGTCAGTAGCTGATCGCCGAACTCCTCTTGACGCGCTGATTCGCGATCGGCCCCAAAACCTTCAGATCAGCATCGGAGAACCCCTCCGGACACTCCTCCAGCTTCGGGCGATGAAAACCCGCGATCAAACGGAATAGATCGATGGAATGGAATGACGGTGAGACCCTCACCTTCGCTCCTTCAGCTACGAGATCAGATTAGCAAATTGAACCAGAAAATATACCTCATTGATCTGAAACCTTGATGAGAAACAACTTGATGTGGTCGCGCACGCGATCTGAGAAGAAACGATGAAGAAAATGATGAACAAACGAAAACTGAAGAAGAACTCTACTACTGGCGTCCTCGCGACGACAACGACGACCCTGAGCGTGATGGAGGAATTCCCAATTTAACTCATTGAATTTGAATTTGAACGGCTGAGATTGTTCCGATCACATCCAATGATCAGATCAGGTACGATCTGAACCAAACTCCCCAGATCTTGATCAATGGTCCTGATCTACCTGTCCTTAGCTCGGATCAACCAGATCTGTGACAGATGGCTCAGATCATCCCTTCTCTTGCTTGGATGGTCTAGAACGTCTTGAGCTTGATCCAACGGTCAGATTGCTTTTGATTTGGATGAAATTTTCAGATCTTGATCTGTGATCATGATTGGCTCTATCTTGAACTTGGATTGATCAGAAGTTGACCGATGGCTTAGATCTAGCCGTTCTTTGATCGGACGACCCATATTAATCCGATGCTTGATCACTTTGATCCGGATCCAATTCTGGCTCAAGTCTGGTCCAATCTGATCTAGGTCCATGGTTATTTGAAGCCTACAAAATTAGATTCATATTTTAGTGCCAAAATATCTCAAATATATAAAGATTTGAATTAATAGCCAAAATAGAGGAAATACATGAAACCTAATATAAATACAAACTTAAGCATATAAAAGTGGATCAAAACATGGATTTGAGAACCTAAATTTATCAACAAAATGGTAGTTATCAATGACTCAAAATGTCACCCCAACGGAACAATATGAGTCTGAAGCTTCCTTCATAACTCCCGGAACTTCTTCGTAGTGGCTCCGTTCCATGCTTCATTTCATAGGGAACCTCAAAGTGGTTCTATTTCATTATATTCCATCTATATCCCAATTCCATTCATTTAATATACCTTTGGTGTCATTGACATAAGAGATGTCATTTATAGTCTATCTGTTTCTATATATGGAAAGTTAAGAAATTATCATAATTATCATATAATAAGCAAAAAATTGCAATAGAAAAGAAAAAGGAGGGTTTGTAATGATTTTTAAATCTTTTCTAATAGGTAATTTATTCCGGATCCTTGTTTTCCCTGTGTTTTGGGCGGAGGATGGAGTTTTGTGGGATACGTCATCACGAAGAGGGGAAGGGCTGCAACCGCTGGCTTATTTCTTTCTTCTTTTCGTTGAGAAGCTGCGGTTGCTGTTCCCCTTCTCCTGTTAAGGCAATTGTTCTTTGCGTCTTTACACGATCCGGAGAGAAATTGCAATCGCTACTCCCCCTCCTCTTTTTTCTACCTCTTTACGAAAAAGAGAGGGGGTGTCCAGAGGGGGTCGAGCTACACATGTGTTACTTCAGACATCCATCTTCGTCCCCGACTGCTTGGAGGGAGTATCCGAGCTACTCATGTGTTACCTCAGACGTCCATCTTCATCCCCGACTACTTGGAGGGAGTACCCGAGCTACTCATGTATTACCTCAGGCATCCATCATCGTCAGCTATCCGAAGACGACTTCGAGGCTCCCCCCTTTTTTTTTAGCTACTCGGCGTGGTGTATCTTAGTAACTTCCCGAAATGTGTATCTTCATGTATCTCTTTATGTCAATAAAATAAATGATTCCTTCCAGTACCTCTTATATGTGTATAACTCTCGTAGTTGGGTACGCCATATTATCTATGCTTCTGGACTGGTTGCGTCTCCCGTGTGTCAGAGTAGTCGAGTTTGGGGTTACTTGGTCGGGCGCATACATCCCAAACTAAGTCTAAGTACCCCGGACGTCGGCTGTACCGCGGGGTATTAGGGTCTTGGATTACTTGGCCGGGCGCATAGGTCCCAAACCAAGCCTAAGTACCCCGGCGTCGGCTGTACCGCAGGGTCTTAGGGTTTTGGATTACTTGGCCGGGCGCGTAGGTCCCAAATCAAGCCTAAGTACCCTGGGCGTCGGCAGTATCGCTGGATCTTAGGGTTTTGGTTACTTGATCGGGCGCGTAGGTCCCAAACCAAGCCTAAGTACCCCGGGCGTCAGCTGTACCACGGGGTATTAGGGTTTTGGATTACTTGGTCGAGTGCGTAGGTCCCAAACCAAGCCTAAGTATCCCGGGCGTTGGCTGTACTCAGGATCTTAGGGTTTTGGTTACTTGGTCTGGCGCATTTGTCCCAAACCATTCCTAAGTACACTGGGCGTCGGCTATACCGCAGGGTCTTAGGGTTTTGGTTACTTGGTCAGGCGTGTAGGTCCCAAACCAAGCCTAAGTACCACGGGCGTCGGCAGTACCGCAGGATCTTAGGGTTTTGGTTACTTAGTCGGGCGCGTAGGTCCTAAACCAAGCCTAAGTACCCCGGGCGTCGGCTGTACTGCGGGGTATTAGGGTTTTGGATTACTTGGCCGGGCACGTAGGTCCCAAACCAAGCCTAAGTACCCCGGGCGTCGGCTGTACCGCAGGGTCTTAGTGTTTTGGTTACTTGGTCGGGCGCGTATATCCCAAATCAAGCCTAAGTACCCCGGGCGTCGGTTGTACCGCAGGGTCTTAGGGTTTTGGTTACTTGGTCGAGCGCATAGGTCTCAAACCAAGCCTATGTACCCCGGGCGTCGGCTGTACCGCAGGGTCTTAGGGTTTTGGTTACTTGGTCGGGCGCGTAGGTCCCAAACCAAGCCTAAGTACCTCGGGAGTCGACTGTAGCGCGGGGTATTAGGGTTTTGGTCACTTGGTCGGGCGCGTATGTCCACAACCAAGCCTAAGTACCCCGGGCGTCGGCTGTACCGTAGGGTATTAGGGTTTTTGAATTCCTTAGTAGCACACTGTCATCTTGAAAGAAGCAACTCCTTTTATTACTTGATTTCGCCACAGACAGAGGTTCTGAATAAATTGTAAAGCTCACCGAGCCTAGAAGGATCTGATACCCCAGCCGAACCATGACCTCTGGAGTTTTTTTTTTGACAGCTACCCCTCCAGGCCTCGTGGGTTCTGATAGATCGACAGGCGTACTAGAGGGGTGGTGAATAACACTTTTTAGTTTACGTCTCTACAAGGTTGTTAGCGCAGCGGAAACAATAATAAAAATAAACAAACAACAGAAAACAATGCTAACAAACCAGGTTTACTTGGTATCCACCCGGACGGGTGACTAATCCAAGAATATGTCGGTGGATCAATCCCCGGATAACCTCCGGCTAGCCCTCGTCGCTCCTTATAGGTGGAGAAACCTCACCACAAGCACTTTAACAAGATTTGGGCACAAAAGACTACTAACTTACTTTACCCAAGCGAGTTTCGTCAAAAAACTCAGCCACCACGATGTCCTCTTTAAATAGGACTCGGGCTGAAACCCTCGCCACCAGTCGACTGCCCCTGCCCACTGGTGCCACTGAAATTCGACCGTTGAACCCTAACGCTCGAATTCTCAGCCAACTCACCAGCCACCTACTAGTCGACTGCCCCCAGGGCAGTCGACTGGTCTTAGGGCTGAGACCTTTCTGTGAGTTCCATCAGTCGACTGCCCCCAGGCCAGTCGACTGGTCTACTTACCCACCTAAGGTTATCCTTCTTGAGTACATTCCACTCCGCACTCAGACCCTAGGATTTCTCGAGTACAATCACACTGCACTCGTACTCTCACGACTCAACTGACTCTTCATCCGCAGTCTCGACTCTTGCCTTCGCGCCCTCTTCATCTTCGGCTCCTGTCCCTCGGATGCACGTAAGCCTCCAGCTTGCCTCCATGCCATCCTTCACACATGCCTCGAAGTCCGCGCCCATCAGCTCATCGTCCCTGCTCTCCAAGGTCCCTCGGGTGCACACAAGCCTCCAACTTATCTCCATGCCACCCTTCACTGTACCGAGACTGTCCAGTCAAGTCCATATGTGTAACCTGTACAACCTGCACACTCAACATACACATATAAGATCACAAGAGTAAACCTAAATTAAACTCTTTGCCCAAACATCAAAACAGTTGGTCACTCCGGACCACAGATTGCCTCAACAATCTCCCCCTTTTTAATGTTTGGCAATACGTTTAAGTTAGGGAAACAAGATAGTAGTCAAATAGCAAAATAATGCATATGCAATGCAAAAATGGATCCTATCCCAAGGCATCCCACACCTAATTCTCCAAGTTAGGACTTTTTCACACCTAACCCTCCAAGTTAGGACTTTTCACCACCTAACCCTCCAAGTTAGGAATTTTCACCACCTAGCCCTCCAAGCTAGGACTTTTCCACACCTAACCCTTCAAGTTAGGATTTTCTCACACCTAGCCCTCCAAGCTAGGACTTTTCACACCTAACCCTCCAAGTTAGGAATTTTCTACACCTAACCCTCCAAGTTAGGAATTTTCTACACCTAACATCCCAAAGTTAGGAATTTTCCACAAAACGGGCTTTTTAAAGCTTTTCCAAAGCTCCCCCTATACTGGACTTACAAAGGCTTTTTAAGAACCTCTCCAAGGTTCCCCTTACGCTAAGAATGGAGCAATCATGCTCCCCCTTTGTCTTAGCTCCCCCTAAACATAGGGTTTCTTGCAAAGGTAAGTTTGGTTTCCCAACTTAAACCCAAACTTCTCCCCCTTTGCCTAACATCAAAAAGAACCCAACAATATCCCAATTATTGGTTCTTTGAATCCCTAATGATCATAAACAATGTGTACGAGCCTCCCATACACTTGTTTTCCATCATTAAAACCCAAGTCAGCTGCTGGATACCCACACCAACCCTGACCAGTCGATTGCCCCTGTTGACAGACGACTGATACTCTGATTTATCATTTTTCTGGCTAATTTCAGAATTGCGCCAGAAATTCCACACATCTCCAAAAATTCTCAAATTTCATGGAGAACTTTGTGGTACTCATACCTACTTGGAAAAAATATATTCCACAATGTATCTATCACTATTCCCAAGTTTGACATAAAATTTAAAAATTTCCTATGAAAATTAAGGCAACCTTAGGAGGCAACCTCCCCCTTAACTTAAGCCTTCTCCCAATTTTCATTTTTCTTGGGTAAAGTTCTACCCAACTTAACACCCTAACACCAAGTTAGGTTCTACCTAACCTAACTTCCAAGTTCTTCCCCCTTTGACACTCTCAAGAATTGCCCCAAGCAATCTTTTCCTTAGTGCCAACAAGAACTCTACAACACCTTGAAAAATCTAAGAGTTTGCAAGCACATTTGCTAGGATATGCTATCCTAGAAAAATATGGTTTGATTAAGATTATCAAATGTACTTGACTTTAGTGCAATCCTCTAATTTCCTTAAGGAATAGACATTTTGTATCAATTTTGAACTCAATTCATTATTCCTTGTGTTTGTCAATTCTAACCATTATCAATTTACACAAGGAATTATCCTTACACAAGGAATTATCCTCAATTCTTTTCTTTTTCATATGTGTCCATAATATGATGAGATTTTCCTTCTTCTTATCTCTTAACATCACTTATCAAACTTCCTTGATTTTCAAAATATCAATAAAACCTTTTTTAATCATGGGGTAACACTCTAGTCAAGGAATATGAAATCATAATCAAGACTTTTAACCCAAAGCCATATCCGATAATCCACATTTGAATTGTCAACATCCAAAATGGCTTTTATCTTTAAACCTATTGACCAGTCGACTGCTCTTGGGGCAGTCAACTGGCAAACCTTACAGAATGATCCTGGGGCTAAATTCACTTCGGATCAGTCGACTGCCCCCAGGGCAGTCGACTGATACCTGATTTTCAAGTTTTCAGCCCAAATTCAGAAATCCCTAAATAATTTCACAAATCTTCAAAAATTATGAAATTTCGTGGGGGGATTTGTGGGGCCAATGTCTACTTGGGAAAAATAAGTTTCCAAACAAATGTACTCCGGATCCCAAGATTGGCACGAAACTCAACTTTCTCTAAGATGTATCATTTAAACTCATTCTAAAAGCTCTAATTTCGACTTCTCCTTAATGTATCTTCCAATGCTTGATCATAATTCATTTCTATCATGGAATTATGTGATATTCACACATTAAAACCTAATTTTACCCAATATAACCGTATTTTCATATTTTTCTCCCTAAATTCCCTTTTAATATACCAAAACCTAGGATTAAGATTTATCCAAGTCTTCCAACCCTTTTTGGCACATTTCACCTAATTTCCTAGGAGAGAAACTTTGAGATCCATTTACCATGGACCCCAAAGGCTCCTAGAGCTCCCCCTTGAGCTCTGAGCCTTAGCCACCTCCCTAGGTGACTTAACCCATACTAGACCACACCGGTGAGCCTCCGGTGATTCTTGGTTTACAAAACGAACCCTCTTAACCTTAGACACCTTGTCTTTGGTTAAGTCATTCTTTTTCTCTTTGGATGACACTCCCTTGTCATCCTTGGACTTTACCTCCTTGCCATAATTGTATGCTTTCCCAGCATACTTCTGTTTGTTGGCCTTGGAGGTCTTAGATCGGTATCCCAAACCCGATCTATCATAGTTGGGTTTTAAGCTACCCAACACCATGTCTAAGCTCTTAGATCCAACCGTGAATCTTTCTAGGGCCTTTTCTAATGTATCAAGCCTTGCCCTCAAGGCTTGATTTTCCCTTTCTAGAGTTCTAACACTAGAACCCATATGTCCACCTTAGACATTTCTTGGCCTAACCTCCTTTCTAGGCACATTCCTTCTCTTCTTGGGATTAGTGCTGTGATCCTTAAATCTAGAGGTCTTGGGTCTATCATTATGCATGCTCTTCCTAGGGTTTTGATCTACCTTGTTAACCCTAGTCCTATCATTATATTTGAAAGTAAAATTATGCACCATTAAACATTTTTCATGAATGTTAGCATGCATAGATGAGTGATTGATTCTGTTTTTAACATTCATGGAGGAACTAGAATTTGAGTTGCATTTAAATCTAGAGTTAGGGATTACCTCCCTTACCCTTGTAGTCCCTCCTTGATGTGATCTTTGCTTCTTCTTTTCCTCATTCTCTCATCTTCTCAAATGCTCCATTTTCTTTAATTCTCCTTTTCTAGGGCACTTGGTGTGGTAGTGCCCTAGCTCTCCACACGTGAAGCATCGGATTTTCTTTTTCTTTTCTTGGGCTTCTCCATTCCTACAACTCATGTTAGATTTAAAAGAACTTGAAATGAGTGTAGATTTTACCTCCTTTTTACCTTTCGGGCACTTGTCCTTGTAGTGCCCCTTTCATTACACCCAAAGCATGTGATATGGTCCTTGGCTCTTGCTTTGGTGGAGGTTGGAGCTTCTTCTTCAACTTTTGATAATGTGGATGCCTCCTCTTGATCCGGTACAGTTGAGGGTCTCTCCTCCCCCTCAATTCTCGAAATCGATACCTCCTCTTCTTCTCTTGAGGAGGCTGATGATCTTTCACTCTCTTCCTCATATGAAGATGTAGATGACTCAATTTTCTCCTCTTCTTGAATCATGGAGCTCACTTCATCGGGATCTTCTATTAGTTGGACTCGTGTAGGATTTTCATGGAACGCTACTAGCTTACTCCACAACTCCTTAGCATCCCTATACTCACCAAGCCTATCCAAAATGTCATTAGGTACTAAATTGATTAACATTTTGATTACCTTGTTATTAATTTCGGATTGATGAATTTGCTCCTCGGTCCACTTTTTCTTCTTAAGAATCCTTCCCTTATTGTCCTTGGGAGAATCGAAGCCTATTTCTATACACATCCAATCTTCAATATTATCATTAGAAAATATGACATTTTACCTTTCCAATACGCGAAATCATCGCGGTCATACGAAGGTGGGATCCGGATATCCCATCCAAGCGGACCCTCTCCTTCCATGTTCTTCCTCTAGAGTGTGCTCCCTCGGCGGTTAGTCTGATCAAGAGCGGTCCTCGCTCTGATACCAACTGATAGATCGACAGGCGTGCTAGAGGGGGGGGGTGAATAGCACTTTTTCGTTTACGTCTCTACAAGGTTGTTAGCGCAGCGGAAACAATAATAAAAATAAACTAACAACAGAAAACAATGCTAACAAACCAGGTTTACTTGGTATCCACCCCGGACGGGTGACTAATCCAAGAATCCGTCGGTGGATCAATCCCCGGATAACCTCCGGCTAGCCCTCGTCGCTCCTTGTGGGTGGAGAAACCTCACCACAATCACTTTAACAAGATCTGGGCACAAAAGACTACTAACTCACTTTACCCAAGCGAGTTTCGTCAAAAAACTCAGCCACCACGAAGTCCTCTTTAAATAGGACTCGGGATGAAACCCTCGCCACAAGTTGACTGCCCCCAGGGCAGTCGACTGGTACCACTGAAATTTGACCGTTGCACCCCAACGTTCAAATTCTCAGCCGACTCACCAGCCACCTACCAGTCGACTGCCCCCAGGGCAGTCGACTGGTCCCAGGGCTGAGACCTTTCTGTGAGTTCCATCAATCGACTGCCCCCAGGCCAGTCGACTGGTCTACTCACCCACCTAAGGTTACCCTCCTGAGTAGATTCCACTCTGCACCCAGACCCTAGGATTTCCCGAGTACAATCACACTGCACTCGTACCCTCATGACTCGACTGACTCCTCATCCACAGCCTTGACTCTTGCCTTCGTGCACGCAAGCCTCCAGCTTGCCTCCATGCCATCCTTCACGCATGCCTCGAAGTCCACGCCCATCAGCTCATCGTCCCTGCTCTCCAAGGTCCCTTGGGTGCACACAAGTCTCCAGCTTGTCTCCATGCCACCCTTCACCGTACCGAGACTGTCCAGTCAAGTCCATATGTGTAACCTATACAACTTGCACACTCAACATACACATATAAGATCACAAGGGTAAACTTAACTTAAACCCTTTGCCCAAACATCAAAATACTTGGTCACTTCGGACCACAGATTGCCTCAACAGGTTCTTCCGAGATTCTGACCTGACTTCTCCGCTGTAGCACTGACGGGATACTAGCTGATCCCCTCAGACTTCCACCACCCGATCCCCCACCGGGAACTTGATCTTCTGGTAGTAAACAGAGACCACCGCCTGGAAGGTGCTGAGTGCTGGGCGGCCCAGGATGGCATTGTAGGAGGAGGGCGTGCCCACAATTAGGAAAGGAGTCCTCCGGGTTCTCTCGAGCCTATCGCTGCCCAACGAAAGTGACAGGGTAATTTGCCCCATCGGCTGTACGCGATACCCCATGAAACCAAACAATGGGGTCGAGATGGGGATCAGTTCGTCCTCGTCTATCTGCATCTGCTCCCAAGCCACTTTGTACAGAATATTCACGGAGCTCCCCGTGTCTACGAAGATGTGTTTCACCTCATAATTGGCAATGCAAGCCACGATCACTATGGTGTCCTCATGGGGAGCTTCCACTTCTTCGAGGTCGGATGGCCCGAACGAGATTGTTGGGTCGGACACCTAGCTTCGGCTTGTCCCGATGGAGTAGTTTTCCAACCGCCGGGTGTAAGGCTTCATGGCCCGGTTAGAGTCCCCTCCAGTAGGTCCTCCGGAGATAACCCCTACATGGCCCGAAGGAGGGCCTCACATAGGGGCTTTGCTTTTTTGAGGATCTCTCTCTAAGGAGAGGGATCTTCGGGGTGCGGGGCCCCGACTCCTACCTCTCGATCGCGATCGGAACCGTGGTCGGACTTCGTTATCCCCTGCGGGCCGTCGCCGAGGGGAAAAGCTTCACCGTGGCAACCTTCGGTGATACTCCGACTTGTTCCATTTTCTTTGAGGTTTGGTGTCTGCTTCCTCAGTGAACTTCTTCTTCAAAGCATGACACTCTTCTATGGAGTGAGTCGAACTGCCATGATAATTACAGTACTTTGACAATGACTCTGGCTGCTCGGTGTCTACTGTCTCCACTAGCCAACGCCTGCCGGTCCAGTGTTCCTTCCCAGGCGGAAGGTCTTTTCCCCGCGCCGGAGCCGGGGGCTCCCTTCTGTCTGACTGAGGGGCTACCGGAGGAGGAGCTCCAACTGGATCCTTGCGTCGGGCGTACTATACTTCCTCTACATTGACATGCTTGACTGAGCGTCCCAGCAAATCGTCAAAGCTGGCAGGGGGCTTCTTCACCAAGGACCGGAAGAAGTCCCCTTCAGCGAGCCCTTGGGTACAAGTGCTGACAAGTATCTCCAATGTCGCGCTGGGTACGCCCTGCGCCACCCGATTAAACCTCTGTGTGTACTCCTTGAGCGGTTCCTTAGGCTTTTGCTTGAGAGTGAATAGGTTAAGTGTTGTCTTCTGGTAGCGTCGGCTACTCGCGAAATGATGGAGGAATGCTATCTTGAACTCTGTGAAGGAGTTGATGGAACCCTGTGGCAACCTCTGGAACCACCGCTGAGCTGCTCCAGACAAAGTGTTCATGAACACTTGGCACTTCACCCCGTCAGTTTACTGGTGCAGAAGTGCCGCATTCTCGAATTTACAGACGTGATCCTCCGGATCCGTCTTCCCATCATACTCAGGTATCCCCGGCCAGAACTGCTTCGGCATGGGGTCCTCGACAATCTCGGACGAGAAAGGGGTAGAGGGAGTCTTCTGAGAGATCTTGGGTCCATCCCTCTTGCCCGGTCCCTCTGAGCACTGGAGGCCACCGAATGGGCGTTCTCCACATCTCCAGGGGATCTCTCTGAGGGTCCTGGGCTGCTCCGTCCTGCCGCCCCACTGGGGTGACAGATCTTCGGGAATGCGAAGTGGAGACTCTGGGGATCTCCTCCCCCGCCCGACCCCCTTGTTGCGGGGCAATCTGTTCAACTTGGTGCTGATCCAGGGCTTCCTTAATGGTGTTTGTCACTAGACGGTCAAGTTCCTCTCAGGTGAAGGTAAGGGGTTGTCCCTCCGATCCTGTCATTGTTGCTCCTTCAGGTGCATTGCTAAGTTTCCTACAGACGACGCCAAATTTATTCCGGAAGGAGTCGTCGACGATGACCGGTCACTGAGGCTCGACCCGCATGGAAGTTACTACACCTAGGAGGAACTTGGAATCCTGCGAAGTTAACACAAGCGTTAGGGGATACGCCGGCAGGAATCCGGCGGAGTCCACTCCAATGCTCAAGTTAGTAGGTTGTCCGAAGAGTAATCACAGTGAGAAAGAAAGACAGTATGTAAAACGAGAGATCGTAACCCCCCTACCGGAGGGGTTGGACTACCTTTTATACCGATGACGACGGGATAGACGTGCCCCCTGATAGATGCCGCATCTCCCGCACTTAAGGCACGTCCCCCCCTTGTTCGGTGGCCATGGGATATCTTTTGAAAAGGTCTGCTCCCTTATCGGTTTTGACCCGTTGCGAGATTTAGGGGTCGCGAAGACCTTTTATGACGGGGGGTGCTTATCTATACCTCGAGAGAGGCCATCGTATGAGGTCGGTCACTGCGGGAACTCCACCTCCCCCCCCCCCCCCCCCCCGAGGAGAGCTCGAGGTTTTCGCATGCCACCGCTCCCGAGGTGCTCTCGGGGCCTAACCACCCAGGGTGTTCCCGAGAGGGATCTCCAGCTGCCCTTCCCGGGCGCATCTCTCTCGGGGCTTCTCGGGACCACAGACGAAGGGTTGCCTCTGCCTACCGCTATTGTGTTGGGCAGCTTTTTCATCCCTCGTCCCGGCCAGGGCTCGTTCAACCCTATCATTTATTATAGTCAATTAAGTTGGAGCAAACAGGGATGGAAAAATGGAGTGTGAATGGAAATTATCTCCGCTTCGGAATCGCCTCTATATAATTTGGACGGACCAAACCAATTTCACGAATAGAAAAGCCCCACAAAACTTGCGAATCCACTCTCTACACTGCTCACAATAATCATTTATCAAGCCTTCATCACCTTCATAATTATTTTAATAGATCGATCTTAAGCTCGATTTATTACGAATGCGAAAATATTTCATTTGGTACATTATCTTTAGTCATTATATTAAGATTCATAATTTACTTATTTGTAAGGGCAGATCCAAGATTTTATATTTGAGGATCTATACGATGAAAATAATTAAGAGGCTCAACTCAATGTCGCGATATTATTTCAAAATTTTGATATCATACTATCAATAGACATTTTAGATGGCGGGCTTTCTAAATATATATTTAATTTCAAATTTTAACTATTGTGGTGGCACAATCGATCGTGAAAATAACGATAAAGATTTTGATTGAAGGGAGAAGATTAGTTGAGAGAAAGAAGGGAAATACAGGAGAGAGGAAATGTAGTATAGATATATTAGTAAACATGTAAGATATAGAAGAAAAAAAATAAGATTTAGTCAGCTAGGTAACTTGAGTCGTGTGTAAAAAATAAGAGTTTTATCATAAATCAATTATACGTATTTATGACCCCCCCAGATAACAGCTTAGCGGCTGAGTCCTTCCAATAGTTAACTAAGGGGGTATTTGATTTAGAAGAATTGGGAGTAAGAAATGAGAATCGATAGTAATTATTTTCATTAACACTGTTTAGTATGTGTCAATGAAAATAAAAATAAGAGAATCATTTCTTCATTTTCTTTCCTACTCCTCTCATCAATCAATGTCTCTCAATCATTTTTTCATTTTTCATATATTCAAAATACTTTTTTTTATTATTTATTTTTCATGTTACTATCTCGTTTTATATTCTCTCATTTTACTTTCACTTTATTTCTCTTATTACATTCTTTTTCTATATTTTAAAATGTTTCCGATATTTGCTCTTTTCTCTCACTACTTCTCTCATTATATTTTTTCTCTTTGTATATTTTGTATCACTTTCTCTCTCTACTTATTTATCTCATTTTTTATTTTTATATTTTCAATATTATTTTCTCTCTCTACCTCTCTTATCATAATTTATCTATCTTTATTTTTTCCACTTTCTCTCTCTATATTTTTTATATTACTTTTTCTCTCTACCTCTCTTATCATAATTTATCTGTTTTTATTTTTTTTACTTCTATCTATTTTTTCTATATCACTTTATCTCTACCTCTCTTATCATAATTTATCTATCTTTAGTTTTTCACTTTCTCTCTATATTTTTTATATCACATTTTCTCTCTATGTATTTTATATTACTTTCACTCTTTACCCCTCTCATCTCATTTTCTATTTCTATATATTCAATATCAGTTTATTTCTTTACCTATCTTATCATAATTTATCTATCTTTATTTTTTCACTTTCTCTCTCTATATTTCCTATATCACTTTATATCTCTACCTCTCTTATTTATTTTTCTCTCTATATATTTTAATGAATCCTCCCTCTTTTTTTATAACATCTTTCCTCTCTAACTACTTATCTTATTTTCTCTCTCTATTTTTAATCTTTATTTTTCTATCATCATATTTTCTCTTATTTTTTCTTCTATTTTCTTTTTCTACCTCCCTTCTCAAAATTTCTCTTTCTATATTTTTCTACTTTATCTCTCAACCCATTTTATTTTAATTTTTACTATTTTAAAGTAATTCTATTATTTTAGGTAACTTTAAAATTTTTATTGATTCTCATTACTAAAGTTTAACTGAATTTAACATCGTCAATAACAATAATTTCCATTCCAAAATTTGAACCAAATATAATACTACCAATACAATTATGATTTTCATTACCATTGATCCCTAAATGAATTTCATTACCATTTTGATTAACAAATTTGAACCAAACACCCCCTAAGTATTTAAGGGTCGAACCTCAACTATGATATACTATAAGAATTTTTCTCATAACAACTCTAAGAATAATTGTCGCTTAAATATGTTTCCGTGAGCGCTTTCTAAGTATCTTCAAAATTAATCGATCCGAAAAACTAAATACAAATATTGCTTTTAAAGAAAACTATACATATTTATATTTATAAGGGCAAATAATATATATTTGTAAAAATAAAAAAAATATAATAATAACGTTAGTTACATTATCTCTACCAAATTTTACACTAACTGTTCCTGTTACTGCTTGTTATTGCTTCTCTAAGTGATTTATTCTTATCATTTAGAGGTTTGAGGATCCAAATTTAATAAAGTCCGTTTGTCCGCTCTCTCCATATACTAACCATAACATTCGAGTTAGTAGTTTTTATAATTTATCTCCTCCATATTAGATCTGGGACGGATTGACGGGACAATGAGAGCGAGTGAATCATCTTTTACTATTTATTCTGCTATTTCGTACCTTTTAATTTGAAAATGAATTAATATTTCTTTTTAAAAATATATATATTGGAGGCAGAAAATAGACAAGTGTCTATGTTCCGGAAGTGAACGACGTGAATAACGAATCACCAAAACGCAACCCAGGATGATACCCACGAGAGGAGGACATCGGCGCCTGCGAAGTTAACACAAGCGTAAGGGGAATACGCCGGATGGAGTTCTGGTGAAGCTCTCTCCGACGCTCAAGTCAGAAATCTCTATAGTAGGGAGAAAACGAGAAAAAGTATTAGAGTTTAGTTTTCACTGTGTCTGAGAGCCGTCACCTGTGTGCCAAAGCATCTTATATACTCGATGTCTCTCCTCCCCCACATCTCCACCTCCCCTCACATTTAATGGTCATTGGCTACCTGACAGTTGTTCTCCTCTACTGCTGGTAATGGCCACCACGACTATTAAGTCCATCATTACCATGTGTTACATGCAATAATTACATGTCGGATTTCCTGTTCTGGAAAAAAGCGCACGGTGGGGGGGGGGGGGGGTTTCCCCATCTGTTCACTTCTCCCCCAGCAGTTCTGTGGGCTTCACTCCCCCAAGATAGTCTCGGGACTTGACCTCTCGACCTAGTCTTGGGTCCTCCTCCATTCTCCCGAGATGGTCTCGGGACTCGACCTCCCGACCTGGTCTCGGGTCCTCCTCCATTCTCTCAAGATGGTCTCGGGACTCAACCTCCCGACCTAATCTTGGGTCTCAAGCCTGGTCAACACGGCCACGTAGCATTCTTGTGCCGCGTATTCTCCGAGATTACTCATCCTTATCACAAGTCCCGACCTTCAAGTCTAATCGAAGGAAGTAGGGGCTGGCTGATTAGGCTTGTAGCATGATGGGAGGGCGAAGTATACATGGGGTATACATTATCATTCCTTCTTTCTTATTGACTTGTTGGATCCTAGGAATCGAAACATTCGCTCCTCAGCCCGAGGAGGTCGTTTGGGTCAATCAAAGACTTTGTATGAGTTTCGAGACCCTGTAATGATGGTTGTCCATCACCCATTAAGGGTGCATGAGGTATATTAATGACAAGAGATTTTCCTTGCGAACCAATTACTGCCACATGACAAGGTCCTTTCTATGCGATCTCCCTTCGATGCACTTAGTCGAGTCAGATCAACCGACGGCTATAATGAACTGTTATACCTTTAGATTTGTGATTCCTTATCGTCATCTACGTGTCGTGCATCTATTCCTTCGCATTATGGCCACTCCTACCTTATAAAAGGAGGGGGGGGGGGGGGGGAGGGGCAAAGGTGACCTTCCGTCTTCTTGCACTGCCAACTATTAGAGCTCGCGCTTTCTGCCTTTATTTGCTAGAGTGTCTTCCTCCTGTGTAAGTTTTACCTGCTTTCACCTTCTTTTCCCATCACCCCCTTCTCTCTTTCAAGATCATGGGCAAGAGTGGAGGACGAAAGAAAGGTCAGCGCAAGAAGGAAGAACCTGAGGGGGAGCGGACTTATCAACCGGAGTGATATAAGGCCACTTCATCCAAGGTTAAACCGCACACCCTGAGAGCCCACTGTGAGACCTATGGTATCCTCGCAACTTAGAAGTCAGGGTTCTTAGGCTCGACCAATCTCCCGTGGAACCTTCCTTAGGGTTTTATACTTTCTTCCTAGGCCAAGTAGAGTTTGACCTCCGTTTTCCAATCCCTTATTTTTTTCATGGCCATCTCTACATACTTTGATGTTCCCCTACACCAAATGGCTCCATACGCCTTCGCTCAGATAGGTGGAGCGTTTATCCTCTTTAAGTTGTTTGACATTCCTTTGACTCCCCGTTCTTTTCATTACTTCTTCATTCCCAATCTCGCATCTAGAGGAGCCTTTAGCTACACTTCTCGTACCAGCCACAAATTTATATATGGCCTCCCTTCTTCTCATAAGGGATGGAAAGAGCCCCCTTTTTGTCCAATTCGCTGGCGAAAAGATTTATCCTCTCCTCCAGATTTAGGCCACTTTTAGTAAGATCAAGGGTATCAACAGGCCAGGAGCATCTTAGGTTGAATGGAGTTCCACAACCCTAATCTGGTTCAATATGAAGAGCTCCTATATCGGGCTGGGATTAGCCCCAAAGTTACCAGCCTTAACCATGACCTTTGTAAGTTTACTGTTTTATTAAGGGTGTGTTTAGTTCAAGTTATCAAATATAACCTTAGTTATGTGATTACCAAATAATAACATAAGCAAGGTAATGGGGAATAAAACATAACCTGAAGTTGTTTGGTTCAATTTAGGTAATCAAATAAAATCTTGTTTGTTTGGAGATAATAGTCTATGACATAATATAATATTTTATCATATTACCCTTTAGTTAAATTTAAGTATAATAATATTATATGCTTATAAATTTAAAATAAAAAAGTAAGATAATATTATATACATATTCGTACCCTTGGTCGTCGGCCGTCGGCGGTCGTCGGTTGTTGGCCGCTGCCGGCGGTCGCCAGTCGCCGGCCGCTAGCGACGGTCGCTGGTTGCCGGCCGCCGGCACCGGTGGTCGCCCGCTGTCGTTGCCGTGGTCGCCTGCGAATAATGCCTCTTTTGTTAAGGTAAATATTGGAGGATAATTTTGGAAAGATAAGTTTCATAACCCCGGAATTAAGAAAAACCTTACTTTCCTAAGGTTTTCCAATTTCGGGTTGCATGCCCCTTTTGCTGATGTGTCGATCATCGATCATTACTTGGGAATCGCTGATTATCTAAACCAAACAAGATTTTTGTTGATAACCTTGAATGGATAACCAAGGTTATCAAGGATAACCCCCAACCAAACGCACCCTAAATGTTTATCTATTCTAACTGATGTTCTGTTGTTTGTATGTTGCAGAAGCCATCATGCTTGCTCGGGAAATGAGCAAGCTTTTCAAGTAGGAGCTTGCAAATGAGAGGGCTCTTGCTCCTCCTCCAGCTCCTACGACCTCAGCGGTCGAGCCTTCCGAAGACTCCGAGCGAACTTAAAGACAAGAGCCTCCTGCCCCCAAGCTACCTGATGCTCAGGAAGTCGATCCTTCTCGTGCCTCCATTGGAGCAGGAGGTGATGAAGAGCCATCGACTCGGGTTCCTATGTCGACGACAGAGCCAACTGAGAAAGAAGGCCTCCTCACCGAACGAAGACGACTTATCCTGCCCGATGAGGAGGAGGAAGAGAGCGAGCTGCAAGCCTCCCCTCAGAAGCATTTGGCTCCTCTGCCCCCCCCCCCCCCCCCCCCCAAGGAGGAGAACCTGTTCAGCCCGAGCTCTTGAGGAAGGGGAGGACGTTATGCCCCTCTCTAAACGTTACTGGAGGGTGGCACCTGCCGTTGCAGAGCCCGGGGGTGAGACTGAGTCGTTTGTCAGGGAGGTCCACTCTCTTCCTCCCTCGCCTAGAGTTCTAAATTCCCATGGCAGTCTCAAAGGCAAGAGCGCGAGGTCGGAAGAGCCAGAATTCACTAGTGCCTGCCTGCATCGGAGGGGTACAAGCAGCTGAGAAGACGACCACATCGGGTTTTCAACCCATACAATTTAAGGAGCGGTCATAGGAGGGTCACCCTTCTAAAGAGGTATCCTTCAGCACCAACGATGGTGCTCCCGACCCATCTATCATACCCTTCTTAGTGTCGCGCCTACTGCCTCTTGCCACTCATTGCTCTAGAGCTACGTTCGGCACACCTTCTCCAAGGAGCCGGGAGGCCATGAGGGGACAGACCGAAGAACACCTCGCTTCCCTCAGAGGGATGACTTCGACTGGGGTGATCGCCAGCCTATATGAGTCACTTCTGAAGGTAAAGTTATCTTTATCCATTTTTATTGTCTTTATCTTCTTCTCTGACCCTTACTGTTTAATGTGTCAGGCTAGTTCTGAGTGTCTTATTTTGGGCCAGTGAATGCCTCCCGAGCAGGAGACTGAAATCCTACATCGGCAAGTGATGGAGCTAAAGGCAGAAGTGTATCAGGCCCATCGGGAAGGCCAAATGTAAGCAGAAGTTAGCAGAGATCTCCAGGCCAAGGTGGACCACTGCCTGGACACCCTCTTGGCCTTCGAGTCCTCTCTGCACAGTATCCTGCTAGTATTGTGAGAGAAGTGTCCTAAGGTAATCGCCTTATGAATGTAATCATTTATTTTAATAAATGAATATTCACTATTTGAGTATACATGTTTGTGTATTTGATTGAGATCTTAAACTCATTTACTGAATCTCCGCAATACAATTCACAGCATGAGAGAATTTGTGATGAATTCATAACTAGTGATTATCTCTACATGTGCAATTGTGAAGTATTGAAATTGTCCCTAGTCGATGAATTGATAAATACGGACACTATCAATTCTGTTGAGACTAGCATGGGTTATTCTCTAATCAGCTGATTCTCACTGGCTGGTGACATTGGGATGTCCGGAGATAAACATGAATGCTAGTTAAGGGAACTAGTTCATTGGAGTGACTGCTGTAAAACTTCATATGGTAATCTACATATAGATATATCAATGAAGTTCTTACTGCAGCTTAAGTGCGATGTTCCTTTGACTTGCGGTGTTCAAGTCATCTTGGTCATAGAGACTTATACTTTGACATCTTAAGCAAGCATCTCTAAGGAGGTGTGGACCCAGGATGGTTGGGTATAAGCCGAAGTGCCCGAAGATGTTTGAACAGCCTACAAAGGATTCACCACTCCTTGCGAGGAGATGTATACCCAAGGCCTATCGTCGGATTGTTACTCGAAGCCTTTGGCCAGAGCATCACATGTTCAGAGTATGAATCTCTCAGAAACATGAGAGTAATTAGAATCCGTTGGACGAGAAAGACACTACTTGGGCTAGGTGTGACGTAGTCAGCCTAGTGGGGACTGACACACATAGACCGTGTCCTGAACCAAGTGGGTATAAGATGGTGAAGGGAATGTGACACGATTCATTATAGCTGCTGAAGGGTTTCAGAATTATTTCTGAGGTCAACCGTTGATCTTTCGATTAATTGGGGATCATGATGTACTACTAGGTGCCACTCATGATCGTTCTATAATTGGTTAATTATAGACGGCCAACATAAATCGAAAGCCTATTTAGTCACACGCACTACGAGTAATCCGAGGGATTTAAAACGAGTTGAAAATTGGATTTTCCGATCAAGAGAGATAAGTCGAATCTGAATTTTTCAGAGACGCATCGGAAGCATAAAATGGCTAAGTCTTTTGAAGACTTATTGGACGAATTAAATGAGTTTAATTCGTATGGTATAGGCTTGGGTTTGGCCGGCCAAAGAGGGTCCCCACCCTCTTTGTTTGGCCGACCACATTAAAAGGGGAGAACCAAATTGTTTGGTTCAAATTATAAAATAAACCGAGCATGGTTTGTTTTATAAAATTATGGATAATATATATAAATTTTTATAAACCGAAGTTTGGTTTATTATTTTCATGGAAATTAAAATAAACTTTGAATAGTTTATTTTATTTTATAAAATCAATTATGAATTGATTTTTCCATGATAAGAAAAATTTATATAATAAATTTCTTGTGAAAATTTATTCCATAATAAAAAGGGAGACATGGTTGTTTTTATTATAAATTAAATTATGATAAAAACTTGGCATGATGGAATAATTCATAGAAAAATTTATATGATAAATTTCTTATGAAAATTTATTCCATAAAAAGGAGACTTGGCGATTGAGAGGCTACTATATAAAGGAACCAAGGCAAGGCTTGGAAATTAATCTAAGAGATCTAGAAATAAGCCCTCTCTCTCTCTCCTTCTCTCCCTCTCCCTCCTCTAGTGCCGCCGGCCCTAAAAGGAGGACCCCTTTGTTGCCGTGAGCTTCATCCACCAAGCAGCTGCCGAAGAAGAAGAAGAAGCGGGCGCAACTCCTTCCTTCCTCCTGGAATCTTGATTCTGTTCTTCGTTTGGTGGTTAGTCTTCCCATCTCTCTCTTGGTATTCTTGTCGTGCCTTTGGAGAATCTAGTAGTTCTTGTCGGCACGAAACTCGTGGCTTTGCGAAGTCATCCCAAAGAAAACTCAGCGTGGACGCGAATAGAGGCGGAGCTTCCAAGGGACGCTTACGATTGGATCTCGTCCCTTCCTTCGAGTTACGCGAGGTATTAAGTAAATTAGTTTACTTTCTGCAAAATTTTAATATATGATCATGTCTACACAATATAAGGTTGCATGCTTAGATGTGTGGTTAAATAATTTGGGAAATTATTTATGCTAAATCTTCAGCTGCACGTAATAAAATTTAAAATTATGAACCCGCATCCATGTCAACATGCACCCGGTCCCAACATGTCCATCATCGGGAACGCCTTCTATCAGAGAGAGCGACAACCCTCTCTGCGTAAGTGAGTTAGCTGACCCAAGAGAGGGGACGACTCCAAGCTCGGGAGACGAAACTGTTGGAGGACATCCACCTCTTAGAGTCGCCCACTGAGGCACTCAATGGTCGGATCTAAGAGCAGGCGGACCAGTTAGTGAAGAAGGAAACAGTAATACAAGTTGCTATCGCTCATGCTTCTGACCTACAGGAGGGCCTTGACCGAGCTAAGTCACGCCTCTTGACCACAACAGAGCAGCTTGAGGAGGTACTAGCGGCCCGTGATCAGGTATCATCCAAATCAGTTGGGCTGAAGATTGCTCAGGACCGAGCCCTAGAAGATTTGAAAAATTACAAGTCTAGCGAGGAGTCCCGACAGGCAAAGGTAGAGGCAACATTCAAGGTCAAATCACTCTAATCTGAGGAGTTGGGCGTTATTTTGGCCGGCCAAGTGCTGAGGCGGCTCAAGCAGGCTTCAATGGATTTGTCCAACAACTTCAGTGAGCCAATGCCCTGAAGTGTGATACCGACCTGGGCTTCCTCAGTGTCGGCCGAGTCTGGGAGGAGCTCTCGGCGGAGGAGAAGGAGTTGTAGTACCCCTCTGTATTATTATTAATTTTTTATGGGCTAGAAGTGTTAAATCCGACACGTTTATCCCACTCGGGAATAATTTTTTGGAAAATTTCTAGAATTTTCCGGGCTCTGGGACGAAGTTTAAGGGTTTAAATGATAAGGGATTCTAAACTCTAGGGATTAAATTGTAAAAGCCGAAACTTATTAGACCAAACTGCAAAAAGACCCACTTAAAAGCCAGTTAGGGCATAGTGTGCCGCCGCAGTCCACCCCATGCCCGATAGCCTCGCTTCTCTTCATCTCTCTCGCCCGCGTGCCCTAGGCCGAACTCGACGGCAGACCCATCTCTTCTCTTCTCCTTCGTCGATCGCCTCCTTTGCCTTTCCACCTCTAGATCTGAGCGAAGCTCCGGCGGTCGGTGGTTTCCTTCCCCACTCCAGACGACGGACACTAGGGGATCATGAGAAGGTAAGCCTAGCATATTTTCTATGCTCCCTTGATTCTACCAGCCAGTGAAACGGGACGATGGGGGGGTTTTGACCATAGTTGTGGGACTTCGATGGATAGGGTTCCGGCGACAAGGGGCGAAGCTGAGAGCTAAGGACGAAGCTAGGCACCAACTGCTGATACTAGGTGACTCGATTCCGACTAGATTGGCTGGACCTTGCGGGTGTGCGGCTCCACCTCAGAGTTGGTGGGCTGGAGCTCAACCAAGACATTGACATGGATAGCTCAGTGGTCGCGTGAGCTTCACTATGTGGTGGAGATTGTTTCAGCTTACTGTGTAGGGCGACAATTGGAGTTGGATTTGAATTGGTGGCAATTTGTCTTCTTGGATTTGGTTATTGTAGACTTGAGAGTGGTTTTTCCTCAGCTTTGATTGTCGTGGCTCAGGTAAGGAGATAATCTTCTCTATATTGTTTTTATCTCTGTAATGGAGCAGCTTAGGTCTTTATAATTAGTTTGTAGGAATTGATTGGTGGTGTGGTGGAGTTAAGTGTAGCTAATATATGTTTGGATCTTGGCTGTGAGTTTGGTGATTAGAGTTAGACTAGGAGGTGAAACCTGATCTAACTGTGTTAAGGGAAACATAATCCTAAACTTTAATTACACGGAGTAATTAGAAGCCTTTCATTTAATTAGAGGTAATTAAATGGAAAGAAAACGATTAGTTTAACCCTAGTATGGTTAGGGATTAATTAGCTCGTAATTATCTTTTTGTATAATAGCTAATTAAATACATCCTTGATACAGGAGTTTGATCGGATTATTGACGGGTGGTTCTTTCTATTTGATACAGACTTCACTCTTGGAGGCGGGTACTTCTTGCTTGTATTCTGTAGTCCACTTTATCTTTATGCATGGCTATATGGTTATTTATGCAGTAGGCTGATATTGACCTTTATCTGCTACCGTTTTGTTATCCTGCTTGATACTTATGCTTGACCTTGGATATGATCCACATTTACTTCTATACAGTCTCGTTTATTTGTTATCTGACTCTGTATAGCATTGGTATGAGCATGAGTATGTGGATATAGATTAGCATACCATTGTATGGTTTTATTGGTTGATTCTGGTCATACTTGCACGTGTGTCTAGATATGGACTGATTGAGTTATTGTGGTATGTCACCTGATATCTGCATGGGTTGATTTTATTCATGCTTGCATGTGTGTCTGGATATATGATTGATTGGGTTATGATGCATACATATGACCTGTGCATGATAGATTGAGTTATGTGTCGATGACCTGGTAGGAGTTGCATGTGTTAGTCATGCACCATACTTGCACTGTTGCATGCCGGCGATCAGCGACTCCCTTGTGGTTGAGCCTAATCATCTTCCGACACATGATATGCACACACGGCCACTCATGGGTTAGTGGATACCGCTGGGTGTGTGCATTTGCTCTGTACTGCTCCGCTCGTCCGCTCATGGGTAGTGGTTTCGGAGCGTGGTAGCAGGCAGGGATCCCTTCTCTACCCATAGATCAGAGAAGATGAGAGAGATATCTGTTGGATCGATAAAACCGATAGAGGGGGGGGGTGAATATCGGAAAACTTTCGGATTTGAGTAAGAGTAGGTACGCAGCGGAAGTTGAAAACAATACACAGAGACACAGTCGATTTACTTGGTTCGGAGCCTGTGTCGACTCCTACTCCAAGGCCCACGGTCGTTGACCGTTTACTTTGGGCAATTCTATATAAGCGCAAAATCAGTTTACAAGAATAGATTTACAAGTATAGCACTATCAAAATAAAAGGAACTCTTCTTTTACCGACGTCCGGTTGTAGGTTGACTTTCCGGAGCAGCAGGACGTCGTCGGCTCGAGTTGGGCAGTTTCTGGAGCAAGGTGTGAGCACAGAAGAGTGTGGAAGCGTTGAGCGAATTGATGTTTGAAGCCTGGGGTTGAGGGCCCTTTATATAGGGCCTGGGGGCGCCCGGGACGTCGGGGGCGCCTCCCACGTGGCCTCTGATCCGCAGAGCTCTCGGTCAGCGTCTATCCTCTGGATCCGCTTTGACCGGGGCGCCCGGGGCGCCCGGAGCGCTCGGGGCGCCCGCATTGACCAGTCAACGCCTTATCTTCTCGGCTTCATAGGTGTGCGGGTTCGGGTTGCGCTTGGGGGCGCCCGCAGCGCAGGGGGCGCCCGGGAGCACGGGGGCATCCGGGTCAGCCCGGCCCAGCCTGTATTCGAACTCCCTTGACTTTACTTGTTTTGTATCGCCCATGGGGGCGCCCGGGACACTCCGGGCGCCCTACTCAGCTACTACCTCACTCCTTTGAGGCTATCTGAGCTGCAAACACTCCTTCCTTTGGTCCTGCATCCAGGGTTAGTCCAAAACATAATAAAGTAATAAAATATTTGATTATACAGCCTTAGCTGTCTTGGTTCTGATTTTGGTCTCCAAAATGGAGCCCTAGGTCGAACCGACGCCTACTGTTCCCTCGACGGGGAACGCGTCCTCACCTACTCCTCTCGGGAGAGTTTACCTGATGCCAACCGTTCCTCTGGTTGGACTTTTGCCTGACGGTCCTTTGTCAGGGCTTGAATGCCGAGCTGTCCTTCGCCCGGTGCCTAGCTGTCCTTCGCTAGGGCTTGATACTGGCAGTCCTTCGCTAGTTGCCTAGCAGTCCTTCGCTAGGGCTTCAGTCCCAGGCTGTCCTTCGCCTGGAGCCTAGCAGTCCTTCGCTAGGGCTTGATACTGGCAGTCCTTCACCAGTTACCTAGCAATCCTTCGCTAGGGCTTTCTTTCCTGGCATTCCTTTGCCAGTGCCTAGCAGTCCTTCGCTAGGGCTTTTCCTGCACACTTGATTAACTTGTTAGAAAACAAGAAGGACTTAACTTTTGAGCTATGTTGCCATTATCAAAACACAGGTTTGACTTAGGTGCATTCTGCACCAACAATCTCCGCCTTTTTGATTTATGGCAACCCTAGTTCAAAAAGTTAAGTTTTAAGCAAAACATGAAAAAGTTTTAACTTTTGTTCCCTCCCCCTGGAAGGAATCTCCCCCTAGATTTTTCAAAAATTCGTGGGGTTTAAAAACTTTACTTGTAGTTAAAAACTTTTGAAAATGTTAGCTTAAGTAGGAATTTCAGTTTTTATACAGTTTTGAAAAACTTAAGCTTTAGAGTACTTAAGAAAAAAATTTGAAAGCTTGAGTAAGAATCTTGCAGATAGAGTACTTAGCAACATTTTAAAACTTTTTAAGAAATTTTGAAACTTGAGTACTTAGGCAAAATTTTGAAAGCTTTAAGAACTTAAGTACTTCTTCAAAAAGTTTAAGCTTTTAACGAAAGGAAAAGTATGTTTTTGAACCTTTTTGAATAAAGGAGAAATTTTGAAAACTTTTGAAAGCTTAAGTATTTTTCAAGAAGTTTTTCAAGAAAAAAAAATTCCGATAGCTTAAGTAATAATTTTGAAGGACTTGAATACTTAAATACTTAGCAAAATAAGCTACAGTTTTGAAGGACTTGAATACTTGAATACTTAGCAAAATAAGCTACAGTTTTGAAGGACTTGAATACTTAGCAAAATTTTGAAAGCTTAGGTTTAAAAAAACTTTTGAATACTTTTTGAATAAAGGATATAGCAAAATTTTGAAAGCTTAGGTTTAAAAAAAACTTTTGAATACTTTTTGAATAAAGGATAGAGTTACGAAAATAACATTTTGAAAACTTTTTACTCTCTCCTTTCCTATCTCTCCCCTTTTGTCATATATCAATACAAATAAATATAGCAGAGATAATGGAAATAAGTAAGATTTTGCTGTACTAAACCAAATCATAATTAGACTTAACTAAATCAATCAATTTTCTCTGTAGGGACCTGTCTAACCCAATTGGCTACTTACTAACTGTTATAAACAGTAGTTTTTGCTAGGGTTAGTCAAGTTAAGTGTTTCTGTTCAAGTTAGATTTTCTAAACTTGACACTTAACTTGATTGCTATATAAGTTGTATTTAGTGCCCCAATTACTGCAGATGCACTGACTTAAAGCATCTTGAATTAAGGCAAAGACCTAAGCATCTCAACCCTTTCTAGGTTATCAATCAAAAGTACCCTAAGGTGCTTGTGAGATGCTGGCTTCTAAGTCTATAGGTGCATGCAGTTCTAGGGTTAGGGCCTAGGCTAAGTCCATTTTCGAAAAACCCTAGTTTTTGAAGGGGGTAGTTTTTAAAAGAATAAAACTAAGTTGAAAATGAAAACTGATTTTGAAATTAAGTAAGACAGTTTTTCAAAGATTAAGAAAATTTTAAAACCAATTTTAAAGCAAATAAAAAATAATCTATTCTACAGAGCACAATCCTAACTGCCTTCTTAGTGAGCTGAACTCAGATTCAGGTAAGGGCTTTGTGAATATATCAGCTAGGTTGGATTTAGAGTCAATGTACTTAAGAACTATTTCACCCCTGGTTACATGGTCTCTTACAAAATGATGTTTGACTTCTATATGTTTGGTTCTGGAGTGTTGGATTGGGTTCTTAGTTAAATTAATTGAACTTATATTGTCAATAAATACTTGAGTTTGAGTGTAGTTGAGCTGAAAGTCCTTAAGTGTGTGCATCATCCATAAGAGTTGAGCCACACACTCTCCTAATGCCACATACTCAGCTTCAGTTGTGGATAGAGCCACACAGTGTTGTTTTCTGCTGCACCAACTGACTAGACTTTGTCCTAATAGTTGGCAGCTACCACTTGTGCTCTTTCTATCTAATTTATAGCCTGCATAGTCAGAATCTGTGTATCCTGTTAAATCAAAAGTTGAGGTCCTAGGGTACCAAATCCCTACATTTAGGGTGTCCTTTACATATCTTAGAATTCTTTTTAGGGCTGCTAAGTGCGTTTCCTTAGCACAGGTTTGGTATCTAGCACATATCCCTACTGCAAAGAGGATATCAGGTCTGCTGGCTGTAAGGTACAGTAGACTCCCTATCATACTCCTATAGAGTTTAAGGTCCACTGGTTTACCATCAGGGTCACTATCTATTTTTACATTAGTGGCCATGGGGGTACTTATGCTTTTAGAGTTATCCATTTTAAATTTCTTTATTAACTCTTTAGAATATTTGAATTGATGAACGTAATTACCATCCCTAGTTTGTTTAATTTGTAAGCCTAGGAAAAAGGTAAGCTCACCAACTAAGCTCATTTCAAATTCTTCTTCCATTATCTTGACAAATTCTTTTAGAAAGTTGGTGTTGGTGGATCCAAAGATTATGCCATCTACGTAAATTTGGGCAATAAATATATCTTTTCCTAGGATTTTAACAAATAAAGTTGAGTCAATTTGGCCTTGTTTAAATTCTTTAAAAGTTAAATAGGTTGATAACCGTTCATACCAGGCCCTAGGTGCTTGTTTTAGTCCATATAATGCTTTGGTTAGTTTGTAAACATGGTTAGGTCTGTCTAAGTCCTCAAACCCTGGGGGTTGTCCTACATAAACTTCTTCTTTAATAAATCCATTTAAAAAGGCTGACTTTACATCCATTTAATATAATTTGAATCCTTTATGGGATGCAAATGCTAATAACATTCTAATGGACTCAAGTCTAGTTACTGGGGCGTATGTCTCATCGTAATCTAATCCCTCTACTTGGCTGAACCCTTTGGCTACTAAGCGGGCTTTATTTCTGACTATTTCTCCTTGATCATTTAGTTTATTCCTAAAGACCCACTTAGTATCTATGATGGATTTGCCTTCAGGTTTAGGTACTAGTTCCCAGACTTGGTTCCTTTCAAATTGGGCTAATTCTTCTTGCATAGCTATGATCCAGTCAGGGTCAGTAAGACTTCATCTATAGTTTTGGGTTCAATTTTGGATATCATAGCTATTTGACTAAGATTTCTATAGGAGGATCTAGTCCTGACTCCTAGAGTTGGATCACCCACAATTTGATCAGTTGGGTGACTGAGTCTGGGTTTCTTGGTTCTTCTAGAGCTTGGTTCAGCCTCAGGTCCGGCTGGTCGGTTTGGTTCACTATTTGATTCGACTCTTTGGGCTGGTTCATTTGTTGGTTGAATACTTGATTCAGTTGACTCATTAGTTGGTTCAATGGTTAGTTCGTTTAAGGGTTCTATTAAGGGTTCAATTGTTTGTTCATTTTCTTGGTCAGAGTTTGATGAAGTTAAGTCTGGATTATTAGATGTTGAGTTGATTTCTTCATCAAAAATTAGGTTTGTTGTTTCTTCAATTTTCTTAGTTTGTTTGTTGTAAACTTTATAGGCTCTACTTGTGGTTGAGTATCCTAGGAAAATACCTGGGTTTGACTTGGACTGAAATTTTCCTAAATAGTCTTTGGTGTTTAGGATGTAGACTTTACATCCAAAGACCCTTAGGTAGTGTAGGTTGGGGAGTCTATGATAGTACAGTTCATAGAGGGTTTTGTTGTGTCGCTTGTTAATCAAAACCCTATTTGGGATATAACAGGCCGTACTAATTGCTTCTGCCCAAAATTGGTTTGCTAGATTAAATTCGTTGAGCATAGCCCTAGCGGCTTCTTGTAATGTTCTATTCCTTCGCTCAACTATCCCATTTTGTTGGAGGGTTCTAGGACATGAAAATTCATGTAGGTACCCATTTACCTTACAGAATTCCTCGAATCGTTGATTTTCAAACTCTCCCCCGTGATCACTCCTGAGTCTTTTAATTTTAGTGTCGTTTTGATTTTCAATTAGTTTACAGAATTCATTGAATAGGTTTAGGGTTTCATCTTTGGTCTTTAGGAACCTAACCCAGGTAAACCTAGAGTAATCATCGACTATTACTAAGCAGTATCGGTTTCCGCTTAGTGACTTGGCTCCATGTGAATCAAATAGGTCAAGGTGCAGGAGCTCAAGTGTGGTTTGAGTTAGATCAGATTGAATTAATTTGTGATTGGATTTGGTTTGTTTACCTTGATTACAAGATTCACATATTAGGTTTTCATTATTTTTAATTTTGGGAATACCTTTGATTAAGCCAAGTTGGGTAATTTTTGAGATAGTTCTTAGATTGGTATGACCTAATCTCCTATGCCAGAGGTTTGTTTGTTCTAATTGTGTTAACATACATTTGGGTATAAGGGGAAGATTTATAGTGTATACATTGTTTTTCCTAGTGCCCTTAAGTATGATTTCTGAGTCTTGTTCATTTCTAATCAGGCAGTTAGAATTGTTGAAAGTAACTATATAACCAGAATCACATAACTGACTTATGCTAAGCAAGTTAAAATTAAAGTTTTCAACCAATAGAACTTTCTTAATAATGAAATCAGATTTAAGCTCAATATTACCTGACCCAATTACCTTGAGTGTAGCATTATTGCCAAATGCCACTGAGCCTAGGTTTTTGAGTTTGAGCTTGGTGAACTTCAATTTATCTCCAGTCATGTGTCTGGAGCAACCGCTATCCAACATCCATTGGTCCAAATCTTTATGTTCCTACGCATAAAGAATTTTCTTGATCTGGATCCAATTAGAATCAGGAATAGCTTAAATTGAGTTTCACTGCCTAGTCTGTCTCACCCAAGTCTAGGGTTTTCAATCACGTTAACCTTATGGTTTTCGTGAGACAGGTTTTGATGGTTAAAAGTTAGTTTGAAAAGTTTGATTAATTTTGTAAGCAATTAAATTTTAAAAACTTAATTAATTTTGAAAACAATTAATTTTAAAAAATGTTTAATTCTACAAATAACTGAAATTTTGTGTTAGATTCGAATTTGACAAAAATTAATTTGAATTTGAAATTCAAAAATTGGCTTCCAGGTCTTGGCGAGGCACTAGGCCTTCTTTGGCCGTAGCCTTATGGGATCATCCACCCTTTCCTTGACAAAGCCTTTTAATGAAGTTTCATTTTCAAAATTATTCCTTGAAAAATTTCTGGTCTAACTAGTTTGGGTTTTGGATCGGTAGTTTCGGCTAGTTCCGCCAGTCTAAAGAGACCAAGTGAACTTGATCTTATTAGAATTGGTTTCCCCAATGTACTATCATCTCACCTCCACCCAATACTATGTTGTCAAGTTTTAGTTAAGTTTGTTTAGTCCTTAACTAACCATTCCTAAATCTAAGCATGGCAAATTGCAGGAATTTAAAATAAACAATCAAACAAGCAATTGCAATCAAGGATTAAAATTATTTATCTAATAATGAATATTGTTTTCAGTTTGGCTCCCCCTGGACTAAAGCCACGGTGATGGTTAGGCAAGATGTGAATCTTGTCCTTGGGGATCCAATACTGATTTGATCCAGTCGGTTTGTTCAGGCACAGTTTAGGTACCCATGCCTGAATTTTACCTCTGGACTGATTCAGTACAGCAAAGTAAGATCTTTGCCGAGATTTGGTTCTATAGCCCAATCCGGATCGATTTAGAACTGATTTCTGTTTTCCAAGGATCATGTCAAGACCCTTGGAACCAGATGTAAATCGTTCTAATGCTGATCTAAGATCCTTAACCTGAGTCTTCAGGGAGGAGTTTTCCTTTTCAAGTTTTTCAACTTGAGTAGGAGTTCCTTCCTGAACCTCCTTGGTTAAGGGTTTAGATTCAGCTCCCTCCTTCAGGAGTTTTACTTCCTGTCGGAGGGACTCGACTCGGAGTTTGGCTTTTGCCAAATCTCGAGAAAGAAAAGAAATTAAATCACTTAATTGCGATCTATTAAAACCTGTTACCTTAATTTCTCCGTCTTCTGTGAAGGTTAGCTCGCCGTCTTCTTGTTCTGTTTCTGACTCAGTCTCGACTTTATCTGAGGCGGTCAGAGCTAGGAGATTGGACTGGGGTGCCTCTTCTTCTTCTTCTGAGGACGATTCGTCCCAGGTTGCTTGGAGCGCCTTCTTCCGTCTTGTTTTCTTGGACTCCTTTTGATTTGGACATTCTGACTTGTAGTGGCCCTTTTTCTTGCACTCATAGCAGGTCACATTAGGCTTGTTCGCGGGTTCAGTTGGTTCGTCCTTTCTTCGGCCGGTTTTTCGTTTGTTGGTTCGGTTCTTCAGCTCCTTGTAGTAGCTTCGAGCGAGCCGGACCAGCTTAGTTTGATCTCCATCTTCTTCTTCTGAGTCTGAGTTTGAGTTAGACTCAGGTTCGGGTTCAGGCTTCTTCTTCGTTGTCCTTCCAGTTTTACCTGCAACGAAAGCAATACCTTTCTCGACCATATTGGTGTTAGTTTGTTCGTGCAGTTCTAGTTCAGAAAACAATTCATCTAATTTTATTTTAGAAAGATCTCTAGAGACCTTGTACGCATCTACCATAGATGCCCACAAGGTACTTCTAGGGAAAGCGTTTAGGGCATACCTTATTAGGTCACGATTTTCAACCTTGTGACCTATTGTGTGAAGACCGTTCATTACCTCTTGGATCCGTGCGTGGAGCTGGGCTGCTGTTTCGTTGTCCGCCATCTTGATGGTGTAGAGTTTGTTTAGTAGCAGATCCCTCTTGCTGATCCGAGTATCTGAAGTCCCTTCGTGTAGCTCGATCAGTTTTGTCCACAGCTCCTTTGCACTGTTGAAGGGGCCCACGCGGTTCAGCTCCTCTTTCGTCAATCCGCATTGAAGAGTCTGAGTAGCTTTTGCGTCGGCTTCTATCTTTCGCTTTAGGGAGTTGTCCCATTCGGAGTAGTTCTGAGGAAGTCCATCAGCATTTCGGGGGATCTCCAGACCGGACTGAATAATGATCCACATGTCCACCTGAGTTTTCAGGTGGACCTCCATGCGGCTTTTCCAGTAGGAAAAGTCTTCTCCACTGAAGAGTGGAGGTCTGGCAGTGCTGAATCCCTCTTGCATGGCCATTTAGACTGAAACAGAAAACTTAAAAGATTTTCCAAGACTAGGTCTTGGATTAGCAGTGCTGGATAAAATGAATAACAAGGGGGTGTTGCACCAACCTTGCTTAACAATAAAAAATCGAATGAAATGTTTAACGAAATATTCGTAAGAAAAAAAATAGAAAAATAAAATCCGAAAAAAAATTTCAAACTGGTGGTTGCACCAGGTTTGAACTTCCCCGCTCTGATACCACTTGTTGGATCGATAAAACCGATAGAGGGGGGGTGAATATCGGAAAACTTTCGGATTTGAGTAAGAGTAGGTACGCAGCGGAAGTTGAAAACAATACACAGAGACACAGTCGATTTACTTGGTTCGGAGCCTGTGTCGACTCCTACTCCAAGGCCCACGGTCGTTGACCGTTTACTTTGGGCAATTCTATATAAGCGCAAAATCAGTTTACAAGAATAGATTTACAAGTATAGCACTATCAAAATAAAAGGAACTCTTCTTTTACCGACGTCCGGTTGTAGGTTGACTTTCCGGAGCAGCAGGACGTCGTCGGCTCGAGTTGGGCAGTTTCTGGAGCAAGGTGTGAGCACAGAAGAGCGTGGAAGCGTTGAGCGAATTGATGTTTAAAGCCTGGGGTCGAGGGCCCTTTATATAGGGCCTGGGGGCGCCCGGGACGTCGGGGGCACCCCCACGTGGCCTCTGATCCGCAGAGCTCTCGGTCAGCGTCTATCCTCTGGATCCACTTTGACCGGGGCGCCCGGAGCGCTCGGTGCGCCCGCATTGACCAGTCAACGCCTTATCTTCTCGGCTTCGCAGGTGCGCGGGTTCGGGTTGCGCTTGGGGGCGCCCGCAGCGCAGGGGGCGCCCGGGAGCAGCGCGGGCGCCCGGGAGCACGGGGGCGCCCGGGTCAGCCCGGCCCAGCCTGTATTCGAACTCCCTTGACTTTACTTGTTTTGTATCGCCCATGGGGGCGCCCGGGACACTCCGGGCGCCCTACTCAGCTACTACCTCACTCCTTTGAGGCTATCTGAGCTGCAGACACTCCTTCCTTTGGTCCTGCATCCAGGGTTAGTCCAAAACATAATAAAGTAATAAAATATTTGATTATACAGCCTTAGCTGTCTTGGTTCTGACTTTGGTCTCCAAAATGGAGCCCTAGGTCGAACCGACGCCTACTGTTCCCTCGACGGGGAACGCGTCCTCACCTACTCCTCTCGGGAGAGTTTACCTGATGCCAACCGTTCCTCTGGTTGGACTTTTGCCTGACGGTCCTTTGTCAGGGCTTGGATGCCGAGCTGTCCTTCGCCCGGTGCCTAGCTGTCCTTCGCTAGGGCTTGATACTGACAGTCCTTCGCCAGTTGCCTAGCAGTCTTTCGCTAGGGCTTCAGTCCCAGGCTGTCCTTCGCCTGGAGCCTAGCAGTCCTTCGCTAGGGCTTGATACTGGCAGTCCTTCGCCAGTTGCCTAGCAATCCTTCGCTAGGGCTTTCTTTCCTGGCATTCCTTTGCCAGTGCCTAGCAGTCCTTCGCTAGGGCTTTTCCTGCACACTTGATTAACTTGTTAGAAAACAAGAAGGACTTAACTTTTGAGCTATGTTGCCATTATCAAAACACAGGTTTGACTTAGGTGCATTCTGCACCAACAATATCTCCCCCATATATACATGAGGCGGAGTGATAGCTCCACCAATATCCTGTCCTCTCGGTCACTCAAGAGCAGTGATGGCAGATGTGCGGACAGTGTCACCGCTCTACCCACTCGGCCGACACAGTATCGCCTGTCTCGGTGGCTTGACTGGAGTTAGGGGGTGACCATGACATTGCATCATATGCATATGATGCATTTGTGCATTGATTGTGTTTGCTGCATTTACTTGCTGCACTTGTTTGACATGCACATACAGGATGTACTGTTGGTATGGTTTGTTGACCCTGCACTTGCTCGTATGGTACGAGTCCTATTATGATCATGATAGACTGATTTCTGGTATGTACAGTCCTTTATTATTTCAGTTATGCATGCTTCTAATATTATTATGGAGACTGTATCCTGTTGTTTCTATATAGCTGCTTTAGCTACTTTTCAGCCATGCATATCTTTCTATATACCCGCGAGTCCACTTGGACTCACCACCCGTCGTAATATTTTTGTTTTCAGGTTGATAGCTCACCGGAGGAGTCCAGTTGCCAGTCCCGGGTCCCCACGACTCCATTTGGATGGATGCTTCCGCTGGTTTTGTTTTCTTTGATAGCATAGTCTACGTTTTGTATTCGTTTCATATATCGTGGGCTTGTATTGGATTTATTCGTACGGTATTGTACTTTTGAGTCCTCTGTTGGACTTTATGCTTGTGGTTTTGCTACGCACCTGCCCAGGGGGCAGCTCAGGTGAGTTTATATTTCCAGTATAGAGTGTTTCATCATATTATGCTTTATATATATCTATTTTGAGGCCTGAGGCCAATTTATAAACTGCGTGTGTTGTGTGTATGTGTAAATTGTCCGCCGGACAGGGGAGATGCCGTCCGATTTTATATTGGATCAGCGGCTCCAATGGTCTCGGGGCGTGACAATTTATTTTGGTATCAGATCCCAGGCTGCCGGATACCTTAGGGACTTGTGGATTTGGGTTTACGTTGCGTATTTGATTTACGGATTTGTTGGTGTTAAATCTGATACCTACCCGGTAGGTGTCGGAGCTTGGGTTAGATTAGTCTACTCGAGTACATTTCGGATTTCGGAGTTGTTTCACGGCGTGATTTGTACCATGGGACCTGGCGGCGACGGGACATCTCCGGCCGACAAATGTATAATTTGATAAGGTTAGTGACCTATACCTTTAGTAACCAATGGCTAATATTGTAACAGGTATGACTGGGCGTGGACGTGCCCTCGCAGCGAGACGTGGTCGAGGGCGGCCACGTAAGTCTACTATTGGGTCTCCGGTGACCAGGTCACCCGAGAGACCGACGGAGACGGGGCCGGTCAGTCATGGACAGACTCCTCCGGTTGTTTCGAGGCCCCCATCTCCACTGCTGTCAGCGGTTCCGACCGTACCACCTGCAACTACCACACCGTCGATTCCCACAGTACCGACACCGGTGCCTGCTACTGCATACTCAGCGGGACCATCTTCGATACCTGTTGCTACTCCTGCAGCGGTGCCTGCTACTGCATACTCAGCGGGACCATCTTCGATACCTGTTGCTACTCCTGCAGCGGTGCCTGCAGTACCGTACCCGGTTGTACCACCATCGGCACCACCTGCAACGTACCCTGCAGTACCTACTCCCCCGGCGGTGCCTACGGTTAGCTACTCCTCTGTACCTTTTGCGGGAGTTTCTGCTGCACCCCCAGCAGTTCCTGCTCCGGCAGTTTACCCGACCCCACCACTGGCCCCTGTTCCGGGATTTTTCACAGTTCCATCTACTGTTTCTGGAGTAGCACCCTCTGCAGCTCCACTGGTAGCTCCTACTACTCCGGCAGATTGGACCAGAGTTAGAGCCCGGATACCCGCACTTGTCGAGTCGGTGAAAGGCCGATTTACATTATTCCATGGGGGATCTGATCCCAGGGCTGCCCGTTCCTGGTTAGAGACTTTGGAGGGTACCTTTTATTACATGGCTTGCTCTGAGTGGGTGAAGGCGGAGCTAGCTGCTTATCATTTGCGAGACGAGGCGGTGACCTGGTGGGCCTCGTAGCGCACGTTCATTGGGGAGCAGCGCCTCACATGGGCCGTCTTTAGAGAGGCGTTCGAGAGTCGGTACGTTCCGATAGCCTATCAGATGTCACAGCGACAGGAGTTCCTGACTCTGCAGCAGGGGAGTCGCACGGTTATGGAGTACAACGCAAAATTCAACCGTTTGGCTGAATTCTGCCCCGAGCTGGTTACCGAGGACAGATCACGGATGATCCACTTCACTCGAGGACTAGCTGCGTATATCAGACTCAAGCTTGCCGGATTTAGTACTGCATCCTACTGTGAGGCTTTGGAGAAAGCCCTTTTGATTGAGATGACATAGTAGGAGGTGAACGCGGAGAAGAAAAAGGGAAAAGAGTCAGCTCAGGGTTCATCTCAGACTCAGCCACAGCAGACCTCGGGACAGAAGCGTGGGTTCCTGACTCTGCAGCAGGGGAGTCGCACGGTTATGGAGTACAACGCAAAATTCAACCGTTTGGCTGAATTCTGCCCCGAGCTGGTTACCGAGGACAGATCACGGATGATCCACTTCACTCGAGGACTAGCTGCGTATATCAGACTCAAGCTTGCCGGATTTAGTACTGCATCCTATTGTGAGGCTTTGGAGA